>PVKB01000432.1:140929-229222 GCA_004027205.1 Ctenodactylus gundi
GTTTAGTACTTCCTTTGTGTGTGTAGTGTACATTTTCTCCCCTGGCCTGCTTGGGGTGGGGGGGTGGGGTGGAGAGAGAGTGCATATGTGTGTGTGTGTGTGTGTGTGTGTGTGTGTGTGTGTGTGTGTGTGTGTTGGGTATTTCAACAGTGCAGAACTGGGTTTGTGGTCTGTCTTTTGCTACAATCAATTACCTATGTAAATTTTGCTGAATAGCATAACCTCTGTGGATCTCTGTAAGTTCAAAGTAAAGATCATGTCACAGATTGCCTCAGCTGTGCGGAGTGTCCAAGATTCGCATCAGTAACGCGATTCAAAGCTCAGTATTCTACTTTGCCCCTGTGTCTGATTCTAAACATAGTCTCCTTCTTTCGTTTTTTTCTTAAGCAATTTAGATATTTTGTATCCTGTTTTTACACCCAGCTTCCCAGGTACCTGGTGTTAATTGTCAAACCTTGGGAAAATGCTCTTCTCATTAGTGTGGCTCTGGGTCTCAGTGATCTCGTGACTGGCTTTTTCATTTGATTTCGTGTGCCGCTGTGAGCGTGGGGGCATTTCCTAGGCGTGCTTCACACAAACTTTATTATGCATCTAGACTTGAATGTGGAAGACTGCGTTCTCGCCAAGCTTCATAAACCCAGTGGAAAATTATTCAAATAAAAGTCTTCGTAAGTTTAATAGAAGGCCTAACGTCTCCACTAATCATGTCAAGGAAACTTGTTGGTGCCTCTCAGTTGAGCAGTCTGTTTATACTTAATCATATTAGGAAGTGTTCCGTGGCACCTCCCATGTTAAAAACACATTGAGTGAAGGCACAGGTCCCCGACGAATCAGCAAGAACCCTGTAGCTGTGTCCGTCTTTAGAAGGCAGTTGATGGCGACCTGAAATTGTCTCACTTTTGCTGGTTAGTGAAGAAAAAGAAGAAAGGGGGCTGACGTGGGCCTCTGTGTCCTGGGGCTTCCTTTTCTCCTCTGAGATTGTGGTTCTGCGCAGTGGGAACGTGGGAAGCTTGTGGGCCATTTCTTTTCCCAACTTGGCTACGATTAAAGCAGTTCTTTGCCTCTGTGCTTTCTGGTCAACAGGTAACCTCACCTTGTCAATTGTGAGTCACCTTCAGACTGAAGGGAGAAGGAAAGCGAGGAAGGAATGAAGGGACAGAAGAGTGTTGGAGCGGTTTTCTATTTCTAATTACACCTGAAAGGAACGGACTTTTCTAGAGGACAGGGTGTCCCCAAAGTCGGTATTCACATAAAAATAGTAAGCGTATAAAATATAATACAAAAATTTATTTGCTCAAGACTCAATGGTCATGATACTTGAAGTAAAACTCAGACTATGAGAGAATAATGATGTAAGCCCAAGTTGCTGTAGGGAGGAACCATGAACGAACCAAGGACAGGCGTCCTCCGCGTTGCCATTAATCACAGGTTTTGGGTGAATTTAGGTGTATCCACGGCTAGGAAGATCTTTAAAGAAGTTGCAATCGTGGGATACTAACAGGAGGAAGAGGGAAAAGAAAGGAGAAGAAGAAGAAGGCAGGGGAGACAGTTCTGTAGGTTTGGGATTGGGGTATAAGAAATCTTACTTAGCCTTTAAGGGCCAGAGACTCAGAAAGAAGGGAGCAAGCAGATCTGTGTGTATCTTTAATTGCTTTGCTCTTTGAAACATCATTGTGGGAATCTGTGACCAAACAAAACCATCTCCCCGTGAGCCAGAAAGCGAGTCAGAGCAGAAGACGAGGGCCCTGGGGTCCCAGAGTCCCTTTTCATATCACACTCCTGATGACCTAAGGCTCTCCCATGAGATCCCACCTCTTAAACACTCCGAGGCCGCCTGTGGGTCTCTGGGAGCTGAGCCTTCAGTACATGGTCCTCTTATTCCAGAAAAAAGGAATATATTAGAATATCAGAGAGCAAGAGCACGAATATGTTTTGAATGTTTGCAGAGCTTCTTGCTCGCAGAGTGCTTTCTTAAGTCTTTCCAAAGCTGCCGGTCTGGGTGGTCTCTCCCCAAAAGGGTCTGTGCGTGTGTGAGAGCGTGAGCTACCCTTGGATTCTGGGGACACAGCGCCTGGACTCAGGATTAAGCAGTCGGTCTCAGCACATAGACTCAAGTCCAGAAAAAGAAAAAACAACACAGGGGGAGGGCTGAACAAGGGCTGGAGGGTCAGCATTTCTGGGGAGAGGGAAGGGACCGAGAGGGAAGCGGTAACTTCCCCAGAAGTCCTAGAGGTCTCTGTATACTGTGACCTAGAGGTCTGTTGCTCAAGACACTGGAAAGGTCTTTGTCTTCCAAATAGTATCCAATGCTTTCCAGATCCCAGCCACCCAGATCCCAGCCATAACACATAGCTTTTTTTCTTTCCTTCTTTTTCAACTTAATTAAGATAATGTGCTTCTTTGGAAATATAGATAAACTAAGAAGCTTCAGAAAGGCTCATGGTGGGGCTGGAGGAATGGCACAGCTGTTAAAGCACTCGCTTAGCAAGTGCTAAGTACCCGAGCACCCCATAAGCGGGGCATGGTGGTGCACACCTGTAATCCCAGCACTAGGGAGGTTGAGACAGGAGGATTGTCCGGAGTCCAAGGCCAGCCTGGGCTCCATACTGAGTTCAGGACCAGGGCTACAGAGTGAGACCCTGTCTCAAAAAAAAAAAAAAAAAAAAAGGTGATGGTTACTAATAACCACCTCTCCTTTAGGGTGGCTTACTTAATCATTGCTTTTCTCTTCTTGAGTTCAAGCTGGGATCAGTGAATCACTGTTGAGAGATATGTATTGCAGAGAGCAAAGATTTAAGGAGCTAAGCACCTGGTGTGGAAGAAATGTTTCTAGCTGAGGGACAGGAGCTCCCAAAGGGCAGTCAAGATAAACTTCCTATATTTGGCATTTTTTTGGTGCTAATTCCCCCTTTCTTTCCAGAAGGCAGGTAAGCAGGACTCATCTTTAAACCAGCTTGAGGGAGGGTGTGTTCCAAGGAGAAACCTAATTTTTTTTCTTTCCCCATTTTATTGATATGAATAAGTGCAAAACAAAGTTTACACTGATCTCGTATTTTGTGCACATACATATTGTGGCAAAGTTACAAATCCTTCCCGTCTCTCTTTTCAACCTTCTCATGTGACCTGGGTTTCTGATATCAGAGAAACCATTCGATATTTCACCTTTTGCTTCTGACTCATTTCACTAAGCATGATGGTCTCAAGTTGCCTCCATGTACCTTTCTGTCTTTATAGATGTGTAGTATTCCATTGTGTATAAATAACACAATTTGTGTATCCATTGGTCAGTTGATGGGTATTTTGGTGACTTCCATATTTTAGCTATTGTTAGTTGTGCTGCTGTAAACATGGGTATACATGTATCTCTGTTATGTGTTGTTTTTAATTCTTTTGGGAAAATTCCCAGAAGAGGTATCACTGGATCGAAGGGGATATATATTTCCAGTCTTTTGAGAGAATCCCGTACTGATTTCCTGATTTCCATAGTGGTTGTACCAGTTTACATTCCCACCAGCAGTGCAGGAGGGTTCCTTTCTCCCCACAGCCTCGCCAGCACTGATTGCTGTTTGTGTTCTTGATATGTGCCAATCTCTCTGTAGTTATGTGGAATTTAGTGATGTTTTGAGTTTCATTTCTCTTACGGCTAAGGATGTTGAATATCTTACCATGTCTTTATTGGCCATTTGAACTTCTTCATCTGAGAACTGCCTATTCAGTTTTTTTTTTTTTTTTTTTTTTTGCCCATTTTTCAATAGGGTCTTTGATTTTGAGGAGCTTCCTTTTCTTCAATTCCCTGTATGTTCTGGTTATAAGCCTCCTACCTAATGTGTTGGTGGTGAATATTTTTCCCCAGTCTGTCGGTTCTCTTTTTACACTGTTGATAATTTCCTTTGCCATGTGGAAACTTTTTAATCTGACATAATCCCATTTGTTAATTCTGGGGGCTATTTCTTTTGCTTTTGGTGTTTTATTCAGAAAGTCCTTGCCTATACCTTATGTCTTTTAGTTATTTGCCTAATTTGTCTTCCAGAAGGTTCATTGTTTCGGTTTTAATAGCTAGGTCTTTGAGTCACATTGATTTAATTTTGGTGCATTTAATTTTGGTAACAGGTGTATGTCTAGATTCATTTTTCTGCACGTGGATGTCTGATTTTCCCAGCACCATTTGTTGAAGAGGCTATTCTTTTTCCAGTCTATACTTTTGGCTCCTTTATCAAAGATCAGGTAGCTGAGTGTATTTGAGATTGTCTCTGCATTCTCAGTTATGTTCCACTGGTCTACTCATCTCTTTTTGTGCCAGTACCATATAGTTTTTACAACTATTGCTTTATAATATAATTTGATGTCTGGAATTGTAATGCCTGCTTCCTTAGTCTTGTTACTTAAGATTGCTTTGGCTGTTCCAGTTCTCTTTAGTTCCATATGAATCTAAGGATTATTTTTTCAAGTTCTGTGGAAAAAATTGTTGGTCTTTTGATAGGAATTGCATTGAATCTGCATATCAGTTTTGGCAGTATAGTCATTTTGACTATGATAATTCTGCCTATCCAACAACAGGGGATGTTGCTTCATTTTCTGATGTTGTTTACAGCTTTTTTCTTCAGGGTAATGTAGGTTTCTTTATATAGGTCCTTCCCTTCCTTGGTTAGGTGTACTCCTAGGTATTTAGTTTTTTCTGGGCTATTGAGACTGAGATTATTGTTCTGCGTTCTTTCTCAGTGAGTTGATTGTTGGTATAGAGAAAAGCTATTGATTTTTTGGCATTGATTTTGTAGCCTAAGATTAGGCTGAACTTGTTTATCATTTCTAAGAGTTTCATTGTGGAGTCTTCGGGTTCTTCTATGTAGATAATCATATCATCTGCAAATAAGAATAGTTTGACTTCCTCCTTTCCAATGTAAATTCCCTTTATTTTACTTTCTTGCCCGATTCCTATGGCAAGTGTTTCAAAGACTATGTTGAATAAAAGTGGTAAGAGTGGACAGCCTTGTCGTGTCCCTGATTTGAGAGGAAATGCTTTCAGTTTTTCTCCATTTGCTATGATATTTGCGGTAGGTTTGGCATATATGGCTTCTATGAATTTGAAATAAGGCCCTTCTATACTTATTTTTCTCGGAGTTTTTAATATGAAAGGGTGTTGAATTTTATCAAAGGCTTTTCTGCATCAATTGAGACGATGATGTGTTTTTTGGTTTTGCTTTTGTTGATGTGGTATATTACATTAATTGATTTGTGCATTACATTTATTGATTCCTGGGCTTGCATCCTAGGAATAAAGCTCACTTGATCATGGTGTATGATCTTTCTGGTTACTTTTGGATTCTATTTGCTAGAACCTTATTAAGAATTTTTCCATCTATATTCATTAAGGATATTGGTCTATAATTTTCCTTCCTGGTTAAGTCTTTGTCTGGTTTTGGGTCTAAAGTGATGTTAGCCTCCAGAAATGAGTTTGGTAGTATTCCTTCTCTTTCAGCTTCATGGGACAGCTTGAGAAGAATTGGAGTTAGTTCTTCCCTGAAATAAGGCAAAAATTCTGCTGTGAATCCTTCCGGTCCTCGGCTTTTATTTGTAGGTAGAGCTTTTATTACTGCTTCAATTTCTGTGTGTTTGTGTGTGGTGGGATTATTTAAGATTTTTATGTCTTCATTTAATTTTGATATTTTGTATGTGTCTGGGAAGTCATTCATTTCTTCCCAATTCTCTAACTTGTTAGAATATATGTGTTGAAAATAATTTCTTATGAAATTCTGCATTTTTTCCAAGTCTGTTGTAATCTCCCCCTTTTCATTTCTAACTGTGATAATCTGTGCTTTTTCATTCCTTCTTTTGGTGAGTTTAGCTAGAGGTTTGTCAAACTTGTTTATTCTTTCAAAGAACCAGCTTTTTCACTCATTAATCTTTTTTATTGTCTTTTTAATTTCAGTTTCACTAATTTGGATCTGATCTTCATAAATTTTTTTCTTCTACTGGCTTTGGCTTAGATTGTTCTTGTTTCTCTAGAGCCTTAAGGTGCATCATTAATATGTTTATTTGTGACTGTTCTGTTCCTCCTTTAAATCTTGTTTCCCAAGTGGCGGGAATCTCAGAGAACTGGCTCAGAAGAGGCTGAGAGTTAGTCATTCAGCTTTCCCGGGTCTTGGTGCTAAGTTCCCTCCACTGGCTGGTCTCTGTGGTGGAGTTCTCTCAAGTGGGGTAGCTTCTGGTGGGACAAGGGAAGTAGAAATGATCAAGATGCAGTTTGAAAATGCACCTATTTCTCAAGCTGATTGTTATGAGTACATATTACAAAAATATGCTAGTAAAAAAAAGCCCCTAAGAATAGAAAACCTCAAAAAAAAAAAAAAAAAAAAAGGAAATGGCTCTTGCTAGACTTCGAAGCATTTGCTTCTAATCCTAGGACTCTGGGAGGCTGAGGCAGGAAAATTGCTAGCTTGAGTCTAGCCTGACCAACCTAGAGGGCTTAGTAAAACCCTGTCTCATAAAAAGGGAGGGGTGGTACAGATGTAGCTCAGTGTGGAGTGTTCTTTTCGTTCCGCCAGTTACAGAAGGAAGCACATAAACACCCACCCTGGCGTCCCACACTAAGTTGTGTCGTTAGATGGCGTGCTTGGTAGGCCGAGCGCTGTGGAGGATTCGGAATACTCTAGTCATAGGAAGCCGGGTAAGCAGTGCAGGTCAGCTCAGTGGTGAGCCTGAAGCGGCAGGCAGCAGTCAGGAAAAAGGGGTCCTGGCGGCTGGGTGGGCAAGGCAGAGAGGCTGGAGGCACCTGCGTGGGAAGGAAGGGCCCAAGAGGGGAACCTCCCCCCGGGGTGGGCTGTAGGGGTGGGCCAGGCCAGTACCCTGGAAGGCTAGGTGGAAGGATTTCAGTTTGATTGCATTAAAATGACTATTCTGGGGCTGGAGGAATCGCTCAGCAGTTAAAGCGCTTGCCCAAGTTTGATTCCCCAGCACCACATAAGCCAGACATGGTAGCGCACACTTGTAATCCCAGTCCTCGGGAGGGAGGCTGAGGCAGGAGGTTTGCCAGGAGTCCAAGGCCAGCCTTGGCTCCATAGTAAGTTCAGGACCAGCCTGGGCTACAGAGTGAGATCCTGTCTCAAGAAGAAAAAAGAATAGTCTTTGATTTTTTTTTTTTTTTTCAGCACTAGGAATTGAATCCGCAGCCTTTCCTCAGAGCTACTTTGTGATTGTTTAATTTGAGATGGGGTCTCAGTGAGTTGCTGAGTTGCCCAGGCTGGGCTCACAGTGGTGATTTTCCTGCCTCAGCCTCCCAGAGTGCTGCGACTATAGGCCTGCGCCACGCCGCTGCCTCCGAAGGTGTCTTAAGGGAGCAGCCCGAGGTGGAAGGGGACATCAGAGTTACAGATGGGATGACACTGAGCAGTAGTATATGGAAAAAGAGGAAGTGAGAATTGGGGTAGGGGAGGGAGCCTTCGCCAGCCGTCCCCAGGAAAGCAGCTGATGGTGGATCTGTGACCACACAGTGCAGTGGCACAGAACAATCCCAAAGCTAGACACTGTAATCAGGACTCCAAGGTGAGCGCGTCAGTAGAACTGATAACGTCTTCCTAGGAGGCCCCAGGGCCAAAGGGAGGGACAGAACCAAGCCCTGGGGCTGTGCTGCCCACCCCTGCGGGAGTCGTCTCTGGGCCACTCGGTGGCACTGCCTCTTGCTGCCTTGAGTGTGGTGGCTTAGTTTCCTGACTTTAGAAGACCCAGATGTTTTGTTTGGCTGGCTATTGCCAGATGTATTAAATGCAGCAGTTTGTAGTCAGGTACGGATAGGATGGAACCTGGGGCGTTTGCCCTAAGCTACATCCACAGCCCTTTTCTTGGTTTGGATTTTGAGACAGGTCTTGCTACGTTGCTGATTTGCCCAGGTGAAATAAACTGCCAAAAATTCCCAACATATTGTATAACTGCATGTCCACAGAATAACCAGATAGCTTCGCCATCATGTGGCTAAGATTAGCTGGAATAACCAGAAAAGGACAGTATGTAATCAGAAAGTAGCTCAGTGGCCTCCGGGAAGGAGGGGTGAAAGGAAATTGGGTAGATGGCTAATGGTTACAAAGGTTTTATATTTTTTTTCCTAGAGTAATGAAAATGTTCCAAACTTTACCCTGGTATAAATGCACAACTCTGAACACATCTAAAATGACTGTGAGCCATGGGTATTATAGACAGTAAAGGAAGGTTGAAACACACAGCAGAGGACTGGGGAGAGGTAAGGGAAGGCCGGGCATCAGGCCCCCGTCACCAGGCCGCCCTCCCGCTAACCTGTGCATACCACTCGGCCGTAGGCTTGCCTCTTGGATCCTTTCCTACCTACTTTTGTGCAGGGTCAATATTCAGACTGTCAGGAAAGCTGTGTCAAAGGTGTAATATACTTAGCAAGAGTCTTTCATAAAATTCACATTATAAGCTGGTGTTTTTAATCTCAAATATCTGGACATGAAGTTACCACTTGTGGTTTCTTTTTATTTTTTTATTCAAAACAGAGAACAGACCTGTGTTTTGGCAGCATCCCCAGGTAACATAATTTAGCTTGACTTGAGGCCTTAAGACAGATAAATTCCTGAATTCTGTCCCATTGGGAAGAAAACTTCTTACTCCTTGGCTGAGGCGCTCTCACTGATGTGTAATGTGAAACTTGGGGGGGAGACGGAGGATTAAAAGGTGAGATGAAGTTTATGAAGCCTTAGGCGCGTAGTAAGTGGAGAATCCTGGTCTGTCTCACGGCACCCCCAGGTGACCGTGAGAGAAGAGAAAAGCCAATAGGTGCGGGCCAGCTGGGATTTTCTTCTTGGATGGCAACAGAGGGATGCTACGTGCACGTAAATGATGGCTCTTGTCAGAAGAAATGCTTCCTGTTTTATTGGTGCTGCAGACTTGAGTGCAAAGCCCGATCTAAATCGCTGCGTCGATTTTCTTTCTCTCGAAGTTCTTAAGTGAAGAATTTGGCAGGTCAATCAGTCATCACTCAACACTTACCCATTTTAGAGGGAGAACCTCAGCCAGTCCCCCTGGGATGTCCCCTGAGGTCACTATGGTTTACTGGAAAACAGGATAATTAAGGGAGAGACAGCAGTCTGATAAACTAATTTGTGTGGTGAGCACATGTTTTGTTGGTTTCCTGGGTTTGGCTTCAGGGCCAACCTCATGAGCAGTAATCCTCCTGTGAGAAAGCCCTAAACATCCTTTTTCCTTTTCTTCTTTGCTTTTGCCGCAGAAGCTTCTGGAAGGTGGAGAAGGGTTACGCAACGGCATTCCAGCGTGTGCTGGGTACTCACTCACTGCCCGAGGGTGCTGCCCGGGGTTGCCTGAGATCGATGTGGCCTCAGTACACTGTAAGGTGGACGTGGTCCGGGCTTTTTTGCTGCTGTGATGAAGTACCTGGGGTTGGGTGCTGATGTAGAGGAATGATCTTTGTTTTGTCTCATAGCTCTTGAGGTGCAAGGTTGGCAGCCTATTGTCCTGGTGGCCTTCTAGTGGGCAGGGAGTCTGGAGTTCAGGTCAGGCGTCACATGGAGAGAGGCACGTGTGTGTATGTGTGGCCCCCTACAGCTCTGTCCCTTTTAGGCCACCAGGATTCAATCCTGGGGCCTGCACCCTGGTGACTGTCCAATCCTAATCATCTCTCAAAGGCCTTACCTCTCCATACCATAGTCATCGTAGGTTTCTAGCATCTTAATAGCTCACCATGGGGAATGAGTTTTTAGTGCCTGAACCCTTGGGAGGCGGCAAGCCATAGCACCAGCTCCCACCTCTCCACTCGGCTGTGTGTATCGTACCCGTCTGTGTCTTTCCCATGCATCCTGCCCTTCGTCCATCCTCCAGGCTGTCCTACGAGGGAAGCTGTCAGATTCAGGATTCCCCTTACACAGGCATTCTTCACAAGTGTCGCAGGCTCTGCGCATGGTGACTTTCCCAAAGTCAGACCCAAAGTACACCTTCATGATGGGTGCTTCCAGACCCACCGCAGGTTGCCTGGCCGGAGTTAGTCTTGTTGGCATCCTTCACATTAGGACTATTTTTTGAGACGTCTCACTGTGTCGCCTAGGCCGTCCTCAGAGTCCCTCTGAAGCTTAGGCTGGCTTCGAACTTATAGTCCTCCTGCGTGGCCTCCTCAGTGATGGGGTTGTAGGCCGGCATCGCCACGCTTGGCCGTCTTCCGTGTAGTAGGCTGGGAGAGTTCTCCGCCTGTACCTGAGAGCCATCCTTTCTTAGTGCAGAGCCCTCAGCATCCGGGCGAGTCTGCTCATCCGGAAGTTATGCAGGTGACAGGTAACAGGTCTCTGAGCACTCACCATGTGGAATGCAAGCGCCACCAAGTGTGGGGGTGGCAGAGACTCAGGGAAAGTGCTTCCTCTGAGGGCAAAAGTCTTGGGGGCAGTGATCAGACAGAGAATCTGGGCTTGTTCATCCCACCAGGTGGATGCTGAGACAGGAGGTCCACAATGAGGAGGGTCTTTTATATCATTTATTTATTTTTGAGACAGAGTCTTGCTCTGTAGTCCAGCCTGGTCCTGAATTTATCGTGAAGCACCGGTTGGCCGTGAACTTGTGGCGGTCCTCCTGGCTCAGCCTCCTGAGTACTAGGATTACACACGTGTATCAATCACCATGCCTGCTAATTTTTTTTTCTTTTTAATGTGGTGCTGCGGGATTGATCCCAGGACTTTGTGCGTGACAGGCCAGCACTGAGCTCTGCTCCCGACCCCAGGGGAGGCCTTTTTACAGGTGGATCTGTGCGATGGCAGGAGAGGCTGCCTCCCAAGGCAGCGCCAGCTCCCAGGGCCCGAGCTGCCACCAGAGGCCTGCTTTGGGAAAGCTGGTGGCAGAGACAGGAGCAGTCATGTCTGGCGCCTGTGGCCAGAGGACGGAGCCACCTCAGGCCGCTTGCCCAACTTCTGCCACTCAGCGCACCCTTGCCTCTCAGCTGTTGGGCTAGGTCAGCCAGCCCAGGTGGGGTGAGGAGACTCGCGGCCTTGACCAGACTGCGTCAGCTCATGCACGGGGCCTTCATTCAGTAGTAGTTACAATGATCACTGCTTGCTTAACACGGGAAACAAAAACATGTTCTCCGCATGCTGTTCCAAGGGTATGCTCGGAAATTAGTGATAGAGCGTCGGGCCTGGGTGAGGTCCTCCAAGAACATTCTTCAAAATGACTCATTTGCTATAGAAACTTAGCACGGTAAAATAAGTGCAAACAGATTTCAGGCGAGCTGAACGCAGCCTTTCCCATTTCCAGTGCTAGGGGTTGAGGTTTCTCTCGCACTCACCGTCCTGTAGCCTGAACCCGTTCTGACCGGGGCCCTCTGCCACAAAGAGAGGGTGATGCCTCTGGCAGACCCCAGCTTTAGGCAGAACTCGACATATTTATGTAACTCAGTCAGAAGAATTTAAAAAGTAGGTATTTCCAATTCTGTGGACTTACGCTAGCTTTTGAAAAACGACCTGTATCCTGCCAGGAAGATATGCCATCCGCTGAATCGTGAGCTCCAGCCAGCCAAGGGTCCCGTTTGTGTTGGCAGCAAGGTTCGGAAACGCTGAATGAAGGAGGCTTGTTTTCGTCCTGCTCCCCTTGGAGGAGAGTGCTGAGCATGGCAAAAAGCGGAAGCAGCCGAGAAGGCCTGCATGCAGCTGGAGGGGCCGGGAGGTTCTCTGAGGCAGAGTCTAGGTCGTTCCGTGTTTTGAGGAAACCCAGGGCACTGTGAGCATATTCCCCAAATGCTCACTGAACTCCATCAAAAGGCGCTCCTGCATCAGGTCCTGGTGGGGTTCTTCAAAATGACTTGGGTGTGGTGGCACATACCCGTAATCTCAGCATCCTGGGATGCTGAGGCAGGAAGATCAAAAATTCGAACCCAGCCAGATTTTGTAAGATCCTGTCTCAGAAAAAGAAAAAAAACAAAAACAAAAACAAAAAAAAAACAAAAAAGGTGGGGATGTAGCTCAGTGCAAAGGCCCTGGGTTCAACCCCCAGGACCACCAAAAAAAAAAAAAAAAGGTATACATTGTAACATTTTCGTCTTGTTGATGAGATGAGGAACCAAAATTGATGTACTTTTGGTCCACTTTCGAATTGTGTGTGCTCTGTGTAAATACTGAATTGGCCTTCCCCAGTCCAGGCCTGTGACACGGAGGGACGTTTTTCCAGGCCGGGTTAAAAACATCTGCAGCCTAGGAATCGGCAGAGTTCCCCAGGGAGGGCGTGAAGCCCAGAGCGTGCTGATCTGTTTCCTGTCTCTGTTATGATTTCTCCCCTGTAACTGAATCTCCAGCGAGTGGGTACTCCGCGCAGCTGTGTCAGCAGGCCGAGGACGGGTGGCTTAGGGGGCTCGGTTCCCGTTTACACAGCTCGCCTCCATAATCCCAGGCAGGCCTATTAACTCTCAGGGTAAGCCGCTGCTGGTCGGCACAGCAGGGGGCCTGGCAGGGCAGGCTGTGCCATGGCGCGTAATCTAACGAAGACCCTCCCGAGGAAGAGCAGTTACCTATCAGCGCCTGGACAGGGACACGGGGAACCGCCACCCTGGATGCATGCCGGCAAGCCGGCTGCTGCCGAAGAGCCCTGGAACACGAACGACCCCGAGGCCGGCAAGTGGAAGGGCTAGGCCCGAGGCCCAGCAAGGACCCCGGCCCTGGTGGTGCCCGAGGCCCAGGAGGGACCCCCGCCCAGGCCGTGCCCGCCTACCTCGTCCCGGCCACCTGTGTTTGCCTTGGCGCTGCGGAGCTGATCTTGCCATCCATGCAGCCTTTGGTCCACACGTGTGGTCTCTTGAGACTCAGGAGAGTGACGCAGTCCTCCTGCCCACCCCCGCGTGGCTCTGCGCTGCTCCTTGCAGGAGGGTAACACACCCTTTTGGAAGCCGTTTGTTCTCCTAACAGAGTATCAGCTGCCAGTGGGTTTCCAGGAAGCTTCCGAGACCTGGAACCCAAAATGGCTCTGTGACCTCCTTGCGTGGCAGTGTGACGGGGCACCGGTGAGGTGTGGAGAACAGATTGCTGGTGACTCAGAAGTCCCCTGCAGGCCCGTGCGGAGGGCAGAGCCAACGCTACGTCTCCCTGGGAGGGAGGCTGCTCTGGGCAGCGCGTCCTGCCCTACGCAGCTCGCTCACGGCTCGGGATGGGTCCACACTCCCCAGTGCTTTCTGGGGCTCCCACCCTGTGGGGCAGTTGAGCACCACTATGCATACCTTTCACTTGAATTTTCTTTGAATGTAACTTGCCCTTTAGCTGTGCACGGTTGTGGAATGGGAAAGGATGATTTCTAGCATTGTTTCTGTCTGGTGGTGTGTGACCTTGTGATTACAAAGGGCAGCCCTATTAATGAGGAATGTTTGGGACAGCCGTAAAAGCAGGGACATTAGTGATCTTTCAGGGTGACGCCAGCCGACATGTGTTCTTCATCTCTTTGAAAATAAAACTCAAATTCTGATCATAGGAAACCCCTTCCAGCCAGTCCCAATAGCTCAACTCTTATTTGTTCTGATATTTATTGAATAACTGCTGTATGTCAGACTGTTTTAGACTCTGGGGACACAATAGGGACCAAGACAGAGAGCATCTGCTGCTGTGACAGATGGAGAAATAAGGAACCAGCTAATGCAGAAGACAAACCCACAGTTCAAGCCAAACATGGTGGTACCTTCATTCCTATCACCTCCGTGCGCTGGGAAGCTGGGACTAGGGGGTCGCAAGTTCAAGCCCATCGTTATTGACTTAGCAAGACTTTAGCTCTAAGTAAAAAATGAAAAAAGGAGAGTATTGGGGTTGTAGCTCAGTGCAAAGGCCACGAGTGCAATTGCAATACCAAACAAATGTAATTTGAATAGCAATAAATGCTGGAGAACAGGGAATGATGAAGAGAAATGGCTATTTTGGATGAGGTAATTAGGAAGGGCCTCTCAGAGGAGGTGACTCTGGAGCGTGACAAGAATGGCGTGAAGGATGCTGGGAACTGGGAAGAAGCACATGACAGCCTCAGGGTGTGATAACTCTCAAGTCCCTGATGTAGAAACAGCTTGGAGTATTCTAGGAACAGAATTAAGCCAGTTGTTACTAGAACAGAGTAAAACATGTGGGAGAGGCGACAAACGAAAACAGGGGCTGGAGTGTGCTGAGCTTGGCGGTGCCCCACGGGGGACCGTGGAGTCCTTGCAGAGCTTTCACGGTGTTCAAGTTGAGGCGTGCTGTGACCTGACGTGCAGAAGCCTCTCTGACTCCCATGGACAGTGATTTGGGGTGTGGCAGGTGGGGAGGCATGGGGGTCAGCAGGGAGACCTGCAGGAAGTCGTGTCTGTAGACTGGATGAGAGGCAATGCACCGGTGACTAGGAGAGATCTGGAGACAGTGAGAAGGGACAGGATTTGGGATATAGTTCTAGAGGCAGACCCAAAGTGCGGATGTGAGGATGACTTTCAGGTGCTCGATCTTAGCAACCTGGTGAACAAGGGTATGTGTGCTGACCTCGTCAAGACTAAGGGAGGAGCGCATCTTGGATTTTATCTTAGACATATCAAGTTTGAGATGCTTATTATACAGCTGGGGGAATATAATTGCGTGAGTCTGAGGCTCTGAGGAGAAGTGGCTGCAGGTAAAAATTGTGAGACTTCAGTGTCATGCCCAGGGACTGGCTGGCACTGTGTTAAGAGTGTCGGTAGAGGAGATGCCACCTAAAGACTGGGCTTTGGGCCCACATTCAAAATAGGGATGAGAGAGAATTTAGTATTCCTCTATTCCTGAAAGTTAGCATGGACAAGCCTAAATCTTCGACATACCCCAGAACAAGCCTAGTGACGTTGATCATATAACAGTAATTCACATTTTTTGGTGGCTAGATTCACCATTACTTCTAAATAAGGGAAGTTGACCTTAGGGGGGGAAAAAAAACCAGCAGACCCCTGAGACCCCTCTGTTAATTCAGAAGTTCTGATATCAGAAGACAGCAGTTTCCTGCTGGCTTGTAGGACAAACTCTTTTGGTCATGTTCTTTCAACTTGTAAACTATTAACTTCAAATTCCAGTGGTTAGGACCCCTGGTTGTTGCTGAGAGTGATGCTATTTCAGATCACAAAGTCAAAGCATCCGGTACTACAACTGTCAGTGTGTGTGGCTGAGTTCATCCTGACATGCATAGCAGAACAGGTGAGAAAAGCAACCCACGGAGAGATACTGACAGAACCTTAAAAAAAAAAAAAAAAAGGATCTGAAGTCCATCCTGGATATTTTATCTTTAGGTCTTGGCTTTGATTTGAAAGTCTTAGATCTGTCAAGGGTAATGGTAGCTGTCCTCCTCTACTCCTAGAAAATCCAGCCCAAGCCAGTACCTGGAAGCACAAATCACAGGATGATTTCTTCCAGGATCCTTAATAGATGTTTGTTGGTGGTGAAGACAGCGAGGAGGAGAAGGATGCCCTGCTGGAGGGGAGGGACCTTGAGGCAGGAACCAAAGAAGCAAAAAGCAATCCTCTTCTGACAGTGGCCGCCGTTTAGAGAGAACTTTCGTCTTGTTCCCGTCACTGCATTACGCATTACATGCCTGATCTTAGTTTTTACTATAGCCCTTATAAAAGAGGTTTGCTTGGTGAGGAAACTGAGTCCCGAAGAGCTTTATACATGTATATTATTTATTAAACTCATGATACTGGGATTAAACTCAGGAGCACCCGACCTATATCCCCTTCCTCCTATTCCTTTAATAGATTTTTTTTTGGGGGGTGGGGGGCGGGGAGTGGGACCAGGTTTTACTCTGCAGCCCAGGTTGATCCTGAAATCACTGTGTGGCCCAGGTTAGCATCAGACTCATGACAATCCTCCCTCCCAGCCTCCCGAGTGCTGGGATTACAGGTGTGCACCACCACACCTGGCTTTCTGTGGTGCTGGGGAATTGAACTCAGGGCCTTGTACTTGTAAGGCAAGCTCTTTAACCACTGTGCCATTCTTTCAGCCCCCCTTTAGCAGTTTCTGAGACAAAGTTTCTTTAAGTTGCCCTGGAGAGACTTGAACTTGCAATGCTCTTGCTTCTGCCTCCCTCTGTGCTGGGATTACAAGTGTGGGCCACCAGCCTTGTTTGAGCTTTATAACCTTGTTTTGCCCAAGGTTACAAACCAGCAGGTGGTAGAAATTTGAAACCAAGTCTGTCTGGTTTCAGAGCACAAGTTCTTAATCTAAATTATAGATATTGGTCACAGCATCTCACGATTCATTTCTCTTTTTCCTGACACAGTATGTGAGTAATGGCTGGTGTCAGGGACACTTGCTTCCTCAGCGTCTATTCCACTTAACACTAGGTGACTTGTAGCGAACGTTCAAAGATACGTGGCGTGATTCTTAAGCTGTTTGCATCTAAGCGTAAGAAATGATATCACCTTAAAAACTAGAGAAGAGTATGGGAGAGTCTGTAATGAGGTCCCCAGTCTTAGAAGTAGACTGAGTTGGAAGCCAGCATGCTGGTGTGCACCTGTAATCCAGCATGCTGAGAGGCTAAGGCAGGATTGTGAATGTGAGCTCAGCCCGGGAGACAGTGTGATCTTGTCTCAAAATATAAAACGAAAAAAGGGAGCTGTGAGGGCGGGGATGTGTAGCTTAATGGGAGGGCCGTGGGTTCAATCTCCAGTACCCCCCATCCAAAAAAAAAAAAAGACAAAAATGAATCACCACCAGCAAGATGATCTCTATTCTCTGTGTCTCCTTAATAGCATATGAACATAATAGTACTTGAGATGTTGCCTTCTACCAAAATGAAGCAGTCCTTGGTAAAATCCTTTTCAAAAAAATACTGGTACAATATTTATTTTAGTAGCAGAGTTCCTTTCCAATGCCCATCATGGATGATCTCAAATAGTATAGTGTTTCTGTTGCGTTTGTATTGTGTCTTTGTTTTTGGTTTTGTTGTTGTGTTTGTGTTGTTGGGGATTGAAGCCAGGGCCTCGTGCGTGCTCGGAAACTGTTCTGCCCTGTTACATTTTTAATTCGATTCTCGCTGTTAACCAGTATCTTCCTTGTGGTAGGCACCACGTGGCCCCCTGTCTTCACCACCGACAAACATCTGTCCAGGATCCTGGAGGAAATCCTCCTGTGATTTGTGCCTCCGGGTACTGGCTTAGGCTGGATTTTGTAGGCATACAGGAACACAGCTACCATTGACCTTGACAGATCGAAGGTCAATGAGATGGGGTCTCTGGGCTCAGAAGACAGGAGGGCCAATGTAGGAAGAGCAAGGCTCCAAGATTGACAGGGGACGGCTGGGTAAGAGTCTATTCCGGTAGCCCAGATGAAAGGCCTGCACTCTTGACCTAAAGACTTTAGGTGGGGAGATTGAAAGGAGAGAGGCGTGCAGGTGGCCAGGAGGCAAGGAGCCCAGGGCCACTGCAGCTTCTGCCTTTGTCAGCAAGCAGGGCTTTATTCCCACATGTGGAATATAGGGTGAGCAATGTTATTTTGAAGATGATACATTTTTGTTCGTATTGAATTTGAGGTGATAGATTAGACTGTACCCCTCAAAGGATATTAAAGTTCTAGTAGTACCTGAGGATAGGGTCTTCTTGGAAATAGAATCTTTCCGATGAGGTCACAAGGGTAGCTCTGAAGCCAGGATGACCATTTCCTTATAAAGAGGGGAAGTTTGGACATAGAGGCATGGACACAAGAAGTTGCCATGGGGATGTGAAGGTGACCTGGCCGACGTAGGCATGGAAGGCTGGGAATTGCCAAGAGAGGATTTCCACCGCAGCCTTTGGGCGGACCCAGCTGTGCCATTGTCTGACCTGGGACTGCTAGCTTTCACAGTCTAGAGAGTAATTTTCTGTTTAAGTCACCCAGCCTGTGGGGTCTTGTCATAACCTGATCTAGGAAATCGGTGCAGGACAGTCTCAGTTAACTGTGGCCCTTGTTACAAATGACCACAGACTCAGTGGGATTAAAAAAAAAAAAAGCAACAGAAATTGATTCTCTCACAGTTCTGGGAGTGCAAATTCTAAAACCCGTTTTCTTGTGCCAAAATCCTAGTGTCAGCAGGGCTAGTTCCTTGTGGAGGCCACTTGGCCCCGTCCAGCTCGGGGTGGCCACTGGCACACTGCAGCTGTCAGCCCCGTCCTGCCTTCACTGCCTCTGTGGTTTGTTGCCATCCCTCTGTGAGTTTCTCAACTTCCTTTCACCCCTCTTACAAGGACACTTGTGATTCCATTTAGGGCTCCCTTGAAGACTGCAGGATAATCTTTGCCATCTCATGATCCTTAGTCACATTTGCGAAGACTCTTTTTCCAAGTAGGGCGACCTTTATGGTTCCCAGGACGAGAAGCTGTTATGTCTGTGGAGGCCTTTCCCAGCCTGCTGCAGAAACTGTGATGTTTAAGTAGGAAGGGTCCGTGGTTAGTGACGCGAGTCTGAGATCCCCAGGAGGGGATGTGGCCGGAACAAAGGTGAGAGTGACAACTGAGAGGGAGGATTTTATCCCCTTCAAGGGGCAGGCAAGGGACAGGGCAAAGGGCCAAGGGCAGAACCTTGGGGACACCCACTTGAAACAGCTGAATCGAGAAAGATGACATAGTCATTAGGGCTGAAAAGAGATGATTCTTGTAGTGGTTTTCTTTACTGTCATGAAATACCCAAGGCTGGGAAACTTTATAGGAAAAGAGATTTATTTTGGATTAAAGTTCTGGAGGTCCAAAGTCAGAAGGCCCCATCTGGGTGAGGGTCTTCTTGCTGGCAGAGTTCTGAGGCACCACACAGCATCACATGGGCTTGTGTGTCTCTTCTGGTGTCCTCATCTTCCTGTAAAAGCCACCACCAGGGTCCAGTCACGGGAGCTTCACCCTGATGACCTTCACTGACCCTGATTACTTTCCGAAGGTCTCTCTCTAATCACCCATAATCTCCCCTCTTAGTAACTCTCAATAGGATACATTCTCAAAATGTGTTATCAGACAGGACGTACCAGATTCAAACCACAGTAGTCCTAGGGACAGGGGGACAACCACGATGGTGTGTTGCCCCGGAAGCCAAGAGAGGAGTTTTAGAAATAAGCTATTTTGTGTAGATCAGTAATTTTGTTCTGTATCAGAGCTACCCCATTTAGTGTAAATGTCTATTAATATAAGTGAATAATATCTGTGCCTGATCTCTTCATTATTACTCTACTAATGAGTGATTTACCTAGGACACAAGAGGTTTAAATGATATCATAGAAGTAAAAGAATTTTTATTTTTTGTTTATTCTATTTTTGTGATGCTGGGGACTGAGTATAGGGCCTTATGTACAATAGGCAAATACTCTTTCACTGAGCTATACCCCAGCCCAATGGAAGGTTTGTTTTAGTGATAAGAAATATCCCAATGGAAGTTTTAAAAACACGTATTTTCAATAACATTAATACATGTTCTGAGGATACATATTTTTAAAAAGAAGGTCCCATCAGGGCTAGAGCCACACTAGAGTTATATCAAGGTACTGTTAACTCCTGCAGGACAGAGGGAAGGCCAGGTCCGAGCAGGAGGGAGTGGGGTGGTTTTATGAGATGTCCTAGATGTTCTCAGGGTGGCAGCTCCTGGGATAGAGCATTTGCTTTGGGAAGTTTCCTGTGTTCCATGAAGCACATGATGGCATCTCAGGCTTGGTTTACATCATGCTGTCGGTCTCCTTGAAGCAAGTGCAGGGACCTTTGGTGCTTGTCCCTTGCTTAGTATGTACATGAGAGGAACATTTTTCTCAACCCATCCTCAAAGAAAATACCTCATGTGAGAGTTATGTTTTTTAGCTAACTCTTTTTCTCCCTGGTAATTGAAATAGTGCTCCCTTGCTATTACAATCTTACAGAATTAACTTAGAAAGTAAAGGTTGGCTATAAAAGCCTCCCAAAGACACTTATCACTTTAAAATATGTCCTAATCTGTCTGCACACTCTAACAAAATGCCTGAGACTGGCTAATTTATACAGTACAGAGACTTATTTTTCCAAGTTCTGGAAGTTGGGATGTTTAAGATCAAGACACTGGTACTTGGTTATCTGGTGAGGGTTTTCTCTGCTGTATCCACACATGACAGGAGGCAAAAGAGCTTTGTCAGTTCCCTTGCACCCTTTTAATAAGGTATTAATTTGATCCGTAAGGACAAGACCCTTGTGGCTTAGTCCTTTCCTAAAGTACTTATCTCCTAACACTTTCGTGTCGGGGAACAAATTTCAACATGAATTTTGGAGGGGACACAAACATTCAAATCATGGCAGATGTTTCTGGGACATTCTTAAAACCTGCTTTTATTACATAAATTTCAGTATGATTTCAATGAAGAGCATGATTCATGTAAGCATAATGTATTTTCTTCCTCCTCCCGATGTCATTGGCAATAGAAAACTGACTTCAGATTGTGTCTCTAACCACCAGTTTTCTCTGTCTCTGTCCTAATGTCTGTCTGTCTGTCTGTGTACCCAGGGCTGTACACATGCTAGACAAGCAATTAACCACTCACCTGTTCCCCAGTCCCACCAATTTTTTTATTGCTTGTAAATACACTGAATGTAAATAGTCCTTCAATAAAAATAACTTCTGAAAAGAAGCCATCAAACTCATCCCTCTGTGTATTTGTAACAAGATCTTAGGTACGAGTGTAGTAATTTTAATAATATATTGAACTACTTAAAATGAACTCTGTACCTGTATAAAGAAAAAGAATCTATTGATGGGGCTAGAGGAATGGCACAGCAGTTAAATCGCTTGTCTTGCAAGCACAAGCCCGTGAGTTCAGTTCCTCAGCACCACATAAAGCTGGGCCTTGTGGTGCATGCCTAGTAATCCTAGCACTTGGGAGGCTGAGGCAGAAGGATTGCCGTGAGTCCAAGGCTAGTCTGCGCTCCATAGTGAGTTCAGGACCAGCCTGAGCTACAGGCTACACACACACACACACACACACACACAAGAATTTTGAGGATTTTTGTTGAAAAAGTCGGCCCACAAATTTCTTGTGATCATTTTCATTTATTTAATGGCTCTAGTGTATACACTTGGTTTTGTCCCCTGACAACCTGATGGGTCCCACAGACATCTCATCATCTCATTTTATTCAGAGTATACCAGCAGTTTGGTTTTAACTACGACCTCTTCTTTGGAAGTCCCCGACCCCAACACACACACAGATTTAGATAGTGATTGTGAAGTTTGTACTAAGGAGTGGGGTTGAGCTGCCCACGTGTCAAGAAAAGCATTAGGACAGAGAAACTTCAAGTTCATTAATCTTTCAAAGCCAAAGCAGGGGCGGGGCTGTGGTTCTGTATACACACTCTCACCGAGGACTGCAGGAAGTCTGTGTGTTTATTCTGTGTCTCTAAGTCCCCTTCAAGTCCTGTTTGTGTGCATGGTTTGCCAGACCTAGTTAGGCTCCGGTGGTGTTCTGCCAACGCAAAGCTTACCTCATCCAACCACGCTTTCCCTGTTCTACCCAGCTTCTCTGGGCTTCATTTTAAAAACTCAACTGTGTTTATCTTTTGATGATGACCAAGTGGTTTAAAAAGAAGATGACTATCAAGAAGTAGTATCTCAAGAGAGACACGGAGGCACTGGTGCAGATGGCCTTTCGAAAAGGGAGAATTTGGTGGCTTTTACTTAAGTATTCGAAAGCAGCAGGGTTATGGACTTTCAGTCACAAGAGCACTGCGTTTCCTATTGGGCTTTTGGATCCTTATTTTCATGTCCACCGTTGCCAAAAGCCAAATTTCCACCCACCTCCAAATTACAATTTACCTTGACTACTATTTTTGGAGGCGTTCTACAAGTGTCTGACCATGACCAAAATGGACAGTTCAAGTTTCCCTCCTCATATTATTACATTCATTTTATATATATTGCTGTGGGGGAAAGAAGTAGTGGCTTTGTACTTTGTAAAATCTAACAAGGCAAGGCCTGCCATGTAATAGCTTTGCCTCTGTTTACTGTGTCGTAACAGAAGATCCAAGCACCGGAACTGTTCCTTTTTTTGATGTTGTCACCTGTATGCTAAGGGGTGGATTTCACCAAAAGCAAAGCTGCGATGATCCTCGCTACTCTTTTATGATGGCCTATAAAGGGGAACATTCTAGATTGCCAGTGCACGGATGTCATAAGTTGCGCTGTTTTCTGTGCCTCTGTGGTGGATCCATTTCACTTCTACTGGCAAAGTCATCAGATTGAAAAAAAAAAAAATGGGGTGGGTGGCCTCCACCCAGCAGGCCCACAGGGCTGGGTGGGCTTCCAGAAGCAGTTTCCGCTCTGCTCTGCCTCCTTGTCAATCCAGGCAAGGGGGAAGGATCCTGCTCAGTGAGCAAGGTCTCTTCCCTGGTCAGAAGGAGCTTCTGACACAATTATCTCTGGCGGTGCAACTATTTGACCTTGAATCATGCGGAGAGAAAGGGAATTTCCTAGAAATACTGCCCTTGGGTTAACAAAGGCTACTGAAGCCAAAGATAGCATGAATGCGTGGACTGGCAGTGCCCGTCGTCTTTCATAGAATTCATGTGACTGTCTGATTCATGTGCCAAGTCTGGGCCTATACTCTCAGCATTCTGGGAGGCTGAGATAGGAGGACTGCAAGTTCAAGCCCAGCATGGACCACTTAGTGACTTAGTGAGACCCTGCCTCCAAAGCAAAAGTGAAAATGGGTGAGGGGGTGGCATGTAGCTCAATGTGAAGGCCTTGGGTATAACGCCGAGTACCAGTCAATCAGCCAATAAATAAATAGAAACAAAGCTCATGCAAGCCCCAGAATGATATTAGCCCCTCCAGTTGCATAAGCCAGACAAGTCCCTGAACAGAGAGAGAGAGAGAGAGAGAGCGAGAGAGAGCGCACTCAGAAAGGCAGCACACACTTAACGTGTGCTAGTTGGCTTTTAGTTATTGTAACAAAATACCTAAGTGCATTAGTCAGTTTTCCTCAAAGACAAAATACCTGATACCTGCAGCTTAAAGGCGGAGAAGTTTGTCTGGCTCTCGGTTTCATATGTCCTGCTGCAGGGCACAGAAGGAAGCTGGCCAGCCTATGGCACGGGCAAGCAGAGATGGGCAGGTGGGTGCGAGGAGGCACTGGTTGGATCCTCCCTCAAGGTAGCTCCCTCGGGATCCAGTGTGTCTCAGCCCTGCTCCTTGCAGCTTGCCAGAGCCCAGGAGTGACGGGTGATGCTTTTTCAGGGTGCCGTGAAATCCCCACTAAATGAGATCTGCAGATCAGACTTGGTGCCACATCGGAGGGACAAGTGTGTCTCTGCACTCTCCACACCCCTTTTGCTCCCTCCCCATATGAAACCGTTGCCCTGGGCAGGTTAGATTATTATATATTTTCACCAAGGTGCCAAATGCCAGGTGGGAAAGCCATCTTCAGCAGGAGGCAATGAGCTGTGAATGTCATAGGACGAGAGCTGGGAGATGGATCTGACCTCCATCTTCAAATAAGACCTAAGAAAAAAATTGTTAATCGAAATAGCTTAAGCTGACACAATGCACATAGTACATTTTAAAAAATTAAGCATGGGGTGATTTACTTGATCTGGAAAAACACTGCACCCCAATCCCTGTTGTCACATCGTGCCCTCCCTCAGAAAATTGATGTTACAGTGGGCTTGTGACCCCGGAGGGATAATGTGAACACACCGCTTCTGACAACTCTGCATTTCTCTCTTAGGAAATAGGGAATTATCATATATGTTTATCTGACTTGTATATGTGTATATGTTTGAAAATAGAATTTATTTTTACAGTGGAGGGAAATAGTTTTCTTAGCCGCATTTTAACCATTCTTTCTGCCTCATCCACCTTCCTCTTCTCCACTTGCCCCAGCTCCACAGACAGCTCCACAAGTGTCGGAAGCCCTCTTGGGACGTGCAGGCCTCCCGCCTCAGTCTCCTCAAGTGCCGGGATCACAGCTGTGCACGTCACTCTGGGCTCAGGAAATTCGGAGAGCCACCACTTTTCCTTCTCTTTCCCGGGGTGACTTTTTGTGCTTTTGGCACCCGTGGGTCCTCCTGACGCTCTCACCCCGAGGCAAAGGGAGCTCAGAAGCAGCACACACTGCCCTGAAAAGCTGAGCGCAGCCACACTTTCGGTGCCAACTATTTCTAACCTGTATTTAAACAAAGGGCCCAAGAGACTATTTCAGCAGAAAAGTTAGAATGGTTTCACCTTCCTAACCAAAAGGCATGAAAATAGAGAGACATGCTAATTTTCTCTCATACTCACTTTTGGCCTCTTTCCACCATGTATTATGTTTGTAGATTGGGAGATTTGAGCAGTAATTAAACTCTAATCTGGAGGTAATGAAAGTCAACAGACTAGTCATCAAGCACGTGCTGGGTTTTAGATGTTGCGGGGAAACGGGAAAAGCATTTGTTCTCCAAGAGCTTACGAAGGCCCTGGAAAGAATCAGCACTTACAGATGTAGGTTTTTCTTGCATAGATCCCATATTAGCACAACTGTGGAAAATGAGGGCGCTACAAGGTTATGTATGCAATAGCCTTGATTCATCAATAAAAAGAAACAACTTGCTAGCAGGAGGTTAGACCTGAGGTTAGTCTCTCATAGAGACTGCCAGCGGTGAGATAGGTGCCCGGAGGACTATATGCAGACGCCCAGGGCCGTGGCCTGAAGGACTGTGTCACGTAGCAGTGTACCCAGCTTCGCTGTGGTCCGTGTCGTGGCTCCCTGTCATTCATGTTACCGCGTGAGCTCTGCCTCCTGCCAGATTAGCAGCGGCGTTAGATTCTCTTAGGAGCGCGACCCTTACTGTGAACTGCATGTGTGGGGGGACCGTAGAGTCTTGTCACCTGATGGTCTGAGATGGAGCTGAGGTGGCGATGCTAAGGCCGACCAATCCTGCTCCAATCGTGGAAAGATTGTTTTCCACAAAACGGGTCCTTGATGTAGAGGAAAGGCCCTTGGGGTCTGGAGAAAGCAGAGGCCGCTCTGGGATGTTGCAATCCCACAGGTGAGGTGAAACGAACACAAACACTAAGCAAAGAGTGAGGGACAGAGTCACACAGGACTTAACCTTGCCTCCCCTGCTGAGCTGTGAGTGCCGAGAAGGGTGCTACGCGTGGGTGTGGAGGTTCTCACCTGGGAAAACACTATACCTGATCTCTGTTGTCACATCATGCACACACCCTTTAGAAAGTTGCAGTCACAGTGGGCTTGAGACCCCATGGGATAATTTGAACATACTGCTTCTGACAACTCTGCGAATAGCTCCAGGGCCATTGTCGTGAAGGTTGGGGCCCAGAGGTGGGCTCTGTGCCTGTGCCCCAATCCCCACCTCATGCCAGGGTGGGGCCTTGTTGGAGATGAGCACAGGAAGCCTGAATGCTCAGTTGGATGTGGTGATGCAGGCCTGTCACCCTGGCACTGGCAAGCTGAGACAGGAGGGTCACCAGTTCCAGCCCAGCTTGAGCTGTTGAGTGACCTGATCTCAAAATTTTAAAAGGAATAAGGGGCTGGGGATGTAGCTCTCAGTACAAAGGCCTTTGTTAAGTCCCCAGCACTAAAGGCATACTATAGGTCGAGCACCCCAGTTCAATCATATAAAATCCAAAATGCTTCAAAATGTGAAATTTCCGAGTGCTGACGTTATGCCACAAGTAAAAAGTCTACGCTTGACCCATGCAGTAAGTCACAGTTGAAACACAGGTGTGCTAAAAATATGGTATGAAATTACCTTCAGGGGCTGGAGGAATGGCACAGCCGTCAAGATGCTTGCCTTGGCCCAAGTCCCTGAGTTCAATTCCCCAGCACCACATAAAGCGCATGCCTTATGGGGTGGTGCACACCTAGCACTTGTGAGGCTGAGGCAGAAGAATTGCCGCGGGCCCAAGGCCAACTGCGGCTATGTTGTGAGTTCAGAACCAGCCTGGGCTACAGAGTGATAAAAAAAATACTGTCAGGTCTGCATATATTGTGTATCTGAAACATGAATGAATTTTGTACTTAGACTTTGGTGCTATCACTAAGATCGGTATCTGCAAATAACCAAAATTTGAAGGAACAAAGTCTGATCTGAAGCTCTTCTGGTCACAGCATTTTGGGTAAGTGAATCTCAGCTCTGCAGTCCTTCTGCAGAGCCCTGGCTCGGCTACAGTTTGTAAACTGAACTGAGGGAAGGAAAAATTGGAATCAGGAGCCCTTGACAGTGGTCTGTTATTACTTCCTTTTATGGTTTGGATCTGGAATGTCCCTCCGAAGCCTCCTATACTTGGATGTAGTGGGATACCTATGGCATCATGTGCTGTTGGGAGGTAGGGCTGGCTGGAAGGGACAGATACCCGGAGCTTGGCCTCGAAGGATTGTGTCAGTTTGTTGAGATTAGGAGGAACACCCGGGCGGAGACTTCAAATGTGTGTGATTGACGTGTGGGCAGCCCTACTGGCAGCTTGAACCAATCAAAGGAAGGAAGAAGAGTCATTGTTACAGCTTTTGCTAGGAAAGCTGCCTTAGCCTTACTCTCTCTCGGCACTGACTTGCTTCTGGCTCTCCAAGCTTCCTGTCCGCCATGCTGTGAGCGGCAGTCCTCTGCCGACCCTCCCTGCCCCGGGTTTCCTGAATGGACTGACAGACCTTCTGAAACTGTGAGCTAAATAAACCTTTCCTCCCTTAAATTGTGACGCTGGGTATTCTGTCACAGTCTGGAGAAGGGAATAAAGACTCTCCCTTTGAGGTAGTAAGCTGTGCAGGCTGCGGTGGTAACAGAGAGAAAGGTGGAACCAGTCATCGTGCAAAAAGCAAGGGAATGTGGAAGAGAAAATTCCGTGTGCTTTGACTTTGGGATACATTTACTGAGAGGACGGTAGTGCCATTAGAGAACTGGGGGTCCCTGGGAGGAAGCCTTTTGGGCATGCTATTTTAGATGTTGGAAGCTGGAGGTGAGCTGAGGATGAGTGCTAAGTAGAAATATGTACCAAGAGTTGGAGCAGCTCCAGGAGCCTGGGAGAAATCAGTGCTGAGAGGAACACTTCAAACGTCCCTGGTGTGGACATGACAATCAAGGTCTCAAATGTATGTCCTGTCTTTACAGGAAATATTACGGAGGTGGAAAACCTAAGAGCCACAGAAGGAAGATGGGGGAAAGAAAATGTTTGAGCTTGCTTCTACATTTTTGTTGTTTTGAAACAGGGTCTTGCTCTGTTGCCCAGACTGGTCCTGAACTCAGTCTGGAGCTCAGGCTGGTCTTGGACTCATGGCAATTTTCCTGTCTCAGCCTCCAGTGTGCTGGGATTACGGGCATGCACCACCACACCCAGTTGATGTGATGCTGGGGAATTAAGCTTGGGTACTCAATGCTTGAGTTATCGCTTGCTAGTTGAGCACTTTAGCCACTGAGCCATTCCTCCAGCCCCTCTTCCACATTTCTGTAACCTCATCTCTCTCAGACCCGTGTCCCTGACATCAAGGGCCACAAGAGTAAATTCAGACTCAGCAGTCTCTGCCTATAATTTAACCCTTTTTGGTCTCTGATGATGCTTATCTGAAGGCATTTGTATATTAAGCTTTAGAACTTGATGGTAAGCCAGTGAAGTGGTAAAATCAGAATAATATTATTGGGAGAAATTTTAGGCGTTTTGCTACTAATTCAAGACTCCATGTAAGCAAGACATCATCACATTTACCTGCCATTTTCACTCCTCCACTGTAACCGAAATCAGGTGTCTCTGCTTTAGACGTCACCCCTCCCCCTGTACTGCTTGGGGTGGGAGTAGAGCTCTAGGCCCTGGTTCAATCCTGAGTGCCACCAGAAAGGTATGCTTTTAAATACTTGTCTGTTTTGTAGATCCTGCAATGCCAGCCTCGATGGGAAAGAATTAGTCTCATCTCTCTTCATCCGCAGCACTTGACAATAAATGGCGACTAACTGTTTTTCTGACACCTTACTGTGTTTGCTTTTTTTACAAACCTGAGTAAGAAAAATCTTTATTTCTATTGTCTGCATTGAAATTGCTCGTTTGAATCTGGTAGGTAATTAAGTATTTGACCAATTGAAATATGAATGGATATTATTAGATAGTTGCCTGTTAGATTGAGTATAGCTATGACTATGTAAACAGTGTGTGCTGTTTGCCCCAAAGTGGGTTTTTATGGGAGCAGCTTCTGTAGCAAAAGGAAAACACAGGCACGAGGTAGGATAGGCACTGTTTTGCTGGCTGTAGGTGTGTGGGTGGCGTCCTCGTTGTGTCTGTTACCGCAAGTGTCTTAGAGCAGCGATCCCCAATCTTTCTGGTGCCAGGGATGAGGTCTGCTAATCTGGCAGGAGTGGTGCTCAGGTGGCAATGGGAATGATGGGAAGAGGTGCTCCCCCTCCTGACAGGCCCCAGGCCAGGGGTTGGAGATCCCCTACCTAGAGTCTGTACATGCTGAACCAAGTATCTGTTTCAGTCACTTTCTATGCTGAGTGCCATGTAGTTTGATGGATACAACCAAATGAGCACTACGTGATTTAAGTTCAGTGTTTCCTGATGTGTTCTTTGAAATAGTCCCCAAAGATGATCTCTGTAGATCCCTTGATCCTGCACAGCCTTGCTTGGAGATGGCCAGTGTGTTTAGCTCTTTAAATTGAGGCTCACCCTTGGGAGCTTATGTAGTGTGGCCCAACCCAGCACTTCCCGAGTCATCTGTGATCATGAGTGCATAACCTTTCCACAGCCCGGTCATCGGATATGTGTGGCAGATGTGGTGAGATCTGAAGTGTGCCCTGTAAAGGAATGTGGGAGGAGCCCAAAGCATTAGCATGTTCGAAAATGCTTTTAGGTGAAACTATACAAAGTGTAATTTATCAATACTGTTTCCAAATTGTTATTGTATGTGTAGTCCTCCAAATAGAGGACTTTCCCAGCCTCACTGAGGTATACGTGACAGAGGGAGTCGTATGTGATTGACGTGTGCAGCAGGATGACTTGCTATGTGTGAATGTTGCGAAAGGATGACCGCAGTCAAGTCAACAGCACATTATCTCCTTCCATCATTATCTCCTTTTGCAAGAAAGTGCCCATCTACCTCAGCAAGTTGAGTTACAGTCAGCATGCAGGACGGTAGATCCTTGGAACTTACTCATCTTAAAACCTGAAACTTGAAGCTTATGTCCTGTGACCAATATCCTCCTCTTTTTCCAATGCTTCCTCAGCTCTTCATAACCACTATTCTGCTGTTTCTGTGAATTTGGGTTTTAAAAAAACAAAAGATTTTGTGATGTCATCCAGTACTCATCTTTCTCTGGCTTATTTTACTTAGCATAATGTCCTCTAGGTTCATGCACATCATCACAAGTAGCAGGGATTTTTCTTTTTTTTCCCATTTTATTGGTATGTATATGTGCAAAATTTAAGGTTTACAATGGAGTTGAGTGTTTTGTACACGTATGTACGTATCCTACCAAGGACACAAGGGCTTTCCCACTCTCTATCCCTTCCCCCACATTCCCCTCCCTCCCTTCTCCCCCACCCTACCCCCCTATTTCACTTCGTTTTTCGCTTTAAGTTCCATAATACTTGTGATCTGAGACTCTCATATCAGAGAGACCATTCGATGTTTCACCTTCTGCTTCTGACTCACTTCACTAAGCATGATGTTCTCAAGCTTCTTCCATTTGCCCGCAAATGCCTCCACGCTGTTGGATTTTATTGATGCATAGTATTCCATTGTGTACAAATACCACAGTTTGTGTATCCACTGGTCTGTTGATGGGTATTTTGGTGACTTCCACATTTTAGCTATTGTTAGTTATGCTGCTATGAACATGGGTATACGAAATAAAGGATCCTATTGAAAAGTGGGCAAATGAAATGAAGAGGCAGTTCACACACGAAGAAGTACAAAGGGCCAATAGATACATGAAAAGATGTTCAACATCTCTAGCCATAAGAGAAATGCAAATCAAAACAACGCTAAGATACCATCTCACTCCAGAGAGAATGGCCTACATCAACAAGTCAAATAATAATCAGTGCTGGCGAGGCTGCAGGGAGAAAGGAACCCTCCTACACTGCTGGTGGGAATGTAAATTCGTACAACCACTCTGGAAAGCAGTATGGAGATTTCTCAAAAGACTGGAAATAAATATCCTCTTCGATCCAGCAGCACCCCTCCTGGGAATATATCCAAAAGAGGCCAAAACAACACACGGCAGGGATTTTTCTTGATTATGGCTGTATAATATTCTCTTGCGTGCCGTTAATCCCCTACTGTGAGATTATTTTGTGTGTTGGCTAATGTGACTAAAATCGCAATGAACATGGGTGTGCAGATGTCTTTTAGAGATACTGATTTGCTTCTGTTTGGCTACATATTCAGAAATGAGATGCTGGATCGTAATTCTGTTCATAATCCTATACTCTCAACCAACAGAGCATGAGGGTACAAGAATTGTTTCTTTCCCCCACATCCTCTCCAACACTTTTTGCTTCTTTTTTATAGCCACGTTAATAGATGTAATCTCATTGTGATTTTGACTTTCAATGGATGATTTTCCTTTGTTTTGGTGGTACAGTATGGTTGAACCCAGGTACACTCTACCATTGAACTGTACCCCCATTTTTTTAAAATTTTTCATTTTGAGACAGTCTCCCTAGGTTGCTCGAGCAAGATTCAAATTGGCAGTTCTTCTGCCTCAGCCTCCCTGAGTGCTAGGATTACAAATATAATCCTGCCTAACTCAAGTAGATAAATTTTATAGCACATGTATTATATCTCAATACATTTTTGTTGAATAGATCAGTGCATCAAAGCAGTTTTTTACAAGACCATGCTCCTGGAGACCATGAGGTTTGGAAGTTTTGGTGACAGATGTTGGCTAGCATGTGCTTCGCTGTGTGTTCCAGGTTTTCTCTCCCCTCCTGCACTGTACGTCTTTTGCAGTTCATTTGTTCACTAGCTTACCAGTTCACCCATCCAACACATACACGCTGAGCCCTGGAGATAGTGCACTACGGTGCTTATCACAGTCATGTGGGTCATCACTAGAACACAACCTGGGATATCTTGGAGAGTTCGCAGGCTTTAGGAGAAGGACACAGGCAGACTCGCTATCTCAGGGCAGTGAGGAAGGTGCCCTTGGGGAGCTTTGCACACAGTGGGGAGGCGGGCAGGTCATTTCTTAGAGTAAAGGCACCACCGGAGGACCGGAGAGGCAGAAGCTGGGATTGGCTCTTGACGGCCTCCCAGGTCCGAGGCAGCCGGGCCCTCTCCGGAATTTCTGTCCGCTTTTGTTTATCATCCCTTCCTCCCACTTCCCACCGTGATGGTCTTGTGCCTTGACTTCAAGTCTTGGGATCCTCTCTTCTGTGGCTGTTGATTAAGATCCAGGGACCATTCTTGGACTTGGGGTCATCAGGAATTAGGGAATGAGGCTTTGGGCTCCTGCATTGTACCTGGGATATGTTTCTCTTTTTTTTTTCCCATGAAGCACAGCTGAACTTGATGCATAAATCTTAGGAATACTGAATGTAAAAATGCAAAATGTTCACTGAAGATTTTTTACATTATAATACATAGTTGGCAGAAATACAGAGTCTATTAAAATTTGGAATGAATTTTACCTCCATAATATACTACCTCTTTATATTTGAGCTGAGCAATCAGCTTGGAAGACAAAAGCTGGGAAAAGTGAATTATTAATTCATCTGTCATCCTGGGTTGTAATAGTATGAGGTTTATGCTGGCACTCTGACATTGGAACATCTGAAATCACTCATGTCTTCTTTTAAATAGCCAATAGTATTTCCAGGTCCACATATATTCCTTTTCTACATTTCATTTTGGAATATGGATTTAATATATATACAATGTACTACATAAGACAGTGTATCCCATTCATAAATTTTTTAAGGGTTACACTCAAAATATGTCCTAGAGTGCAGAGCTAAATTATAACCGACTGTATACATGTAACATATGTGTGCAGACTGTAAATTTTTAGAAAGTATACTCCTTCAGAAATGTGTGTGCTTCAAGATGACAGGTCCAAGTTTTAAGTCTTTTCCTAGTTTGTTTTACAAAAATGTTAGGGGGTTTTTCTCCCTTCATTTGCAACTCAGTCTATTAAGTCAGCTAACAGATATAAAAGAAAAGTGGCTGGTACCTCATAAAATCTTGAGTTGTGCCAGCTACTGTCACCACAAAAAGGTGTCCCCAAAGTTTTATTTTACCCACATAAGGTAGCTTTTGGGACACCCTGCACCTTGAATCAGTGCTTGCAAACTATTTTTATGTTGTATTTCATATTTCTGAGAGTTTTTCTGTGCATGGAGGCCTTGGGATACCCTGCCTGTTTCCAAAGACTTGTTCTTATGACTCAGATACTGTCTCCTGAAGCATTGGTCACCACCTGGGTTCACTCAAGTCACTTATCTGAGTAGAATGAGTGGAATGAAACTTTTTAGCTCCAGGGTCATTTCCTGTCCATTCTAGTGCTCAGGAATATACTAGGAAGAGAGAGAGAGAGAGAGAGAGAGAGAGAGAGAGAGAGAGAGAGAGAGAGAGAGAGAGAGCACACCAGCTATCTGCAGAACACACGGTGGACCCTCACTGTGCTGTGTACCCCACAGGCAGCCCGGTGAAAACCAGCATTGGTGTTAGCATGAGAGAGAAAGAGATGACGGAAACAGACTTGGAATAAAAAGCAAGTCATGGGGCAGGTCAACATGGGCAGGGGAAGGAATTTTAGAGGAATGAAAATGCTGTGCAGGTGGCCACCCGAAGCTGGTTGTGCATGGCCATCCGTGAGCTCTTCCAGCTGTGAGTGTGCACGCTGTGGCCCCGTGCCCCAGATGTTCTCCTCTCTCTTTAGGTTGCATGGCTCATAAAATGAAAACAGGGATGGAATTTAATTCTAGGACTTCACAGTCCTGTCATCAGTGGTTTGTGGAGCTGTTCTGCAAAAACACAGGGTCCTGGTGAGAGGCCCTGGTGTGGGCCGAGACAGCTTCTCTGCTCTGTGGTTCCTCCTCGGTGGCTGTCGTCTCTCCCCAGCCCTGTCATGCTCATCTCTGGTTTTACTTCCCTTGGGGAAGGGCTCGTGTAACTGATTACTTCTGATTATGAAATAGAAATCTCTGAAAAACACGACTAAGGCACTGCTTACCTTTTGTCTCACTGTTATTTATTAGTATATGTTTGTGACATATAATAATTACATTTATCTTGAGACATTGGCTCATATACAGATCACAGCTTAATCACTTTTAGCCCTTCTCTCCTCCCACCTGTCTTCTCCTATCCCTCTATCCCTCTCCCATTCCCACAAAGTCTGCCTCCCTGTTTTCTTTTATTTTGCTCTTTATTTGTTTTGGGTTTCTTGTGTAAGAGAAACCATGTGGTACTCAACCATGGTGTCTGATTTTCTTCCCTTAGTGGAATGATCCATTTTCCTATAAATGACTCAAATTTATCTGGGTTTTTTTTTTTTTTTTTTTTTTTTTTTTTTTTTTTTTTTGAGGAAGGGTCTAACTCTGGTAGTCCAGGCTGGTCCTGAGCTCACTATGTAGCCCAAGCTAGCCTCAGACTCATGGTAGTCCTCCTGCCTCAACCTCCCAAGTGCTGGGATTCCAGGCATGTACCACCACGCCCAGCTTATGTGTTACTGAGGAATCGAATTCATGGCCTTGTACTTGTTAGGCAAGCACTTTAACTGCTGTGCCATTCCTCCAGCCCTAAATTTATCCTTCTTTAAGACAAAATAATACTTCATGGAGTATATATACTACATTTTCTTCATCCATTCATCTGTTGGTGGTTGTGTAGGCCACTTCCAATATTCAGGTATTATAAATTACGCTGCTATAAACAAGAGTACATATGTGTTACTGTAAGAAGATCTCTTTAACTCTTTCAGAAAAATACCGAGAAGAGGTGCATCAGAGTCAAATAAGACATCTTTTGTCAGTTTTTTTTTTTTTGAGGAATTTCCTTAGTGATTTCCATAGTGATTGTGCCAGGTTTTAGTCCCACCAGCAACGTAGAAAGTTCCTGTTTCCCCCACAACCTTGCCCACGTTTATTGTTTTCTTGTTTGTTTTTTAATTCTTGATAACAGCCATTCATACTGACATAAGTTGGAAACTCAGGTTTGTTTTGATTTGTGTTTTTTCTAATGGCTAAAAAATGCAAAACGCCTTTCAGGTTCTTAATGTCCATGTGTATTTCTTCTTCTGAGAACTGTCTATTCATTCTAGTTGCTCATTTTTTGAATGGATCTTTTTATTGTTTTCAATTCTTCACATATTCTAGATATTATCCTTCTATTTCAGAAGCAGCTGGGCAATTTCTTTTCCCATTTCGTTGGTACTCTCATCATGATTAATTGATTCCTTTGTTGTGCAAAAGCCTTCTAACTGGATATAATCCCATTTGTTGATTCTTGGCATTATCTCCTCTGCAACAGGTGACTGTTGAAATGCTCACCTATACTTTTGTCTTCAAGGGTTTTGTCTAATATGTTGCTTTTTGTGTATAATTAGGTAGAATTATAATCCTTTCATCATACATCCAATATATGATAACATTCAAAAATCTGATACCAACCTACTAACAAATTCTGATATTAAGCACAGACTGGTTCTCTCTCTCTCTTAACAATAAAAACTGGAACTACTGTGCTTATCTTGGAAAGTTTCTGTCCAGGTTGTTATTTCACAATTTGGAAATCTTGGCAATTCAACTTTAAGGTGACCTTTGCATTGTTGAAGTTGGCTCGGTCGGTGTGCGATTTGGGACTTCCTCTTGGCTCAGCCCATTCCCAAATCTGACGTACCTTGGAGTTGGGACTGTGCCACTGTCCTTGCACTGTGGCCCAGTCAGTACTGGAGATTTAGCCTATTAGGCCTAGCTTTTTACCCTCAGCTTGAGTGTACTTGTGGAAAAAACACATCTTTGTGTTCCCCCAAATGTCACCTCCACTGGTACCAGGGTGTGTCCTCTCCCTTCTACCATGCTTAAATTCTCCTCATCTGCACAGCTGCGCACTGGATCTCATAGGTGACATAGAGAAGAACTTAATCACTAAGGATTCTTACTGAAGCCACAAAATTTGACCAAGAAGAAGCAATGTTACTTTTTTCATAGATATAATCCAGCTGATAGACTATGCACATTAACTGTGGCTTCTGGAAAAAGCCATGGAAAACTGAAAGGGCAAAGATGAACAGTTATGAGGAAGATCTGATGGCCAGAAACACGGCCAGTCGTTATGGACATTTGCTCTGACTACAAGACGAAAAGTCTGTCATTCCAAATTCCTGCTGGGCATTACCAGAACCAAGTGAAAAATGTTAGGAAATTCTGTAGGACAACCCATCAAAATAATCTTCTTTCTTCAAAATAGCCATTACCTTTCAACACTTTTTACGTCTTGGGAAAAAAAGATGTAGAAGGCTACTCAAGATGATTAATACCAGATTTTTAGATCCAAAAGTTTTTAGAAGTAGGTTAAATTCTGAATGTTTTGTCTACCCCAGGATATTCAGAAAAAACTTCAGCATTTAACAAGAGACCTCAAGAACGTTTCTCTAAATTATTTAACTTCTTATCGTTTCTCCAATTAGAAATTCAACTGAATTAAATTTTAGTGAACGTGAATAGAGTGTTACATGCAAGATATGATAGGTGCAGAAATCATTAGGAAACTCAGAGTCCATCTGGGAAAGTATAAGACAAGAGAATTATATTATCAAGAGAAGTGCTTACAAAAGCACTGCAAAGCTAATCAAACTCAGGGAAGTTACGGACACTTAAGGATTAACGGATTGACATTCAGGATGAACAGATGGTAGAGTGTTGGCCTAGAGGTAGGGCAGGTTGAGGTCTTCTGGGGATGACATGTAGTTTGATGCAGTCGGAGGTTCTGTGGATGGCTGGGACGAGAGAGGAAGCAGTGAAAACTTGTTAGGCTAACTCGGTGGGTTACAGTAGGGATGATGCTCACATGAAAAGCTTTTTGAAGGAATCTGTGGGGAAACAGTAGCTGGGAGAATGAGCGACAAGTAATTTCCTTGGGGTGTTGTCTTGTTGGCAGTGGGTCAGGGACGTGGTGAGAGTTGCTATCTCGTAGGGGTGTGAGTTGAGGCATGCCGGGCAGAAGGAGGTAACGGCCTCAGCTGAGCAGGAGCGTGGCGAAGGCCTCTTTCCAGGAAGCGTGCCATGGGAGCCTTGCAGAGAGAAAGTGGCCCAGACCCATGTGGACTCTTGAGTCAGTTTGTAGTTGATTATACAAACACAGTGTTAGCCGGAGCCAGTTGGAGGGACACACACCTGTGATCCTAGCACTGAGACTGAGGCTGGAGGATTGTGAGTTCACACCCTGCCTGGGCAACTTAGTGAGACCCTGCCTCAAAATTTTAAAAGGTGGGGGGGGGGGGGGTCTAGGGATGTAGCTCTGCCCGGCGGCCCTGAGTTCAGTCCCAGCACTTCGTCCCCTAAACCCGCACTCCAAATGAAGCCCCGGTTATATGGCGTTCACAAAAATACTGTGAGCTGTGTTGATTTTTCCAGATCCCTATCAGCCACATTTGGTGTATAGTTTTTTTTTTTTTTTAATACCTGTTATTTTAGACACTGTATCTTTGGTTTCTTGCATTTTTACATTTTTCCTTGAACCGCTTCTCACCACTACCATCTTCTTTCCCTGTATTTTTTTATCAGTAGAAATCATATGTTCTAGTAGTTCTTTTCTTTGTCTCAGCCAAAGACCACGGCTTAACAACTGTGGCTACTACGCCAGGAGTGTTACACTGTTAGTAACAACAGGGATGGCCTCATGTGTTTGTGAAATGACTCGATCTTGGCGTGAGTTTGATTTCTTTCTCTTTTTTTTTTTTTTGATTTTGCAGGGTCTTTTTTATTTTTATTTTTTTCTCTTTTTCTTATTGTGTTTAGAAGAGACCCCGTTGCCCTAAGCAAAGCTGATAAAGTGTGTGATCATTTTAGTGGTCTGGTTTGAGCTTTTGCTCTTTGCAGGGGTAAGAAGGCTGACTCGGATGAAATAAGAGCTTTTCAGCCTCCTGTGTGTGGGGTCCTGCGTGTCCTGTTCGAAGGAAACCAGGAGGAGACCTTCAGTCTAGGGACAATAAGGGGAAGTGAGACAGAGAATCTCAAAATGAGCTTGGAGCAGTTGTTCTGCTGTAATTCAACTCAGTGCCTTCATGAAAGTCACTGCATTGTGTAGAAGTGTACTGTGAAAAAACTACGGGCTTATGGGACAATTTCATCCTTGGCATATGTTTAAAGAAGAGGTAGAAACTGAATTAGAAGTGTCAGGAGAGTTTTCTGCACACTCAGTGTTGAAAAGACTCACAGATATTACACAATACAGCTGGCACCTCAGTGTGGAAAGTTTGCTGGGAGAAGTGGGTGCCTGGGTCGGGGGGGCTGCAGCTTGAGAGCTAAGGATGGGGTGGAGGGAGGTTGTCGGAGATCAGGTGGGAAGAGGATGAGGGTGGCTGCTGACACCCTGTACTCCGAGGTAGCCTGTTGATGTTGGAGACGTGTAGAATGCCCTTTGCGTTTTCAGACATGGCACAGTTCGGCAAGGTGACATGTCCTGCATGCCGTAGTATTTCTAACAGAAAGAAATTTGATTGATCAGAAAGGCAACATTTGTGATACAGTTAGATTGCTCCTTCACATGTCATTTGTGGTGGAACAAATTTGCATTTTCAAAATAAACGGTAGAGCAGAACTACCGTAATCTTACTCTTCAATTTTTATCAAAGAAAACTCAGATTCTGCCAGGCCAAAAGCGTTTTGGTAGGCAGGTTAGGGGCTGAGCTAAGTGTGTGCGGATTCCTGGACTGGGCACCTTTCCCAGTAACAGCGGCCACCCTACTCTTGTTCCCTTTTTTTTTTTTTTTGCTGTGTTTTATAAACCTCTACCGTTGCTGCAGTCATTACTAATGATAATTTTATTTTAGTGCTTAGCTCTTTTAATGTAGCCGTCAGATCTAGCCCTTTATAACGTCCACACTGGCACTTAACAAGGCATCTGGGACATACTACCTACCAGTTAGTAAGTGAATGAATTAATAATACTAGTGACTAGATATTAATCCAGTTCGGGTTTGCTGGGAACCCAGTTCCAGACCCCAGGAGTCTCAAGCCAGATGCACCATCTTGCACCAGTGGCCCCTCTTCTGAATCCCTACCCTTCCACCCAGCTAGAAGCCTCAGTCGTCCTTCTGGCATCTCTTTTTTCCTCCTCCACCCCTCTGTAGGTCACTCAGCTGTGATTTACTGAGCCAGCCATGCCTCAAGCCATCTCCTAAGTCCTTTGAGAAGTAAACACGAGTAAGGTGTGATTCTTGTCCCAAAGAATCTTTAGTACCTTATGAGTCAGAGAGGCAAACTGTGAATTGCCGGACCAAACCCACATCAGTAGGCCCAGCACTGAAAACCTTGTGACCTCATTGTAAAGGCCACGTGACAGGGCCATGGCTCCTGTATTGCGCCCACTTAGCTGCAAGGTGGACGACTGTTCTGCCGTGTAACATGGGTGATACCTAGAATTGTGGAGCATTCTATATTTTTAAAAATGGGACCCTTGAGTTAGAAAAAAAAAATATATATATATATATATGATGAAAACATGGGTGATACCTAGAATTGTGGAGCATCCTGTATTTTTAAAAATGGGACCCTTGAGTTAGCAATATATATATATCATGAAACTAGAAACTCAGTTCTGTTACTTGTTGCATTCATTTTGGGTCCTAAAAAATTCTTTTGCGTGACAACGGCTTTGTAGTAAATGATTGTCCTTTTTATTAGTATATCCAGTCTTTGAGTTGCATTTGTAACTATAAGGTAAATTAATTTTAGTAACATAAAGGTAGGTTGAAAATAATTTTAAATTTGAGTGTTTTCTGAGATAGGGTCTCACTCTATGGTCCAGGCCAGTCCTGAATTCACTATGAAGTTCAGCCTGGCCATGAACTCTCAGCAATCTTTCTGACTCCACATTTTGAAAAATTGACTTTTTAGTTAAAAAGTTACTACTTTTATATAGTATTTACGATCTGTGAGCTTAGGATAATCTGTCTTTACTCATTCTTAGCAGTTTTGCCTGTACTAACAAAACTAGAGTTTTAATTCTCTAGAAGTTTTATATTTGCCATATACGTGAAAAGGAAGATTATTTTTTTGATGTACAGTTAATAGGTTAGAACCAAGCTCTGGAGAAATATAATTGCCCAAAATAAGGATAATTAACGCACGATGTGACCTAGATATGGCGTTTGCAGCTCTCCAAAGAGGTTTTTTTTTCATTCATTTGTTCTTTCAACAAATATTTATTGGTCAGCTTCCGCATGTCAGTCCCTGTTCTGGGAACTGGGGATGCAGCCGTGAGCACACACGAGGGGACAGAGGCCTCCTCCCAGGGCAGCTTGCGTTTGACTCGGAGAGGTGGAAGTAAATGAAGAAACAGTCAACCCATGATGCCACACAGTGATATGTTATTTATGAAGACAAGGATGCTAAGAATTAGAGAGTAAAAGTGTTAGTGTGGGTACAGGGGGTAATCTGAGAATCTCTCATAGTTTGTAGTGTTCCACACTGCTTCTTCATGGGCGCTACATTAGTTCAGCCAGGTCTGGAGTTAGACGTTGAAGCCCACGTTGGCCTCATGCATCTCTCCTCCCTTCCTCCCCCCTCCCTCTCTCTCTCTCTCTCTCTCTCTCTCTCTCTGGCCTGCTTTCTGTTTGCCTGTGTTGAAGGCATTGCACGAGAAAACAGCTTGCGTTGTTTACCATCAAGTCAGCCAAGTTTAGAAGTTGACTGTTGTTGAACATATTGCTCTAGCCATAGTTTAAATACTTGGAAATGTGCATCATTACCATCAGGGACACGTTTGTTAAATGCGCATGTGCACGCGTGTTACACACACACACACACACACGGAGCAGATGATTAACTGACAGTGTTCCCCATAAAAGCAAACTTTTAGTGTCGACTTTTGTGACTTCGCTGTCCCGGGGGCGGGGGGTGGCTTTCTCCTTGCTGTTTAGGAAAAATCACTCCCTGCTGTATTTTCAAGAATTAAAAGTCTTACTTGTGTGTTAAGAATATGCACTTTGGCCTGTTAAAAAAATTATGGTTACCACCCCACCCCCCCCGGCAAAAAAAGAGTGACTTTTATATTTTAAAGGAAAACCTTCCATCTGCTTAAAAAATATCTTTGAAAAGTCCCTTTACAGTATTTATGTTTTCCAGTAAATGTTTCATTTATTCCTTAAATTATTTGCTTTAAGGTGAGTTCTTTTTGGCATGATATAAGTTAACCCAAAGGGAGAAAAATATTAAGTTAATAAAATCTTAATGAAAAAAGTATTATGCCTTTTATATTTACATATAGTTTGGTGTCTTATTATTCTCCCAAATTATGTTGACTTATAATTTTTAAATGTCAAATACAAAGAGAGTTCTTAGCCATGTAATTAAGTGTAACACTGCTGTGTTTGGTGAATAACTCCCTATGTAGTGCAGTTAATACCTGTTCAAAGCTATAATAATGATCACAGACATGTGCCTCTGTGTATCAATCAATTATAATTTTTAATCAATTACTTTGTTAGCCATAATAGCAGATGGCTGAGAATGTCAGGAGATTTGGTTCATTTGATTCAGTTACCCAGTGAGTAATTTGAGACACTCAAGTGTGTAACACTATTTTGAACCAACAGACTTGATTTTGCTCTTCCCTGATCTTGGGAGGAACCACAGAATCATATGAGGACTAACCTTCATCACCTGTCATTTGATTTATAATTTTCTGGTAGGTCTGAATGTTTATTGATAGCTTATTTTAGTTTTGCGATTTGTGACAGGATTTCTAATAATTTCTTCAAGTTGCGTAGTGTAACATTTACTAAATTTTTCTTAACTGCGTTTATTTTCTCCGGCTGCCCCCTCACCCCGTCTCTTCCAAAATGGTGACCATCTCCATGGGGCGGGAGCATTTCCTGCCTTGATCACTGCTACATTCCTTATCTCTAGAACAGGGCATGGTTCTTGGTAAACATTCCATATTAGGTGGAAAAAGTAGCACTTGGGGGGGGGGGGATAAACGGAAGTATGCGTAGAGCTGCATTTAAAAAATATTAATAGTCAAACACCAAAGGTAAAGGTGGTGGTAGCTTGCTGATAGAACACTGCGAGCTTGCGTGGAGCTCCTGGTCCCATCCCCAGCACTACAGAAGAAAACAGAACAGAAATACCAGGGGGACAGGGTACAACCAATAGCACCTTTGAGAGGACACGAAAATGCCGCCAGGCATCATGCCAAAAGGCCGTGAGAATCCAGGGAGAATCTGTGGGTGCCATGGGGTGGCTGGGGTTTCCCTCCTGGGTCATAAGTAATTCACTGCACATTTGAGGAACAGTTATGCCTTATGAGAGTTACTAGGGAGACCCTAAGATGAGTCAGGCGGGTTCTTCTTCCTTGGGGCCTCAGTCCTGAGTACACCTGGGACATCTGTAGTTCCACCTGAAGAGTTTCGCGTCGCTTCCAAGAGCTCTGCGTCCTGGGGCTCCTGCCTCTGAAGGGGTCACCCAGGACCGCTCCGCACGTCCGCCATGAGATGTAGGACTTGAAGGCTGTCTTGTCCTCTGAATCCTCTGCTAGTCTTAATGTGAGGATTCTACCCGCCACCCCACCTCAAGGCTTCAGTTTTCTTACACAGGGACACGAACCTGTGTCTGATGTCACCAGGCTCAGCATGAGTCGCCTTGGCTAGCATCACCAGCTTTGCAGACTGTTGCCTTCCTGCCAACTTAGCTGCTGCATCGTCCTCACTTCTCAGGAGGACACCTAAAGGGTTAAATGTCTCACCTGGGGTCACTGCCTGTCCACAGCGGAGCCCATGCACGAGTGGAAGCCTTCCAGCGCTCTGGAGGCCAGCGTGTCCCCTCGGCCCCGCGAGTCCACTGCTCACTCTGAGTGGGAGGCAGTGACACTGAGTGCACCCCAGCATAAGGCTGGTCAGTGCTGGGAATGAGCCGCAGCCTGCTTAATGGGAGTGTGCCTGCTCGTCTTTAGGGGCTTTGCTGCCTCTGGGAGCCACTTGGTCCCAGATGTTGCAGCCCTCAAGGAAGCACCAAGAGCCATGGCTTCAGAAGGGAAGGAGAGACGGAACCCCTTCCTTGGGCGGGTTGCTTAATTCTTGTGACTCTCCATCCTCGCATCTATAAAATGGGAAGAAGAACGTAAATAAACATGTTAACAGTTACGTACGTGGCATGTATGAAGATGACTATGGAATAGAAAAACACTATTCCAAGACAAGGTGTCATTACGTTACTGCTCTCAGTTTAGGTTTAGGTTCATTTTGCTTTAGAAAGAGGTGACTGTAGAATAAGAGATGGGGTGATGAGTTCTTAAACTCACAAGGTCATTGTTATGGCATGCTGTAAATCACACGGAGAAGTCTTTAACTCAGTAACCCTGATTTATGGTCCTACTGTTAGCCCAAAAGCGCTCCTCAGGACTCGCCCATGTCCTGGTTGCTCCACAGGGGTTAGTGGTGCGAGGAACAGCACTGTTGATGCCCATGGGGCCCTGCGTCTCCAATTAAACCTGCATGGGCTGCATTTTACTGTCCCTGGCGTCTTCCTCCAGAGTCTCTCTCGGTGTCATGTAAAAAGGGGCTCGTTTAACCTGTCTGTGGAGACCCTCAGGAATTTGTAGGAATTGGGAAGAAAAATCTTTGGCCCAGCGTACCCCTTTCCCAGTCCAGCTCTGGGTTTTGTCATTGAGAGGGGTTGAGGAGGGTTTCAAATGAGCCCAGGAGGTGACCCAGAATACATTGAAAGGACATAAAGACGGGAGGGGCTGGAATGGAAAGACCTGGGGCCCTCCAAGGCGTTGGGGAAAGATGCACCTGCCGAGGCAGCTCTCCTCCCGCTCTCATGGATACAGAAGAACTTCCCATGTGAGTTAGTGGATCCTGGAGACACATGTAAGAGAGTTACGCTAAGTTCCTCTCTGGAGAATCTGCAGAGCGGGCGTAGGAGCGACTCAACTTGAGAGATGGCAGTCATGCCTCCCAGTGGCAGAGGCCTGCTTCAACCTCGAAGAAGTAAATACTGAGTGCAGAGACACCCACCAGGTTGTCCTACCTGATTTGTTACGGGCAGGGAGTCAGGTCAGGGTGGGAGAGCTCCCGCCACAAACCGGGGTGCCACTTACTCTGCTACTTAATGAGCCCAGCACATGTTGCTGGTCTCTGACACCATTTATCCCACACGGCCTTTGGTTTTTGAATAACTCAATGTCTTTCCTTAAGCTGAGCCCCTGAAGGCAGAGCCTTGGTTTTCATCCCTGCATCTCCAGCCCCTGGATAGGCCTAATTCCTAGTAGAACTCAACAGATATTTGTTGAATGAGTACCTGGAGGGACTTGTGGGTACTCGGACCTTCTTGACCAGCTCAGATAGGAAGACCAGAGCCTCAGTGGCTGAGGTACCAGCAGAAATCCCACTCCAAGGCCGGCTGAGCGGGCCGACCCCTGGGCCAGAACTCTGTTGAGCTGCTCACCATCAAACAGTAAGGGAAGCCGGAGTCCAAATGTCAGTGTTCATAGTGAGACTATTTTCAGCTTTCTCAGAGACAGCATCTGTAAATAATCAGGCAGAGAAGCCTTTCATAAAACAACATAGGAAAAACCTCAAAGACTATTCTAAGGCTGCAACATTTAAACAAGATTTTTAACCCATGAGGACGCCAAGATCAACATGGAGCTTCCTGCACATAAAAGCCTGGAATTTCATAGCAGTGTGGGGGCAAAAGCTATGATCACATTTCCCTGTTTCTAAATTATATACTGCTTAGTGTTAATGTGAGTGGAGGGCTGGATGGAGATGAGCCTGAGCCTTACGTAAGTCCCACTCCAACCTTTATTCCGTCCGTGATGCAGCGTCCGTGGTGACTAGGACTGGGGGAGCCATCACACTGGCTGGACTATGTGCGGCACAGAGGTCGTTTGTGGGTCATGCAATGATCTCAGTCTTCAGCGTATTTTATAACTGGATTTCGTACCACATAGAAAAATGAATAGGGATGTTAGGTAATATTTTTTCCTCCTGTTAGGAAAACTGGGTAAACTGGGTCCAGTGGCCGCCGTAAGTGCCCACTTGTAACACATGCAAAATCATTTTCTACTTCCCAGTTGAAAGAGGGAGCGAGAGACTAGCTTCTAAGAGGAGGGAAATGGTGTTAAGGCTTGATGTTAAATGAACTCTTGAGCTCTTAGCCATGTAGTTCCGGCCTGGGGGAGGGAGACAGTCCCCAGAGTGATCTCACCCCACCATGAGCGGTATCTTCTCAGCACGTCTGGATGAGCCATCCTTGGCTAGAAATGACAGAAACCAGAGAACTCCAAAGTCATCCTCACTGCGGAACCAGCTCCAGGACTGTGTGGCCAGTTACGATGTGAAAGTTTCCCTCGAAGTCTCGCGTGAAGTTTTTCAAGCTGCCTGGGATGTCTCCCTCCATAGGCTCTTCTGGGTAGCTGTGCTCCGAAGCTGAGAATGTTTGTATTGTACTAGTGCCTGAGGATTCCTGTACTATCAAGGAAGAAAAGAGCTATTTCTAACCAGCAGTGATTCTTGAGGTTATCTTCTGATTTTTTTTTTTTTTAAGCACATGCACTAACTTAATCCTGTGTATTGTGGACATGAAGGAAAGGCACATCTTCATTTTTTTATTTCTTGTTAGTGTGGCCTCTACATGGCACATGATCTAGGTTCAGTATATATTGTTTTAAACAAATGAATGAGAATATTTACTAGGTATGTTGCTCAGGGTTTTTGTTGCTGGGACACAATGTCCAGCATCCCTGGTGTAAAGGGAGACAGGTTTGATTTAGCTCCTGGCTTCAGGGGATCCAGTTCGTGGCCTTTTATTTCCAAGGCAGGACCATCATGGTGGAAGGACACAGCAGAGAAAAACTTCTTAGTTCATGCCACCTGGGATTTTCTGAGAAGAACAGGAGAAGGGTCCCTGAGAAAAAGGGGCCAGGGACTGGGGCCATAGCTCAGTGATTAGAGCGCTTGCCTAGCAAGTACAAGGCCCCAGCTTCAATTCCCCAGTGCCACATAAGCCAGGTATGGTGGTACACACTTGTAATTCCAGCATCCAGGAGACTGGGGCAGGAAGATTGCCATGAGTTCAAGGCCAGTCTGGGCTACGTAATGAGTTCAGGACTAGTGTGGACTACAGAGCAAGACGCTTTGTCATAAAAATAAAAACTTAATAATGAGGGAAGGAACCAGGGCCTAGATGTGGTCTACCAAAGTCTTGTCTTCATAGCCACCCAGACACACTCAAAGTGTGCAGGTCATTTCTTAACCCAGTCAAGCTGACATATCAGGATTTATGGTCATACTGAGTAAAAACCTCACGACAGGATGGCTGTTGACTTGATGATTCTTTTTTCCTGCAAACTGAGAAACTTACATAAACAAAAGCCTTAGTGTGGGAATTTACAAAGAGCATCTAATTTTTCAATAGTTCTTTTCACCTCATGAGTACCATATCTAACGTTTCACATATACCTTCTTATATTTCGTGTGCGTTCTTAGAATGCATAAACTATGTGCATGTACATATATATATATTGCAAAGGTACAGAAAATATGGATTGTTAATAGTAGTCACCTCTGGGGAAGAGTAAAATCAGAAAAAGGGAAGTTTCAGTGCAAATTAGTAAAGGGAACTTCTACGTTTTTATCTTATATATTTCTTACTGTTTGATTTCTTATTATTGCAATGAATTTACATGTCTCTGGTTCCTAAAACTTGGCCTGATACTTAATACAGTCATTCATTATTAAACAGGTAGCGCAGTCAGTGAAATAGCATTAAAAACTCAACTCAAATATTTGACTTTAGAAGACTTCTGAGAAGGATGATAGTAATTGAACTGGAATCTTAGGAAACAGAACATAGGCTCAGTCTGTTGCTGGAGGAGTCTTTCAGAAATCAAGGAAGCCTTTTGAGTTGCCATAGATAACTCATGTACTTTTCACTCTTAAAAATTATCTCAAACTAGCTACTTAGCTGTCAATGGCATTATAGCACCGTCCTAATTGTGGATGTTTCTATTGGGTTTACTTGTTGACTAAACAAAGGCCAGTAGTCTGGCCAGAAGACTACTGGATAGTACTGTGGACCTGCTCACTTAAAATGGCTAGACTGGCAGGACAGTGAGAAGGACTTGTGATCACAGCCAAGTGCGGACAAAAACTGAAGCGTTACCAAGGCTTCCTGGGAAGGAAACAACAATCTAGCAGCTGAACCACTGGTTTGGGCTTACCGCATAGGTCTACCCTGTAGATAGTTGTCCAGAAATTGGTAGAGTGCTTGCAGACTCTTAGCCTCATCCAACTGGTGCAGCTCAAGTGCGTGAAACTGTTTCTTGGCTGCTCGTCTGTGAAAGAAGTTGGAGACTTAAAAATGCTTAACTAGCAGCTTAGAATCATTTGAAGAGGATAATAGAAAAATTTTACTGTGGTTTAGATTGCAAGTGTTTTCCAAAAGTCTTACGCATTCAGAGGTAGGGCTTTGGAAGGTGACTGGATCATAGGAGCATCCTACTTCTTGGTGAACTAATCCCCCGATGATGAATTCATGGTTGAATATGCTGATTGGAGGTGAGTCATTGGGAGTGTGACCCGGAAGGACATACTCTTATCTCTGGTTCCTTCCTTTTCTCTTTGCTTCTTGGCTGCCACGAGGCAAGCAACTTTGCACTGCCAGGCCTTTCTGCCATGCCATTTCTGCCCTGAAACTAGCCAACTATGGATTGAATCACTGGAAGCCCTGAGCCAAATTAAACTTCTAAGTGTTAGTTGTTGGGTATTTTGTTCCAGAAATGAAAAAATAACATACTAATCCCAATGGCAAGAATGTCTATCTAAGATACCCATCAGCCATTAGGTTCACTGTAGTGTTTGTTTTTTTTTTAAGGTCAGGCGGGAGTTTATTGTGAAGATCCTGGATTCTCCCCAGTGGTGCCAATATGAGAACTTTTTTTTTAAGCTTGTGTGATTATAAAATGCTTCCAGGCAGAGGAAGCTAAGAATTGCAATAAGCAAGTGAGACGATGGATATGTTATCAGCTTAATTGTGGAAATCCTTTCACACTGTTTGCATGTCTGTAAAGCATGATGTATATTTTACATAGGTATTATTTTACTTGTTAATTATACTCAAAAAATGGAAAAATTTCCCATCCTATCAAAGACTTGTTATTTTCTGGCAGTCAACTTAATGAGTATAATGTAGCATATCATTAAAGTTTGATTTCTATCTTTGCTAACATCATATGTAAAGATTTACTCAAAATAAGTCCAAGACTAAAATATAAGACAACACAATAAAATCTCAGAGGAAAAGACAAGGCAAAAGTTCCACAATATCAGATTCAGCGATGATCTCTTAAATATTGAGGCACCAACAAAAAACAGGCAAAGCAAACTTCATAAAAACTTTAAAAATTATTTGAGTCAAGACACTCAAAATTAGAGAGGCTGTCAATGCATGGGAGCCAGGAAGCACGGGACGTGTGTCCAGTCCTGTCTTCTCTCAGTCTTCTCTTGTGCTGGAAACAGACCCGAGGGCCTCATTGTGTATGCTTGACAATCGCTCCACCCCTGAGTTACGTCCCTACGGCTATGCCCTCTTCTTAATTTTGCTATAAACCCCAAGTTGCCCTTAAATAAATATATATGAACAAAATTACAAAAGGCTTTTTAAAAGGCTGACTAAAAATTGAACCCACTGAATAGAAGAACATAATTACAAAACATGTATGTGATAAGAGATTAATAATTAAGATACATAGAGAACTCCTTTAAATCAACAACACTATAGTGTTTTTGAATGAACAAAGTGCCATTCAGCCTGAATCTGGGTGGCAGAGTCCTTTCAAATATGGCTACGGCACAGATTTTTCTGTATATTACTCATCTTGGGAAGTAGAAGATTGAAGCCACTGACTTCCTAAATTAAAGGCACAAAAAAGCAGACATGTAATTCTTGTAATTACACAGTCATCTTCCTCTGACGTTCCTTCGAATCGTTCACTTTGTCTCTGGTTTCATTAGGCTGCTAGGAGAAAATGAGCTGCAGTGCAAGTGGACAGTCCAGAAAGGGATGAATGGCTGGAACTCATTCATTTTTACTACGATTTCTCTGGAGGAAGAAGGAGGAAAGCCCATGTTTGGAAGTAGAAAATAGGAACTCTGGTTCCTGCTCATTGTAGAGAATAGTAATGCATTTCAGGATAGTAGTCATACCTTTGTGTCTTTTTATCATCTATCCTCTAGTAAAGTGGGCTATTTGTAAAACATACTTAGTTTTTATGACCAGACAAGGAGATTCCAATTTATCTTTTTTTAAATTAAAAAATGTGATTGCAAATATAGAGTCTTTATAGATCTCAATACAGACAGTCTTCATTTTCAAAAGACATATAATTCCAGTCGATTTAAAGCTATTTGATATACGCCACCTTTCATTGGGGCTTCCATGGGAGAGGCAAGGCAGGAAATGGCTGCCTTGGGGACTAGCTTGTTTAGTAGTTTCTGCATGCTATAAACTATGAAAATGATTCCTGGTTACCTGGTACAAAGGCCTGGTGTGACAAAGATAGTGAGGTGGTTGTCTTCTGGGCTACAGGGTCAAGTAGCAGAGTTTTGGCTCTTTGTAAGGGACTTTGCATCTCAAAGACTTGCTCCCAGTGGGGACCTTAGCTATCCTAAAAATTGGCTAGCCCTAAGAGGAAAGGTTAAAATTTTAAAACATTATACAGAAAATAAGAAGTAGGACATTACAAATGAGTGCACCCTATTTGTTTATTTGAATCTTTCCTAGTCATCTCTCACAGAATTGCATAATTTTTTGCCAAATATGCTGTATTTATACAACTCTCCCAAATAATCATCCAGTAAGGAGTTTAACATCTACCTTCCTGGGTAATCCAGAGTTCCCTTCTTCTTTTCCCCACATCCAGTACTGCAGATTAAACCTAGGACTTTACCTATGCTACATAAATAAGTGTACTACCAATGAGCTATAGCCTCCAGCTCTTTGTTTTTTTTCCAAATTTGAGACAGAGTTTGGCTAGATTGCATTGCTGGCTTCATACTTGGGGATCCCCCTGCCTCAGTACCCTGAATTTCTGGGATTGCAGGCCTGACCCGCCATTCCCAGCTTCAGAACTTTCTTTCTCTCAGCCAAAGACTTTATAGGGGCCATTTAAAATCTTAGACTTTTCTCCTCTTCCCATTGCATTTCTGCAGAAGAGAATTCATTTACATGTAGTTGGCTGATTTATATAACCTAATACAGCCTTCCTCCTCTTCATTGCATTTGGCAATGCCGAGGAATCCTTGCAATTTGCTGTAATTTCTCAAACACTCCAGGCAGCTAGCCAGAGCCAATTTTTTCTTCTTCTGAAGCAACTTTGGAGTTGACATTTCATTTTAGTGACATACACATATTCATAAATTTACCACCAAACATTTTACGTTTTAATATCAGCATGGTTTCCTAGTTATCTATTGCTTTGACACTAACAGCTCTATAGTTTACCATCCTAAAGCTATATTTTATTATTATCTCTCTGGTCCTGGGGGGTCAGGAATTCCACCACCATCTTGGGTCTCAGCTGGTGTGACAGGAATTGTGAGGGTCTTACCACCACACAAGGGCCAGAGGAGAGGAAAGGTGAGAGCGCTGTGGGGCCCCCTCGTCCCAAGAGTACCATACCCTGCCGGCAGTCTGTCAAAGCAGGAAGTCACTTATTCAGGAAGTACAGAAGCTTATATAGGGTAGAGGGAGAACGTGGTAAGGAGGGGAGAGCAGGCGATTGGACATGGTGTCCATGTTTGCGGGTGTCAAGCCAATCAGCGAGATGTCCATGCAGGCAGGCACGAGGTGCTCGTAGCAGTAGTATTGGGATCACGTGTGGTCCACCAGGGCTGAAATGGCTTGGCCCAATCATCTTCCTTGGTAAACACCCAAGGTGGCTGCCCCTGGGATTTCCAGTGGGCACCATCTTAGATATCACCCCACAAGGAATGGCTGAGTTAGATTTGCTGAGGTTGGCCCCGCAACTCTCATGTGCCCCCTCCAGATGGCCAGCTTGGGCTTCCTCACAGAATGGCAGCCTCAGAAAGGCCAGACATCTTACAGGCTCCAAGAACAAGTCTGCCAAGAGTCAGAAAGTGGAAAGAGTTCCTCTCTGAAGGTTTAGCCTGGGAATTAACTCCACATCTTTTCTGCCACATTCTGGGACACATTTCCCAACAACCACAACTTAAGGGAGGAAAGACTGATTTTAACTCACAGTTTCGGAAGGTCTCAGTCCATTTGTGGGCATCTGGCAATGGTTGCATGGGTCTGGCAGAGAACAGCTGCTCATGGCGTTGCAAGAGGAGGAATCAGGGACCTATAGCAGAAGCTGAGGCGAGAGTACATGCTTCCAGGACACACACTGGTAATGGACCACACGCCTACAATCCCCTACATGTCCATTGGCCACCCCTCCTGACCAGACCCCCACCTCTGAGCAGCACATGAAATTCATAGATAACAACATCCAAATACATGAGACTTTTGGGGGGGCCAGTCCACATCCAAACCATAATACTTCCCCAGCCCCATCTCAGCCCGCAGATGCAAGGAAAGGAGCATAGACTCCACTTCCTATGGATGGGAATAGCAGCAAATCACAGTCCCTTTTAATATTCCACATTGAATCAAATTATTGATAAATCAGTAATCCCCAGAAACTAGCACATCTACAAAAAAGGTTTTTGTTGTTGTTGTTTCGCTGTGCTCCTGCCTTAAAAAGGCAGATGCGTTCAACAGCAGCTTGTTTCTGAGCTCTTCATGTATAAAGATTGTCAATAAATGTTGCAATGGAAAATTTTTACCCTATCTTCACTCAGTAGATATACATATGTGTATGATGCCTTCTACTTTTTGGGTTTTTCCAGAGAGTTTTAAGATAGGTGATTTGTATATCCACTCTGCAAAATTATCTTTGTTTGGTAGCTGAGGAATCGGAGATTCTGAATGGCTGTGTGATGTGTCCCAGATCCCATGACTGACCATCAAAAGTGGTGGAACAAGGACCAGGATTTAGGTTGATTGGAGCTCTCTCTGAGAGTTTGTTTGAGTTCCTTAATATAAAAAGTGGCAAACTGAAGTATATGGTAAGAGCTTTTTAGAAATAGCATCATTTTAGATAATTATTTCCTAGAACATAGAAAAGTTCCTTTGCTTTAGGTGAATCCTTGTGGTTACGTGGCTCTTCCTTTCCCTGGTATTTTCACGCATGCTATCTACTGTACTCTGCGTGTTGATCCCATCCGGGAGGAACTGTTAATCCCATTTTTCAAATGGGGAAACAGTGCTATAGAGAGGTCCCAGAAGCTGCTTCTGTATTGCCTGGCTAGGTTGAGCTGAGGCCCAAGCATAGAGCTTGCATTTTGACAAATTATCTATTTATTTGTTTAGGTACTGGGGAATCAAACCTAGGGCCTTCGGACTGAGCTACACTGTCAGCTTTCCTACTTTTAAAATTTTGAGTAAAATCTCTGCTAAACCGCTCCAGCTGGCCTTGAACTTGCAATCCTCTCGCCACAGCCTCCCAGAGTGCTGGTATACAGGGCTGTGGCACCATGTCCAGCTACCAAGCCCAGAGCTTTACTCCATTGTCTTGACTCTTGTCACTCTGGTCTCCACACCTCTACCCTCCCACCTGTGCCCGGTGCCGCGGTCATCAAAGGCTTAGAGCAATGTGGGAGTGTACATGTGTGCTCACACACACAAACACACACAAAGCATAGACAAAAATAAAAAATAAGTAGCTAGAGGAAACAAAGAACACTGATCGCTGGTGGGTTTTGTTTTGCCAGTTGCCAGGGAGATCAGCTACTGTTGTGATTTCTCCTGATGCATGTGAAATCAGTTGCTGTGCAGTGTCCCCTGGCTCTAGGGACATGCTGATGGCAGCAGCCTCGGGAATGAACTCTCTATTAATAAAGTCTCTGGTGCTGCCTTCCCTGCTCCAGCACCTCAACCTGTCCGCTAACTCCTGTGGGCTCTGCCTGCCCAGAAGACAGGTCTCTGCCCACGTACCGTCTCCACACACAGGCACTGGCCTTAGGAACGCTGCTCAGTCACGTGGTGGTGGGGTGGGGGGGCTTGTCTCTGCTGGCTGCCCCTGTAGCCCACAGTTCCTCGTTTTACTGGTACATGTTTGTGGTACATAACTACATTCAGCTTGGGGAGTGGGTGTGTGTGCTCACTGCATCTCAATTATTGTCACTGTAAATTTGAAAGCAAATCCTGGCTCAGGGGCTGGGTTGCATCTAGCCGGCGTGGGGTGAGTCCCTCCCTCGGCACTTCTGGCTGGCCTTCACTGCTTTCAGTTGGCTTTTTGATTAAATAAATTCTAAAATGAAATTTTTAAGGGGTATCGGCACATGTCAAAATGTCAGCTTTGCGTTTTTATCTGTTGGGTCTTCTAGTTTAGGAAAAATAAGAACTGGAGGTCCAGATGAGGACATTTCATGTGTGTCTGTGTGTAAACCTAATGAGCAGCTCCTAGTGTGGGGGTCGGGGGTCCCACCACGGTACCGTTGCACATGCCGGACCGGCTGTCTACAATGCCCCTCCCTCCTGGCTGCCTTTCTCCCCGCTCCTGATCAACCCGCCCAGCTTTGGTCATGCTGTCCAGAAGGTAAGGCAAGACGGGCTTCTCACTGTAGTTGTTATGTTGGGTTTTTTTTTTTTTTTTTTTTGAACGCTTATACAAAGACCTATCAGATCTCCATCTTTCTAAGAAGTCAATGTAGCTTTGTGTCCATGCTGTGGCTAGGTCAGCAGGCCACCACAGAGTGCGGCTACCTCCTGAGTGAGGGAACTTGGAGTTACACCCCTGCTCACAGACAGAGAGGTTCCTTAGCCAGAGAAATCTTTATGTTTTTCTATTGTTTTTCTTTATTCTTTCCTTCTTTTCTGGTTTTTTTTTTTTTTTTTTTTTTGGTCATACTAAGGACCAATCCCAAGGCATTCCCACTAACTGCATCCCTAACCCATATTTTATTTTTTATTTTGAGACTGGGTCTCACTAAGTTGCCCAGGCTGTGCTCGAACTTACAGTCCTCTTGCCTTGGCCTGCTAGAGTGCTGTGATTCTGGGCCTGCATCACAAGCCCAGGTCAGAAGCCCTTTCCAATGAGTTTGGGAATTCTAGGATCTACGGATGAGACATTTGTTCAAAATGTGGAGAGAATAAAGAGGCCTGGGAGCTGCGTACAGCAGGCCAGGATCCTCCCTTACATCTCTTATCGGCTTCTACCCTGACTCATCTTTCTCTTGGTCCTTTTCTTCCTATCAGATCATCTCATAAAACACGATTCTGTTTTGTGTTTGGATCACCTTACTAGCCAGCAGGTGTTAAGTACTTCCCTGGGCCTTCCTGGTGGCTCTGTAGTATTTTCAGGTTTTTTTTGTTTTGTTTTGTTGGTGGTGGTGGTGGGGGGAGAATCAACACGTGCGAAATATCAGGTTCATATTTCTATCTGTTGCACCTTTGGGTCATTGAAGAAAGTAGGAAAAACAGTTCAGAAGTCACCTTCTCATCCCCAAACTTGTTGCACATCTACTAGTAGCATGATAGGGAGGACAGAAAAGGCAGTAGCCCAGCCAGGAGCCAGCACTATTGACGATTAGGCCTTGTGAGCTTAACATAGTCAACACCAGACTATCAAGTAGTTGAAGAAAGACAGATGTGAATCACGATGTAATTAGGTTCGTATGTCACTGTGACAGGCAACCGAACCAACCTCTGTGTTTCTGCACATTTATCCAAGAAAACCTGAACCGCTGTTTGTTTCATTCCCTTAGTTCCCTTCCCTTTTCTCTGGTGGTACATAGAGGAACTTTGAGAAGCCCAAATGGGAGCCTTCTCCATGTCACCAGATGAGACAGGCCCATGAATGTGGGTTGAAAAAAGGCACAGAAGCCTCTACAAATAAGTCATTCTATGGGCATCTGTTAAGAGGGTCACAGAGATTGGTGTGTGTCAGTTAACCCATTTTAATTCAGTTAATCACAAGCACACAGTCGCGAGCATCTCATTGTACAAGGTTTGGTGGTGCAGAGGAGGTCAGCAGCACAGTGGGGAAGAATGAGGCCTCACCTTGCGTCTTAGCCATTTGCTCTTGCTGGGGCGTGACACCCAGCCCCACTACTTCAGGGAGCAAAGGTTCACCTTAGCTCACAGCTTTAGATCTCAGTCCACGCATGGTCGACGACAGTGGCGGAAGGGTCTGGTAGAGGACCTGGCTGGAGAAACACCATCTGTCCCATGGGGGACAGGAAGCAAGAGCTTTTCCTTCCTTCCTTCCTTTCTTCCTTCCTTCCTTTCTTTCTTTCTTTCTTTCTTTCTTTCTTTCTTTCTTTCTTTCTTTCTTTCTTTGAGACAGGGTCTTGCTCTGTAGCCCATGCTGGTCCTGAACCCCCTATGGAGCCCAGGCTGGCCTTGGACTCAACAATCCTCCTGCCTCAGCCTCCCGAGTGCTGGGATTACAGGCGTGTGCCACCATGCCAGGTTTATGTGGTGCTGGGGAATCAAACTCGGGTACTTAGCTCTCGCTAGGCAAGTGCTTTAACTGCTGAGACATTCCTCCAGCTAGGCCCCACCTCTTAACAGCACAGGAAATCAACCGATTAACCCCCATGATTGACTCACTTTGCAAGCACAGGTTTTTTGAGTGACGTTCCAGATACAAACCATGACATTTTGGGACTGGAGTGCATCTGGGCTGGAGCAGGCTTTGTGGAGTTAGGCCTGTCTTATGTCTAGACCTGGGAGAATAGAATGTCAGAACAGGCTGGCACCAAAGGCAGCTGTGCCCGAGCCACAGAAAAATAAGTGGAGCCCTGAGTTTGCAGTTTGCTGGTTTTTCTGGCTCTGGGATTGTCAGGGAGACTCATAGCACTCATCTGTCAAATGGAGGTGGTGTTCAAGAAGTTTTTAATTTTGATCAAATTCAATTTAACAATTTTTCCTTTTACTTTGTGCGTTTGATGCCCGAGATTCTGAAGGATTTTCTTTTAAGTTTTTTTCTAAAAGTTGTATAATTTAATATTGCATATTTATTCTGCAGTACAATTTGTGAGTAATTTTATGTGACATACAAGAATGACCTGTGGCCATCTAATTACTCCAGTGCAATTTCTTAAAAGTGGTATCTACCAAATAACTTTTGCATCTTTGTCAAAATGGGTTGCTCCCTTCTTTTCAGATGTTTTTTGATCTTTATATTGATAAGAGTATTTACATTTAATGTAATTATTGATTTATTAAGGTGAAAGTCTGCCATTTAAATTTTTGTCATTGCTCTATTTTGGGCTTTTAATTTTTTTGGTTTTGTTTTGTTTTTGATACAGGGTCTTGCTGTATAGTCCAGGCTGGTCCTGAACTCACTATGTATCCCAGGTGGGCCTCAGACTCATGGCAATCCTCCTGCCTCCCAAGTGCTGGGATTGCAGGCACGCACTACCGCATCCTCCTGAACCTTTTGCTATGTGAGGAAATTGAATCCAGGGCCTCATACACTCTAGGCAAACTGTTGAACCACTCGGCGAAACTACCAGCCCTCTGGGTTTTATTGTTGTTCGCTTTCTTTTTCTTACCTTAGGATCACTCTTTGCGAATTTCCTTTTATTTTGCCATAGAAGTTTTCAGAATATCCCTTTGCATATCTTTTTTACTGTTTTATGTAGCTTTGGGTGCTGCATAGCAGGTTTGGATAACTAGCCACAGCCTGCCCTCCTCAGGGACCTCACAGGAAGCCTTACCTCCTGCTTACCTCCTCCACCTATGATCTCTTTGCTTTAAGTATTTCATCTGCACACATTCCAAACCAGATCAAGCATTTTTAGAATTTTTGCTTCACCATCCAACATAATTTAGGAAAACTAAAGAGGAAGAGGAAAGTCTGTTGCGTTTACTTATAGTTGTGCTTTCCCGTGTTCTTTCCTTCCTGATTTTTGAAGATTTCTTCTTTTTTTTGTTCATGTTGCCAGATCTTTGTGGAAATCCTTCAGAGTCACTGTTTGCCACAGCGCCTCTCGGTGTCCTGTCCTTTGATAATGTCTTCTTTCTCATTCCTGAAGGATGTCTTTGCCAGTTGGACATTTCTTGATGAGAAAGCCTGTCATTTGAATTGTTTTTACCTCTGTGGATAATGTGTTACTTCACTCTTCCAGCTTTCAAAGTGTTCTCTTTGTCCTTCATGCTCTGATTTTTAATTATGCTGTGCCTTAGCTTGGATTTCTTTGCTTTTGTCCAGTTTGGGGTTTGCTTATCTTCTAAATCAGTAAGTTTATGTCTCTTGTCAAATTTGAGAAATTTTCAGCCATTTTCCGTGTAGTTACTTTTCTAGCCCCTCCTTTCTCTTCTTCCGGAGCTCTGACGACGCTGAGGGATACTTGTTGCTGCTGTTGGTGCTGTTGTCACTGTCCCAGCCCCTGAGAGGCTGTTCATTTTCCCTTTGATCTGTCCTCTCTCTGTCCAGACTAGTAATGTCCACTGTCCTCTTCACCACCGCTCATCTCTTGTTTTCTCCATTCTGCCACGGAGGCTTTCCATTGAGATTCTTATTATGATTATTGGATTTGGAAGTTCTACATTTTCATTCGGTTCTCTTTAGGTTACCTTTTTCTTCTTTTGGACTTTCCAGAAGGTTTCTACTCTGTTTGTTTGAAACATGGCTGCTTCAGAAATCTTTGCAGGTGACTCTCCGGTCTGTGCCGTCTTGCCGTTGGCATCTGTTGAGAGTTATTTTTCATTGACTTTGAGATCTTCCTGTTTGTTGGTATGATGAGTTATTTTAATTGAAACCAGAATATTTTTGTATTATAGTATGAACCTCTGGATTGTATCAAAACAAATGCTATATTAAACGTCCTGTGACACGAGGTCATTAAGAGTGGGCTAAGCGTCTGTGTCATTACTGCCAACGTGCAGGTCGATGTTGAGGTTCTCTCTGGGCTTCCACTGATAACTGAGGGCATCAGCGTTTGTTTGGTATTAGGAATTATTGGTGGGCAGAAGTGGACGGTTCGGCTCTCCTTGTGGCTGCCTTTGGTAGCACAGCAGGGACATGTTAGCGTAAGAATAGTGAATGAAGATCCTTTCGCTCTACTGGATGATCCATGACACCACCCTAGTGGCCCAATCTCACTACAGTATGACCAGAGTAGAAGTCTAGGCTCTAGGGGCACAGGTCGAGATGATAAGGCTACACTTTTTTCTGAGGTGTTCGGCTGGAATAGTGTTTGTTATATGGTTTTCTAACTTGCAAAGCGGTGGGTCCTGTGACCTCTACCCTATCTGCTTTCTCTCTTCCTCCCGTGCCATCTTCCGTGTGTTGTCCACCTGTAGTTAGCAGGAGAAATGGAGAGAACTGTGCACCCTTTGTGTCCCCGGAGTAGAAGCCCTAGAGCTCTCATTTTTAACTGACTTGGGTTTCGGAGCTCAATATTTTATGAACATGCTGCACCACTTAACAAACCAGAAGGATCCCAAACCACCTGCAGGAAGCTTTTGTTTCCAGGATTTATGTAGGAAGTGAAGGGCCTGCCGTGTGCTTGGCACTTTATGCATAATTTCACTTAATCCTCAAAAGAATGCCACAGGGAGCATATTATGAACCCTGGTTTGCAGAAATGAGAACTGAGGTTCAGAGAAATTAAGTAACTCATTCCTGATCATGCAGCTGGTAGTTGGCAGAACCATGAATGGAAGCCGGCATTGTGTATATTTTTCTTGCTACCACATGACTCAAAGTTGTTACTGAGGACAGAGGTGACCTCTCCGGCTGTTTCTGCATGACTGTGTAGGACATCCAAGCAGCTCTAAGGCAGTGTTTAGGGGGGTAAAACACATTCCTATGTGTAGTTATGTGTGTACACGCAGATGTTAACTGCTGAGCTCTAGAGCCATATTGTACTTAGAGTAGGCAGTTAATTTGTAAATATGGAAAGGTTTCATAGCATTTGTATGTTTCGTATTGCTACGTAAGCTTTGCTCTGATAGAATACAGTGATCCCGTACCTGAATAAACCCCTACAAAATCACAAATGAAGCAGCTCACTGTGCATGTGCTAGGCATGTTGATGTTGGGGATAAGGACTTGTGTTTTTTAGAACCTAAAACATTTCATGAAGAATGTCAAAGTTACTTCATCTTACAAAAAATGGCTGACTCTGTTTAAAATGAATAAGCCTATAATAATTGGGGCACACCATCATTTCTGGCTGGGGCACAGCAATTCCAGTTTTATCGTGAAAGATGTCGTTGTGAAATTACTTCCTAGAAATCTATGAGCATATTAATTAGTTCAAGCCCATTTCCTGTCACTGAAACTTGATTTAAGGAAATCATTTTAAATATCTTTCCCCCCCTCTCTACTTTTCCTCTTCCTTTTTCTTGAAGTTTGGCAACACTTAAATTCCCCAGAAAGTTTCAACTTTAAAACAACTATGAATAATTCAACTTCAGTCTTACCTTCCTTTCCAAGTTCAAAATAGGACTTTTTTTTTCTGCTTATGAACTATGTGAGCTTTGTTACAAAATAGTGACTGGAAGGAATACTAAAGGAAATGTGATGCATGATATATTGTTTTTTGAAAACATAGCTGGGATTACATGTATGATGGATGTCTCTGACTCTCCAGTTTTTTTACAATACCTGATCCCTGCTGGGGTAGAAGGAGACGGACTTTGCAGTGATCCCATCAGGGACCAGGCACTGTGATACCCTTTAATAGTGCCGTCTCAGGTATCATCATACTAGTTTCCTAATTAGGATGCTGAAGGACAGAAAAGTAATGTTGCCATACAACTGTAATTGAACTTAATGCCTGTGTTCTTCCCAGAATACTGTCGTCCCCATCATATCAAAGCCCAAAGACATTGACTTCTTTCATTCTAACCAAGGTATTAAAAATTCATTTTCTCAGTCAGTGCCAATTGGATCCCTCTCCCCCTGCGTGAGTCATGGCCCTCGCCCATCATGCCGTTGATGGTATGCTCAGTCCAAGCTTTGCAATGCTGACTGCAAATTAGCATCACCTGGGGGGCTTTTAAAAAACATAAATGTCAAACCCCATTCCCCCAGAGATTCTGGTAATTGGGCTGGGGTGGGGCCCAGGAAGCTATTTTTAAAGTCCCCAAGTGATTCTGATGTACATCCAGGACCGGCTCACGGCAGCCTCACACTTTCCCCAGTTCTCTTACATCACTCTGTGTGTGATGGTTCATTTGACTTGACTGGGTGATGGGTACCCAGACGTCTGGCTGGACATTATCTGGGTGTTGCTGGGAGTGTTTCTGGATGAGATTAGCATTTGAGTCAGTGGGCTGAGTAAAGCAGATTGCTGTCCCTAATGTGGGTGGGCCTTATTCAGTCCATTGAAGATCTGAACAGAAGACATAGGATGACCCCCTCTGGAAAAGAAGGATCTCTCTAGCCCGATTGCCTAGAGTTGGGACGATGGCTCTTTTTCCTTCCGTCAGACTCAGACATTGGCTCTTCTTAGCTCTTGAGCTTTATGGCTTTCAGCCTAGAACTCACGCCACTGACTCTGTTGGTTTTCAGCATGCCAAGAGCATATCAAGGGACCTCCCAGCCTCCATATCACACTAGCCAATTCCTTATACTGAGTCTCTTTCTCTCTATACACACATCCTATTGGGTCTGTTTCTTTGGAGAGCCCTAGGTGACTAACAGACTTTCTTTTTAACTTAGATGTTTAGATACCCTGCCATCACTAAGAGTTTACATAATTCACATTCCTATAGGCATCATCAAAGAAAACTCCCTGAAGGTGGGACTCAAGTGTACATCTCCCTCACTGCCCACCTCAACCCTGACACAGGTTAGATGCAGCCTAACCTCGACAAGCTCAAGTTCGTGCCCTTGTTTCCTGCAGCCAGCATGAGCCGAGTTGGGTCACCTGCCCACCTGTGAGATCAAAGAACGTATTACCATGTTACCAACTCAGTCTGGCCACTGTGGTCCAGTCGCAGGAAGAGCAGCCTGGGGATGGCAGACGCCATCCTCATGGTATCATCGTCAGTCTGCCCAGGATACGGACCAGGTGACCAAAGCTGAAGCTGGAATCTGGAGCCCAGCACTGAGAGAGGAGGTGATTACTCAAAGAGACTGGAGAAAGATAGACACCAGTGGGGTGCAAGCTGGTCCTGGAGAGCACTGAGGGTGAGTCCATGCCCGGTGCCAGGCCAGGGGTAAGCAGGCCACAAAAAGGAGGACAAGGTCAAGGGGTCAGAACTGGCATTGATGTAACCAGAAGAGGACAGATGAGATGGAGTGCGAAGGAGTAGAATGGTGTCTTTCTTTATCATTGCTGAGACAGGATACCCAACATCCACAGCTTAAGGGGGCAAGATTTATGTTAGCTCAGAGTTTCAGAAGGTCTCACATAGTCTTTTCATAGGCAGCTGGCAATGGTACAAACACATGATGGAGCCTAGAGAGCTATTCACCTCCACACAGACAGAAACCAAGAGAAGCAGGAGCAGGCTGATGGCTGGAGAGTCAGTCAAGGCTAGAGCTTTCCTTGGTTCAAGCTGCCACACCCAAGGGGGGTGCCACCCCCTCACTACCTGCCCACACATCAATAAACTCAGTAACACACATCTGAAATCTCTGCCCTGGATACCCTTCGTTCTCAACAAGTTAACACAATTCCCTCGAGGTCAAACCCCAAGCATCTGCCCCTTCTGGCCAGATGCCCTCCCAAGAGTGCACAGTTCCACAGGTATCCCACTACATCCAAATTACATGAGGGTTTTGGGGGACATTCCAGAACCAAACATGAGCAGAAGGCAAATGAGAAGCTTCTGTATTGTGGATCCGTGACTTGTTTGTATCGATCAACAGCCATGTGGTCTTGAATGCATCGACCTGGCTAGAAAGTCTATGTTGGGGTAAATGACTTTCTTTTTTATCCAATTTATACATCCCTGTTCTTAGTCCCACATAAAATTCAAGTGCAATTCCACTTTGTCTTTCAAATAAATATTTTGTTCAGAAACACAAATTTGTGACTTTGCAAAAAAAAAAAATATTTGGTTGACAGCCCTCTAAGCTTGTTCCCCATCAGTTGCTGCTACATACGTAATGTCTTTGGTCATATGAAATAACACGTTGAAATTTTGTATTGCTGGCTTGTTTCCATTTGCGTTCATGCCTTGTAAATAGGCAGAGAAAAGGATGCCCACCTTCTGCCATTTCTTGTTCACGTTTTTCCCAAACTTTGAAAAGCAATGGCTCATAAACACATAAAGCTACAGGAATTATTTTAGGTCAAGAAAATAAACAGATTTCAGGAGATCAAACGACATCGCCCAAGCTCTTCCAGTGATGTTTTCAGCACTGCATGACACTAGTGTGTCAGTGGTGTCATGTGCGGAGATGAACACATCAGGGTTTCTATTTCAGCTTCACTTTATGATGGTTTTAATAATCTTGGTTTTACCTTAAAAATAAATAAACCAGGGATACATTTGAGAAAACAGGAAAATGTCCTGGGTTGAATGTTGGAGCTCCTCCAATTCCAAAGCAGCCAAAGAAAACCTTCTCTGCCCCTTTGCTAGGACCACGGGGGTGCAAGAACCAACAGCGGACAGCCCTATCCCCCATCCCCTGGCTTCTAGCAGATCAGGGCTGCCTGATTACCAGGTGCAGTTGGCTCTGGAGAGAGCGTGGACAGTTCGGTTTAGTAAAGATCATTTTTCTCTCACTCTGCCTGAATCAAGTCATGTCCTAGGTCTCTGCTTGGTGAGCCAAGATATGCGAGTCTGATACTGATCAAGTCCATTTATCTTTTGGATAGAAATTCTGGAAAGCAATTAGAGGGGGTGAATTTGCAGAGCTGTCGTGGCAGGAATTGGATAGTAGTGAACCCTGACCATTGAGCGGATGCATCAGTAAGAACACACTTTGCCTGGTGTGCTCTGTGGCCACAGGTGTGTGTTGTCAGTGTGAGCTCACTAGGGCTTTCGGTGTTCTGTGTCGTGAAGATGGGAGCAGGTGGCTACTGTGGACCTGAATTTTGCCTCTCTGGACATTAGAATCTTGACTGTGTTAGTTACCTACTCTGACCGTTTCCTATGTCTACTTAGAACAGTACCTTGGAAATTTTGTTTGTTTGTTTGTTTGTTTGTTATCTTAGTCCAGAGACTTTAGGAAGACAGCAAAGAGATCTTTTGGGACTGACTAAAATATCCTCTGATAAGAAAGATTGTACACAGTTCCAGTTCACATGCATATACAATAAAAAAGAAGATAGTTTATCATTAGATATTAATCTCCACCTCATCCCAGTGAGGACCCAGTCTTGGCCAGGGGCACATGGATCCATTGGAGTCTTTTAGGTACCTGGTTTATGTTTCTTGCTTCAGAGTTGTTTGTTTGTTTTTCTTCAGTACTCGAGATTGAACCCAGGGATCCTCTACTACTGAGCTACATTCCCAGCCCTTCTTATATTTTTGTTGGAAATAGTATCTTGCTAAGTTGTCCTGGGACTCGAATTTGCTGCAGCCTCCCTCAGTGCTGGGATTATAGGCATGTGCTGCCTCTCCCATTTTGCTTCAGGGTCTTCTGTTTTGTTTTGCTTTATTTTGAGGTAGATACTCTCGCTCTATAGTCTAGGCTGGAGCTAAACACATTGTATAGCCCAGCTTAGCCTCAAACTCATGGCAGTCCTTCTGCCCCAGCCTCCTAAGTGCTAGGATTACAGGTGCGCACCATAACACCTGGCTAATTTTTAATACGATGGTAGGGCATCAAACCCAGGGCCTTGTGCACTCTAGGCAAGCACTTGAACTACTGACCTGTGTCCTCAGCCCTGCTTCAGGCTCTTTAATAAACTGGTCATCCCTAGCTCCTCATCTCTGTTTCTGGAGATCTTAGTAATCAAGTCTAGAAAAGTCCTGTAAGTCAGATTAGCATGCTTTTAATGCATGCTAAGACTGTGCATGGCAAGTTAGACACCCCTTTTGAAGAGCAGTGTTACTTAACCCTTGAAGAAGTGAGGAACATGACCTAGTGACTCTTCCTGTGAATACTTAGACCCTACGTCAACGCGGTGACTCAGCCCCTGGATTCCTGATCACTTCAGGCCCAGGTCAGTCACTTCCCTCTTGTGTGCCCAGTTCATTTCCACAAAATGCTCCAAAGTATACATCTGAAAGCAAAGAACTCACCATTGCTGCATGCGGGGAAGGGCAGTAAGGAGATGGTGGGAAGATGGTACTAATCACCAAGACCTTTTGTTACGTGAGGGGCAAACATCACACGAAGCAGGACTGCTTCTGCATCTTCCAGATCTCTGACAGATTGCCTAACTGCAGCAGAAGAGATGCAGGAAATGCAGCCTTTCTGTCCCTGCACCCTCAGAACAGGGCTGGAAGCCTGCAGTACTGAGAGGTTCCCAGGGCCATGCCTGAGAACTACCTAAAGCAGGTTTTTCACCATATCCCCATGTTATATTTCTTTAAGTGTTTTTAAGAGATGGTAACCTAACTTGGTAAGCAAGGAGGTGAAGGTGTCAGAGATGCCTAGGCAGCCCTAGGTCGGTTGTGGTGGAACCTGCCTATTGCCCCATGAGGCTGTTGGCCAGAGTCAACCACTGAGCACTGGGAATGCGTCCCTCGTGACAGGAAGCATGTTTTCTAATGATGGTACTTTCATGAGCAACAGAAGTGTGCAGTCACTTTCTCTTGGGATGAGTTGAATTCCTCTGAGAAAGTGAGATGCCATCGCATTATTTTGAGTGGCAGAGTTGCCAGGGATGTTACAGAGCAGTAATGTAAAAGACCAGCCAGTGTGGATGGAGTACAGACAGCATGGAATAGAGAGTAGTCCATTTCAAGGTAAGAGCTGGTGGGTCCTGTTCGGAAGATGAGTAAGTGGAAAGCAAAGCTTTGCATCCTTCAGGCTGTGTATTTCGATTCTCCAGTGCAGGGATCTTCAGCTCTTGCGCCCCCAACTGGACCGTTACGTAACCTTGAAAGGACCAGGCTGCCAGGCGAAGTGAGCCCTGAGCAAAAGGGGTGTGGCTAGTGAAGCTCCACCTCCTGTCAGCATGCTCCTATTGGGTTCTAACGCCTCTACTGATGGGTAGGAGGCGGAGCTTCATTCCTCTCCCTGCCTTCTGCTACTGCCATTTCAAAGCTATTCTCCAGCATCCTACTACCTAACAGTCCCCCCCCCCCCCCCCGCCAACACACACACACATCCTCAGTTGAATGATCTTCAACTAAATCAGCTCCTGGTGTCACAGATGTTGGGGACCACAGCCATAATGTGGTTGCACAATGAAGGGGACCAGTGAGACTGGTGTCCCCATAGAGATAAATCAGATTAAAGAAAAAGCCCATTAATTAACACGGACTTGTTTTCACCAGGGATAAAGAATGCATCGTAACCAAACCAGGAAGGAAAGTTTATTTTCAGAAAGCTGGACAGACCATATATTCCCAGATGCTGTGTTACTCCAAAACTCAGGGAAAGAAGCATTAGGGCACTTCCTTAAAATAATACACACTCAAATTGTTACTTCTTCAAACAGAACAACACACCCTCCAAAACAGTAAATGTTACCAGAACAATAGTAAATAATGGCACACATGCCCACCTTGGAAAATGCAGTCAGTTACGTCTCAACGTCATGTAACCCACAGCCATGTGCACAGGTGCGTCTGCGGTGACTGGAGAGACATTCTGCCCTTTGTAAACATCTCTCACGGACTCAGGCGTGTGCACCTCAGGATTCCAGAGCCACAGGCTGCCGTCAGTGGCACACCGAGTGTTCCTGAAATTGCCACAGCATCTCCAGGTTTGCACGCTACAGCTGAAATACTACTCAGCATAAGAAAATACCTGGGGTGAAATAACCCTCCAGGAAGCCCAATAAAGAAGAAAGGAAATGTGACATTTAAAGCTGAAATGGCCTCGCTGAAGCATAGTCAAATCATACATGAAAAACAACAGCATTTTTATGCCAGAGGAGTAATAGCTCATTTCCCCTGCAGGCCCTGGGCCCGCTTTTCCCTTAAGTTTTTATTACATGTTTAAGTACACATTATTGGTCCTTCCCAGTGCATGAACTTCTGATAGCCTGAGAGGATCTATTTACCCTGAAACTGTTGAATATGCACTTGGCATGAGTTGGGCTAAGTCTCTCTTAGTTGGTAGAGCGCATTTCACCTGGGCCATCCGGCACCCAGAGGCCATCTAGCTTGGGATTTAGCTGGGCTCTTCCTCCTTCCTATAGCAGCAGATCTGCACTGGGGACAAACAGAGGAAAGGATCTACCACGTATGCTTAAAGGAGGCAGAGCAGGAACATCCCTGCCACAGACACATCATGCGATTTTTCCACACACTCTTTAAAAAAAAAATCCAGCCTCTTCCATCATCTCCTGCATGCACCATCTCCCATAAGGGTTGCCTGGGAGTCTGGAAGCCGAGAACTGGGGCCTGTTGCTGGGTATGCTTATCTTGAAACACACTGAGAAGCACAGTGCCCACCACACCCCTCACCTTGCATCTGTCCCCAGCTCCAGTGAACAACTAGTAGAGGCACAAAAGATTGCTCCTCCCTGAAGCATGCGTGCCTTGCATTTTAACCCAGATGAAGACTACTGGAGTTTCCACTAAGGGTAGGGACCAGGTCTGTTCCATTCCCCGGTGCCTGGCGCTTAAGGGGAGGTCAGTAAATGTTTGCTCAGTGGGTGAGTAAATTAGTGAATGACTTGATCTGGGACAGCCGACTCCATGGATGAGAAGGGACCCTGCTGGCTGGAGAGGCGTGCGGAGGGACCTGAGCTCCCCTCTGGGGAGCAGAGAGAGGTACTTTTCAGTTCTGTCCATCTGAGCATCCTCCACTCAGCCCCGAGCCCAGCAGGGGAGAAGATCTTTCTGCCTCCAACACCACTGTGCAATTTCTGAATAGTGTTTCAGGCTTAGACTTTATTGTATTTTTGTTGGTTTTGTTTTCTTAAACAGTGCCTCAAGCTGCTGTCAGAGCAGCCTGGTATGCTTGGGTGGCCCCAAAATACTTCTCGTTATTTGGATCTGGGCTGCTGTGTGACACTGGTAACAAGATCAGAGGAATCTGAATGTGTTTAGGTTAGGATTTGGGTCTGGATTACCCCATATAGGCTGGCTTTTAATTCCTTCTTTCCTTCATGTGCTGTTTAAGTCCCTGGGCACTTAGAATGTGTATATAAACATCCCCAAGTAGTGCAAGAAAGAGGCAGCATGTGGAACGCGAGGTCAAAGCTGTTGACTCGCACGTTTCCCCCAGAGAAGTCTGGAGATTTCGGATGTCCCAGCCCATGTCTTCTGTTGGTTCCAGTGTGTTTTCTTGCTCTTTTATAGAAGTGTTGACTTCTTTGAACTTCCTTATGGTTCTACCGAGGGAGATAAGCCCACCGCCTGGCAAGCCGGCCCTTTGCCTGCTCCCCAGGTTGGCTCTCAATTCCCATCGTGATGTGTTTTGCGGGACTGAGTCCTCTGCCATCCGTGACCTGTCCCTTCCCCCCATGGGCCTCCAAATTCTTGGGGCTGCTTTTCCTTCCAGGGAAGGGTCATGCAAGGAGGGCAGACTAAGATCAGATGGCCGATTGCCTCCAAACACTGGACAAATGGCCCTGGAATAGCTTTCCCTGGAAACATTAGAGAGTGCACTGATCTTGTGGGGTTTTTTTTTAATCACCATAAAAGTGAGTGGAAAGGAGAATTTACTGCTGATTCTTAGGAGTAGTAGTTGCTTACTTAGATAAAGTCACAAAATTCCTCTCAAAATTCATGACCATTCATGTTAAAAAAGTTTTGTGTGTGTGTGTGTGTGTGTGTGTGTGTGTGTGTGTGTGTGTTTGTGTGTTTGTACACACATACATGGGCTCTAATTTTTATAAATGTAGAAGGGAAAGCCAGCATTAATTTATGGAAGGTATTAAAACTGCAAGTATTACTATAGCTAAACAGGAGGCAGTGTGGACCAGTGGGGAGAGAGACAGCAGAGCCCTCTCCAGTTCCTCCTACTGGAATAAAGATTTATGAAGACAGGCTCTGCTTTTTTTTTTTTTAGCCTAGAAAGTTACAGACTTTTCTTCCTATGAAAATATTTAAGACCTTTGAACAAACTTAGCACTAGCACTCTAAACCAGAAAAGATGTGGATATATAACTAACCGGGAAACTCCTGTTTTCTAAGAGCCCTGAACCCTCTGTATTTTTCCCTCTGGCTGGCTGACAAGGTGCTAACTCTAATGGAATGGGCCAGTCTTTAGTCTTTCATTTCTGAGTGGCTCAATGGCTTGACCACTTGTATTCAGTTTTAACCTATGCTTAAAAAGATGAAAGAGTCATAGATTAAAGATAGCATTGATATTTCAGACCTGTACTCCAGGAGACTGAGGCAGGAAGATGGCAAGTTTGGGCCAATACAGTCAACTTAGCCACTTAGTGAGGTATTGTCTCATAATCTAAAAACTAAAAAAAAAAAAAAAAAAAAAAAAAAAAAAAAAAAAAAAAAAAAAAAAAAAAAAATGGGCTGGGGATGTATAGTTCAGGGCAAAGGCCTAGGTGCAATCCTCAGTCCTGAAGGAAAAAGATTATAGGCCCTGAAAAACGAAACAGGCAAGATGCCTAAGGCAGTGTTTCCGCTTTCTCCAACGTATTTTCTGCTGCCCTTATAAGGTGCAAACCACAGTGACCCAATTTGTGCTGCCAAGCAGTTGGCCAAAGCAGACAGAAAACATTCAACCCCTCAGAATTAAAAACAATAATAACTTTACTTGGAAAGAGAGATGAATTTTACACCTGTAATTATTATACTTCACTGTTATATTTTGTGCCTTGAATTAGTAATGTAGATAATTTCTAGATTAACAAGTAAAGAACAGGCAAAATGAGGAAGTTGGGTGTGTGCATTCAGATATTTGTGTTCTCAGGTTCCACATCCATGGATTCAAGCAACCCTAGATCAAAAAAAAAAAAAAAATGGGGAAAAATATTGTGTTTGTACTAGACTTTTTATTTTTCTAGTGCCGGGGATTGAACTAAGGGTCTTTGCACTCAAGTGTATCCTAAGCCGTTTGTTTTTTCTGAGAGGACCCTCACTGAGTTGTCTAAGCTAGGCATAAGCTCGTGGTCCTTCACCTTAGCCTTCCAAGTTGCTTTTGTTGTTGTTGTTATTCCCTAAACTTTACTGTGTAACAGCTGTTTGTACAGCTTTTACATTGTTCTAGGCATGACAAGTAATTTCCATGTGATGTAAGGTGTGCGGGAGTGTATGTTATGTACAAACATCATACCACTTTGTATAGGGACATGAGCGGCCTCAGATTTTTACATTCGTGGTTGCTGTAGCAGAGTCCTGGAGCCAATTCTCTGTGGATCCCAAAGGTGGCTTTATTTTGTGCCTTGAACAGCCAATGTGTAGATCATTTATAAGTTATCAAAAGTATAATCTGGTCTTTGAGGCACCCATATTTAGAACACTTGGAACCCACAGCTCTAGGGAGTAGCCTTGACTAGAGCTGGTAGTCAAGGGTTGTGATACAGCCTTGGAGGACCTTCATACAAAGATGGAAGGGATGAGAGAGGCTATGGGTGAGAGACAAAGAACCTGGAGGACCGACTGAGCAAACCAGCAGGACAGAAAATCCCCCAGTCTCTGCAGAGATGCACGGAATTAAGGAGACGCTCAAGGAAAGGAGTGCAGACTCATCCGAGCAGCAAGTACACCTAGGAGCTGGTTGTAGAGCCAGCACAGTATAGTAATCTCCCCTAACCTGCAGGGGCATGTTCCAAGGCCCCCTGTGGATGTCAGGAACTGTACCAACTCCTCTTTCTACTGGAGTTTCCCCTACACCTATGGACCTATGATAAACTTAACCTTTGGCAGGGAGAATGTTGCTGCTTCTCGACATATTTGAATTGCCAAAATCTCTACTCTTATCCTTCTGGGCCGTTGTTGAGTAAAGGGTTACTTGAACACAAGCACTGCGATGCCAGAACAGTAGATCTGGTAACCGAGATGGCTGTTAAGTGACTGCCTGGTGGGTAGTGTGTACAGCATGGATAATTGCTGTGCCAGGCAAGATTGAGTGGGATAGGGCAAGATTTTACCACATAACTCAGGACGATGCATAATTTAAAACATGGGTTTTTTTTTTTTTCTGGTATTTTCCACGTAAACTTTGTCTATGCCAAAGGATCTCTCGTGTTGTGAGCTCATTTAGCTGGACAGCCATGGGAGATGCAGTAGTGGAGCCTGCAGGTGTAGACCACTCAAGCCATCCTTCCCAGTCCACTCTGTGATTCGCCGTTCTGAGAAAAGATAGAGGTTTAGAGTGGGTTTTGATCCAAACCTTGAACCTTTCACACGTGACCATCCAAGTGTGGCTTTCTCCATTTAAGCCAAACCTAAGAGTTCTATTGCTTAAAGAACTCTGGGCAAAAAGGGCCCAAGGGCTTTTAGCAGCGCAGTTGCATTCGTCTGTGCAGGTATTGCTTCACAGAGAGCCTCTCACATGACTCACTTTCCCTGACTCAAGGACACCCTTGTTGAGTGGGAATGGCCTTAGACTTGCCATAAATTTTGGCGGAATAAAGCCAGAGTGAAAAAAAAAAATCTTAACAGACAAAATGCTAGTAAGTCGGATTTTTGCTTTCTAACCTGGAATATGGCTTCTGGGAGAACAAGTCCAAGTAAAGAATTAAATAGGTTCATGTTCTGCCAGGCCCAGAGGTGCAAACCTTTAATTCCAGCACTCTAGGAAGCTGAGGCAGGAAGATCGCAAGTTTGAGTTCAGACTGCCCAACATAGCAAGACACTGTCTCAATCCAAATAAAAGGACTGGGCATGCAGCTCAGGCTAAAGGCCCTAGATTCAATCCCTGTCACCACAAAAATAAAAAAAGTTTGCATACTTAGAGAAGCCACTGAGAAGTTAGGTTGTGTAGACAGCTCCAATGTTGTTAGACAAGCCATTGGAAGTCGTATTGGATGGTAGAGAGAAGTCCCGTGTGGAAAAAGTCTTGCGATGGCCAGGCGCCAGCGCCAAGACCGTAGGGATTTGAAGAAAGTGCACTGGAATTTGTGGCGTGAGCCGGACTTGTTCAGTGGTCGTGCCAATGCTCCTCGTCTTGCTCATCGTTGGCTGCCCCTCTTTTGTGAACACGCCCGCTTTGCGGGTCTTGCGTTCCCAGACTGGCCCACAAGAGAGTCAGTTGTGGCCTAGGCTGGGAAAAGCTTGCTGGAGACTGGCAGCAAAGTGACCAAACCCAGAAGAACCGCAAGCCAGGGCTGACCCCGCAGTCACATCGTGTGCTCTGGGTTGCAGAGGGCCTGTAAATTGCACGGTAATGGCCGGTTCCACGCCAGGAATAAACATGTGCTTCGAGTTTTCCCAATGAGTCAGACACACGACGAGAGATAAATGCTGATGGCATGCAGATGTGACACGTGCTTTTCAAGAGTGACAGATGGGGGAAGGGGGGGGCCGGCATCTTCCACACTCTCAGATGATAGACACTGACAGGATGTGCTGCTCCTTTAACAAGAAACGCTGGGTGCTCGGCGATCCCCGCCTCCTCCTTTCCATAGTGGAATCGACATTTTCAGCCTTCTATGTAAATGTGTTCTGGCTCCAATTTGTTGGCTGACTCTAATCGCTTTGGAACTTATATAAACTCTAGGTGAGTAATTTCCCCAAGTACAGTGCCCTCTTGGAATGTGTGTGCTGTGAACTCAGATTAAACTTTTAACCTTGCATTTTTTTCTGGGAAGGATTATTATCTATGTTTTTATGGTTTAAAAGGCAGTTAGAAACTCAAGAATGTGAGCGCTGTCCCAGTGGCTCGGTGGCTGAGCTGGTGTGCTCACTCCTGGGCCTGCCCTCCTGCTGTGGGGGCCTGCCCACATGTTTTTCTCCCCAAATGTGGGATGAGAGGGCTTCATAGGCCAGAATTAAAACCACAAGGACGGTGACTCCCTTGCCTTCCTCCTGACATTCCCAACTAAATTGTGAACTCTTCGGAGAGCCCTGTGCAAAAATTTTGAGTGCTGTGCACATGTACATGACCTCTAGCTGCACGTTAGGCCTTCAAAACCGGGTTGGGATACTTTGTTTTGAAAATAAGTTGGCATTAGCATGGAAACAAGTAAACCTGGCTTATTCCCCCAGAAGCTGCCCAGTTTTGGCACTCAAAGTTCGGTCAGTGACTCCTAAGGGATAGCTGGTGGGTGTCACACGAACAACCATGGGTTAGGAGCCAAGGGTAATTGTGCTGCCAAAGCATTGTGTAGCCCTAGGCAAGTCAGGGTGGTCTCAGCTCGCCCGTTTGCAAGGGGAAGGTTTTGGACTTGGTGGTCTGTCATTGAAACAGTGATAGTTCTTTAATTGTACTGCAAAGTTTCAAAGAAAAGCTACCACCAGAGCAAGAAGCGAAAAGTGAGAAGCCTTCCAGGCAGTCAGTCATTTCTGGCTTAGTGTCCTGAGCCTTCTCCACGGTGCCGCCTGGGTAGATCTTGCCACAGCATCTGCTGTAAACAGTGGTGCCATTTTGATGTCCCACTGAGGCATCCAGTGGCTACCAGAGGTTCCCAAGCAAAGGAATTCCCAACACACTGCTTGGCACTGAGATCAGGGCAGCTGTGATGACATCATTTCCCTCCTTGAGTTTGGGAAGCTGATTGGCTGACCGGTTTCTAGGGTTAACTTTCTTTGGAACTAGCGTGTGTTTACACTGTGTCCCTATTGTCGGGTTGCCTTCATCCCCTCTCTGGACTCCTCTCTCTATCCTGTGGAATTATAAAACTGAATCAGGGCAACGTTTTTTATTTATGACTTCGATTGTTCCTCTGGACAATCAGACCACATATACAATTTCATAAGGTAAAGCAGAAAGCATCCCAGGCTTCCTGTGCCTATGAAAAAGATTGAGGATTGGGGTCTTCTCTGGGGAACCCTGGTCCCCCAAACTCAGCCAGCCACTGTCTCCTGGACCCTGTCTCTAGCACCCACCATCACTAAGTCTGTGTGAAAACCAATGTAAATTTGGTATTGACCTTACTAACGAACCTCCGGGCCCCTCAGTTGTACAGTTGTGTTCATTTACTTGTTAACTCACAGCCCTTTGTTGAGCACTTGCTGTAGATCTGGAACAGAGGGTGCAGGGCAGATGGAAATGTGTTGCCTGTGAAGTACACAGTTGTGTGCAGTTTAATACACGTGTCCTCAAAAGATGCGGGGGACCATGTAGAAATACATATAATATAAAGAAGTCGGTGTGTTATATACCTTATAGCAACATTTTTTAAAAGTCTGAATTGTAGAGGCCTGTAAGACATGAAAAAAACCACAACCATGTTTCTTAAAGAGTTCATGTGCTATTGTCAGAAGTGGGAGAAAGTCTGACCCTGAGCTTCCTAGACACCGAAGCTAAAAGAAAAATGTGGAGTCCCCTGTACCTATGTGAAAACAAAGCCATTTACTCAGGACAGAGGGCAGTTCTGGAACTGAGTCCAGAGAACTTTCTTGGTGATTCTCCTCAAAGGCTCCCTGTGGGATATAGTGGAAATATTGTCAGTGGTACCCACACTAGCCATTTTTATGGACTGTTATTTATAATGTCTCTTGGTGCAACAAGGGCCACATTGCCAAAGTGCAGCTCCATGCAGGGATGGAATGGTCCAGCCTCCACCCGCGCTGTTTGTTGATTGGCTTGATGCGTGGTTGTCAGTTAAGGTATCCACAGGAAGAGACGTCCCTTAGATCTTTTAGACAGTCATCCATGAATATGATTTCTTATCACAGGGGTCTTAAACATGCTAGACAGTGAGCAAGGAACTTGAGCTTCTAGTCATTTTCAAAGACCTTAGAGCAAATGAGATCGAACCCTGGGTTATGCAGTATTTCCCAGAGATGGTTCATTGTGGAAGGGAAGTAATTGGTCATTCTAGACTAACAGTGCAGCCTCATGGCCCAACTCACAATGACCTGGATTCGGGGCTGGGTTGTTCTTTTAACCCCGCCCCAACCCAGCAGCGTGTGTCTGAAGGTGAGTATATAAAAGCCGTCATGGTTTAGATTTGGGTGGAGTATATTCTGTGATTCAGCCGCTATCCTTATCTGCTGAAGTAACTGTATGAAGCTTGAACCTAGCTCTAGGTTTGTATGCATATGTATTGCTTGGTCATTCAAAATGTTTAAATTGTATTTATTTTTGAAACAGGGTCTTGCTTTGTAGTCCAGGCTGGTCCTGAATTCATTGCAATCCTCCTGCCTATAGCCCTGTGCCACAACTCACGGCTAATATTTATGTGGTGCTGGGGATTTGAACCCAGGGCCTTTTTGTTTGATTCAGAAGGGTGTGGCAGTCCCCAAAAGGCGTCACTGTTGCCTAGCACAAATAACCAATACCACACAATTCCATAACACTGTACCTTATCCTGTCACTGCCATCCAGTACCTAATTTTAACTACATAAAAACTTCATACAGGATTACTCTACCCCAGAGATGAGAGACCTGAGACTTGAACAAGTTAGCAAGGATGTTGAGTGGGAGAGCCGGGACTAGAACCCAACGTGTTTGATTTTTGTAGTTATGTTCCTGCCTTCCCACATTCACCTGGTTTATCCAAAGAAACAGTGGAATGTAGGTCACGCAGTGGCCAGTTCTTCCCAGCGGTAGTTACTTAGCATAAATGCGAGGATGAACTTGAACTTTGTATGTTGTTAGGATTGATTTTTAAGTGCTGTCATTAAAAAAAAAAAAAAAACCAGCGCCTGCTGCCTCCTACCTACATTTTTACCAAACATGGAAAGGTCTAACTGATAGGTAGCTACCTCCATGTGCTGTGGTGGATTAGCAGGTCAAGGCTAGTTTCTCCTGGTTCCCTGTGAAAATGCAAGGATAGGACATTAATTCAGACCTTGGTGCCTCTGCTGTCGTGATGCACTAAATTGTAAGCCAGTGTCTGTAAAGACAGGAACTTCCTGCCCATCAACAAGAGGGCTGGTGACCGGGGAACCAGCATGCTCAATGTGGCAGTTTATAGTTAGGGAGGAACTGTCACCTTGTCATCACCTGCGACTTAGGAAAGATTTATTGTAGCTTACGGTTTCAGAAGGTCTCACTCAGTTCCTTTGTGGGTGGGCAGCTGGAAAATGGTAGAGTCACATGGCAGGGCTGGAGCTGGGTCCAGGGCCAGAGCTAAAGCTGGAGCTCCAGAGACCAAGATCCTTAAGGCAACATGGTGGAACAGAGACAGGTCAGGCAGGAAGGGTAGACCAGTGCTTCCCCCTGCAGGTCGAGCCCCAAGCATTGGCCCCTACCAGCCAGCAACCCCCCCAACCCCCACATCTCAACACTACACAGTATCTGTAGGAACATGAGGCTTGTGGGGGACACTCCAGATCCAAACCACAGTAGAATCCCAGATGTCAGTCAGGTTGACAGGTGTGGTAACGCTACACGAGGTGCAATCGAAAACTACAGTGACTGTTTACATTTTAGAAATGTACTGCGGCAGGAGACACATGGACATTAATCTCCCTCAAAATCCTCCTGTACTTCTAACCTCCCCCGCTGTCTTGCCACTTCCTGCAGCAGCTCCGGAAGTCGTCTTTCATGAGTGTCTTTAGCTGTACTGTCCTGGCTGCCTTGATGTCCTGCGTTAGTTCAAAACGTTTTGATCTCTCATAGTCATTTTGACTAGCAGGGTCCCATGCCTTCTGTCACAGCCTTTTTTACTCTTTGGGATTTTAGCTCTACCGAAGAAACCTTTTTTTCTTTTTAGTCTCTTAGTGTACGTGTAAACACACATACACACAAAAAATCATTTGCTGAATAATACTTAGTTAATGGAACATCAAAAAACAGAAACCCAAGTCCCAGGCAGTATTATTTTCTACTTCGAAAACTTCAGGTTTTCTGTTGCTCCTCTGTTGCAGAAGTAGCTCACAGGCAGAGAAGCCTGCCCTGGGCAGCCTGCTTCAACTGGGGGTGGCTTCTTCCTGCCTGTGTTTTGGCCTGCTCTTAGGGGGAGCACGAGTGAGTAGGGTGGCACAGCCCCCCAGCAGATGAAGCTCCTGGGAGCTGCTGAAGCAGCACCCGTGAGATGGGTCAGATAGCGTGTCCACTCAGTGCTTTCTGATGCTTGTACTTTTAATATTAAAAAAAAATAGCTTCCAAAAAGGCCTAATCTTCAGCCTTAGGTTTTAGGTTAGAACAAAAATGAGAATGAAAGAACAGCCGTTAGAAAGCTGGATGTGAGATCAGTGGCATTGCATTTGTGGCCAGACCTGTGAGAGTGACGTGGCCCATGATGAGATCGCCATCCACGGTGAGCTGGATGCGGGGACCAGCAGCTTGTCAGAGTGGGGTGCTGAGTTTCCACCTCTGCTCTCTAGGCTTGAGTTGCAGTGCCACTGAGTGACCCTGATTCCCACAGGGAGATAGGCGGGGCACCATTCCAAGTCAGCGGAGAAAGACCAGGGATGACCTTATTTGTGTGTGACCTCTTGGTTACATTTAAGTAGCTTAATAATGTCTTGTTATTACATTATCCCGGAGTGGGAAGGCCCTGGCCTTGATGTCCAGTACTATTTGGTATACTTTAAATCATTTTTGTATTACTTACAACACAATACAAGGTAAATGCTGTGGAAAGAGTTGTTTTATGATATTTTTTCCCTTCTAGTTCTGCCTCAATAATGTATTCTGCATAGTTACATGGGCTGAAATGCTATCAGTTGTCAATTTCATTCTATCAGTCAGCTCTTCGGTTGTCAATACCCTGAGGTGAGCAATCTCACCTTCACACAAAATTGTGACTGCTACATGAGTTCTTCCTTGGACACTGGCTTGTATACTCCACAGGGCATGAGATGGTAGGAAGAGTCACTTTGGGCCTGGGAAAGACGGTACCACGTGAGAGGCTTTGGGTATTTGGCTGGCACCTCTGCACAGTGGAGACAGGGAAGGGTGCACAGGAGGAGGATTGAGCCATGGACAGGCAGAGGCAGAAGGACTCCAGAAACTAACTTCTTCCTATGTTGAAAGTTCTAGCTGGGGTGGGCAGGTGTGCACTCTCCCACGAGCTCCTTCTCATCCTGAAGGAGAATCAGGGAAGATCCTATCAAAAGCTGCCTAAAATGTCCCAATTGTTGGCATGCTGTTGGTGACAGAAATAACTTCCTTTTTTTTCCCCAGCATGATCCACCATTTCTGTGACATACCTGCCTGGGGACATGATGGCTTCAAGTAGCTAATGAAATGACTTTGGCGGGATGAACTGGGATCTATAACTTCATAGTTGTGTAGTTGGCATGGGGACACCCCCATATACACAGAAACTGAGGCCACGGATGATGTCATTGCCTACTTTCAAGCCACATGACCGAGCACGAACAGTACGGACAGCGCCATGTTAATTAAGACTAATGGCCAAAAGAGCCGTTGCAGATGATCCAGTTAGGCAGATCTTCCTTGAGATTATACAGATAACTCTGATTAAACTATATCAGTCTAGTTCAGTTTTTACAAGGCTTCTATGTAAAAGGAGGTAGGGTTTGATATGATAGAATAGGATAAAATGGAGCTTGCTGTGTTTTGCCGTCATGAAAGCTAAGGTCTACAAACAGGCTTAAAAATCATAATTTAAGCTTGATTTTTTTTTTCAAGGACCAGTCAGGTACATGGCCCGTTACCCAGTTCTTTTTGTTCCTTATCCCTCCGGCTGTCCAGTTGGGACTGTTTTTGCAGTTCATTAGCCCTGTGGCTAGAAGGTAGAAATAAAAGAAGGTGAAACTTACATCTGTCGGCTACTAGCTCGTCCCACAGGCTGTTTTGTGGGGGAGATGTTAAAATTACTGGCTAAAACAGACCTTTTTGTTTCCTGTGTATTAAATTTTTCTCAAATTTCCTTAAGTTCCCAGTACTGGAGAGGGTCATAATGGGCCAAATGGAATATTTCTCAGTGGTATAAGAAGTCAAGTCAGCAGGAAGGACTGTTTTATGTAAGAACAGTTTTACTACATGTAAGGAAAAGCATTCTAATAGACTCATCAAGATGGTACAGGACAGGGAAGCTTTGAAAAGTTACACAGTTACACAGTGATTATACTCATCAAAATGATTTTTTACCTAATCATCCTGTCCACAAAGTTTTTGAATTTTCTTTCTTTGTATGTGTGTGTTACAAGGAGCTTAACCCAAGGCTATCCCACTGCACTATATTCTTAGCTCTTTTGTATTTTTTTTTTCTAAATTTTGAGACAGAGTCTTGCTAAGTCACTAAATTGTCCAGGCTGGGCTCAACCATTGATCCTCTTGTCTCAGCCTCCCAGAGAGCTGTTTTGACAGGCCTGTAACACCATGCCCAGCTCAGAATTTTCTCAGAACATGTTATTTTTAAGAAAACACTCAGTCATATATAGTTACCTCAGAATCGATGGTGCTGTGAAAGATTGTATGGTTCTCAAATATACCACAGAAAAGATTGTGCCATGGCAATCAAGACTTTAAATATTTCTGTAATGAGGAGGGGAAGTCACAGTATTTTAATGGGAGACATTTCATCAGTAGACTAAAAGCAGATATTCTTTGCTATTTAAATAAAGGCAATTTTTTTTTGCCGGTTAGCCTAGAAGAAAAAGAAAATGAAAGAATAAGGAAAAGTTGTGTTAGGAAGCCAGGACTGAGCCCGCTTTTTACGCAGCACTTCTTCAACTCTCTGCCTTGTGACACAAATTCTTCAGTTTCTTGTCCTAATGCAAAAGACACATTTGACCCCCACCCAAAAAAAAAGCAGGACATACTTTAACCCCCTTGGAAAAAGAAATAAATAATTAAGGCCACAGCTCTCAGGGACTCTAGTTTATTGGCAATAAAAGACAGCTGTGCTGACAACTTTACCAATTAACCTGCCAAGAGTGACCATGTCACTGTATTAGAAAGCAAGACTTTAAATATCCAGGGATCTATTTAAAGCAGAGGCGACTGTCTGAAGAGCAGGGGCCAGCAGTGTGGCCCTGCAAGTCGTTGGAGGTGGTAGCGTGCTGCATGGTTTTGCCCTGTAGGACATTGCGCCGTGTGGAGAATGCCTCAAGCCCACGTCAGATGGACACTGGCCTCTCCCAGAGGCTGTGTGTGCCTAAGAGGTGTTGGGAGGAACAGAAAAAAAAATGTGGGAAATTAGATGTTTTGAGCACTTTCAGCATTTTCTCTATGTAATCTTGTTGGATCATCACAACTGCACTGCTCGGGGAGGACTTAGCATCTTGATTTCCAGAAGGACAGAAACAGGGACACACAGCTGCCGCGTTCAGCTCTCCCTGGTTCCTGTGTCTGTTGGTTTCTTGCGGCCTGTTTTTCCAGATGAAACATCAAGAAATGTTTGTTTTCCATCTGGCTGTTAGGAATCTGTGGTGTGACTTTGAGAAGTCACCCTCTTCTCTGAGCCTTGGCTTTGTACCTGCAAAATGAGAAGTTATCAGATCTCTTATCATAAGGCTTCTCCAATGGTAAAGGGCCTGGGGTCTTGCTGACTTCAAGATTCTGATTCAATAGATTTCTTTAGGTGCCTGGTCTAGTTAGGGTTCAGTAACTACAGTGGGTCTAGCTAGTACCAAATAAATGACTCAACAACATGAAGGCAATGGGAAATTTGTAGATGTAAAAGCCCAGTGATTCTGCAATTTCCTGAAAGTTTTTTCATTTCTCAAGGGCCTGGCCTTCGCACCTACCTCTGTACACAGGGGTGTCCTGGTAACCCCACCTTCCTCCAGGGTGGGCTTATCTGCTCCGCCTTTCTTCCCAGCTCACTCTGAATGACCTCTTCCTACATGAGATCCACCTAAAGGACATCTGGCAAATGCCATGAGCAAGCACCTTACTTTGCCAAAGATTTTATTTGCAAATTATTGATAAATCACATTCCGCTTCACCCTGCGCCGACCCTGCTACTGTGAGATAAAAAGTTTCTTCTTTTCTTGTGTCAGAACTTTCTAGTATCGGTACTTTCCCGGTCCTCTGTGCTCCAGTGGCTGTGAGCAGCCCTTCCTGTGCAGGAGTTGTTACTGTTTCAGGAGAGGCTGAGAGGCCAGAGCCCAATTTTCATGATCTCAGTGGGGAAACACATGCCGTAAATGCAAGGCAAAAGTGTCATATGAATCAAGAAGCGAATAGTCAGCCACTAAAATTCCTTTCTATTTTGTTAAATACTTCCACTTTAAGTCATTTATTTAAGTTGGTTCTAATTAGGGTTCTTTCGAAATAAAGGTATGTACAATGGTTGTGCCTGTGAAGAGGGGAATGCTATTTTTTTAACCCAATCTTTTCTCATAATGCCCAAAAGGACAACACTATATATTTTTGATGACTGTCAGGGGACAGAGTCAGCTCTGAATATTTGACCTAGATAAACAGAATACCATTCACTTCATCTAGAAGTCTAGGGATAATTAACTCAGACAGCCATCTAAACAGCAGGCGCCTCCCCCAGACTGTCTGCCTTCAGTCAGCAGATACCCTCCCGCTGGCCATTCACTGCGGCTGTTTTCGTTGCTGGGTTTGGGATTGTTCTAATGAAATGTGTAGCATGGAGGGGAGAACTTTCCGGCACCTCGTATCCTTCCGTATACTCTGATGTCCCAACCTGGTCACATGTATCCACTTGGTAAGGTTTATCATGGATTTGTTCAGAATCAAACAAAATCCTTCCCTTTACTCTGCAGATTTTGTAATTGGTCTGTTATTAGCCATTGAGCCCATGGAATCAAAGACACCTGGAGTCAGAGTTCTACGGGACCCTAAGGTCACTGAGCGTGGCTCCCTGAGTGTAATTCCTGATGTCCTGTGCACTTGCCGTCCGGGGGGTTGTTCTGTACCCTGTCTCTCACCCTCCTGGGCCCTGTCTAAAGGCTTCATTACAGGAAGGGCTGGTTGGGACCCTCACAGGCGAAGGCAGCCAAGTCCCTGGAACCAGTTGCCGAGCCGTCTGATCCAGGACACGTTCTGTGGGCTTCACCAAAGAGCTGCTGCGGAGCCAGCTGCATCCTCAGGTGCCTCCTCCAGGAGTTTCATCCATGCCTATGGAAGATGATGGAGGAGGTCTTCTCTTTCTTTGTTGCCATATTTTGCAATACATAATCATTACATTCATCTTGGGAACCTGGCACATAGACATATTCCATGTTTGTGGCTTTTGCTTCCTCATTCACCTCTCCTGTCTGTAAGTCCTCCTTCTGTCTCCTCATGGTCTGCCTCGCTGAGAGGAGTCGGAAGTGAGCAAGGCCAGCCACATCCTAAGGGAGCCTTCAGGGCAGCCTGACCGAAGGTGAGGTAGGAAAGGATTTGGAGTTGTTAATGCAAAGGTATTGGTGATGCCGCCCCACCCACCAGCGTCAAGTCAGAAGAAAGGCCTGCCGCCTTCTCCCTTGTCTCTCTCCGATTGAGCTGAAATCTGGTTTTCTCAGCTTCCTGCGCTGGTGAAAATTCAGGGGAGATGGAACTCTGTCCTTGACAACGCGCGCCGGTCCTTGAGTGCTGCAGGTCACAGCAACACCGTCTGTGTCTCCCCTTCTCCAAGACCTTGGCTGCTTGTCCTTACCAGCAGAGGCCAGACTCTCTTCTGCTGGCTACAAGTCCTTGAGTCTCTCTCCAGCTCCTCCCTGCCCTCTCCCTGTTTCTCTCATCCCACACCTTCAGGTGTGTGGCATAGGACCATAAAAGCTGGACCACCTCCAGGCAGGATTAGCCACCTACCCTTGACCTTACCTGGACTCGCCTGGGGCCTGCCCAGGCCCCTGCAGAGATCCGGCTCTCCTTGACCTGGAGAGTAGCTGGTGCCTCGGGATGTGTGAAAGCCGCTTCAGGTGGCGATTGCCGCTGAGGCTGAGCACCGCTGTCCAGATTCTCGGCTTATCTGAGGCTCCGATGGCTGTGCTGGCGGCCTGTGAGACTGGGCGTCGAGGGGGCACTACAGTCCGTTGTTGGATGGCTAAAACTCTGGGAGCTGGAACTTGTTTTGTTTCTTGGTGTTTTATTTAATTTGTGCCTTAATTTTCTTTTTTATTAGTACGAAACAAATGTGATCAATCGTAATTTCAGCTGGGCCAGCCAAGCTTATGCTTTTATGGTTCATATTTTATCTTGGTGCTGGCCCCAAAAATGCTTTAAGACGTTCCTGCAGTGTTGCCTGTGAACTCGGGTGACCCTCCGTATCAGTGCTCCAGTGCTGGCGTACAGGTGCATGCCTTCGCGCCTTTCCCCAGTACCTGTCATTTTATTTCTTCTTCTGGGACATCATGATAGGGCACCCAGGGAGTCACAGCCAGGGGCGAGGGTGCACACATCTCCCACGTGAGACACCGTTCCGTCCCCACTCCTCGCGTGTGTCATGCTGGGGATCAAGCCCAGGACCCTCACACATAGCTATGTCCCCAGCTTTTTTTTTTTTTCAGACAGTCTCAGTAAATCATGAAGTTGCCTAGGCTGGGCTTGAACTTTGTGTCCTGCTTCAGCCTTGTAGAGGGCCAAGATTACAGGCCTGTACCACTAGGCCCAGTTCATATTGTGTTTTAACCATATCGTAGCTCTAACTCGCTGAGTAGACTAATTCAAGGTCCAGTCAGAAGCCAGAGCCCTAGAGACACGAGCCTATGACAGCGTTGTCCGGGGGCGGGAGTGGGGGTGGGGGAGGCATCAACTTCAAATGAATTCTGCATGAATCGTCAGTCTGCATTCAGGGCATTCCCTGTGTGACACTGGCGATGATGGGGAGAAGAAAAGCTGGATTTCCCGTCTCTGACCACGAGACATAGTAGCCAGGCGGCACAGCAGTAGCTGGCAGCAGCTTGTGGGAGCCGCAGGGCTGCCAGGCTTTAGTGAGCTGGGCCTGGGGTGTTGCGAGGAGTGGTGGAGGTTGAGTGGAGCAGGGACACTGTGTGCTCGGAAGGTGCAGGTGCGAGTCCTCCAGGCCTGAGGCGGGAACTGTAGGAGTAAGACAGAGAGAAGACAGAGAGTGCCCGCGTTCTGAGTCACGCTGTGGGGCTCGCGTCTTACACGCTAGGCCGGGAAAACTGCAGAAACACCCCAGGCTGGGAATAAAACAGGGCCCAGCATGTCAGGCAGCCACGCTGAGGCATACGTGCTAAAAATAATCCAGATCAGAGGGAAGTAGGATTCTTCCTTCATCATTGGAAAAAAAATACAAATAAAGCTCTTACCTCAGCTCCAAGTAGAAATTTTTGCTTTTTCCTCCGGAAATCCAGCTTCGTCTTCTCCTTTGTGGTTTTGGGCTTGTGCCTTCCGTATCTGGTCTTGCAAGCAAAGCTTCTAGATGGCCCTCGGCCTGTGCAGGACAATGGGCACGCTCACATGTGAGGCTGAGAGATGGCCTCCTCCTGTACGCAGGGCCTTTGCATTGCCACCTTCCCGCCTGGGCTACTCGGCTCTCTCCATTGACCTGTCATGCACAGGGACTCATGGACCCCCTCTGAGCAGAGGGACTGAGAGGCTGCTACTTAGTGGAGCATTGGAGACAGTTTATTTTGAGCTTTCGTCTGAATTGACCATTGATGACTCCTGAAACGGGGTCTCCCCCTTCTGGTTTTGGTTCCTTTTGTTTCCTCCTCTCTCCCTTGGTGGTTTTCTTCTGGTTGCTTTCCTTTTCCAGAATTTTGGGGTGGCGTGGATCCAGTTTGAAGGAAGTGAACATTTCTGCCTATTCAAAGTTTTCTCCTAATGAAGCTTAAGTGCTGTGGTAGAAAGGCCGAGCCTCCCATCTGGCCGTTGGGTGCCTGAGTCGTGCTTGTTGGAAACTGTCCCCCCATCTATACCATGCCCTGCACTGAGCTCACCAGGGGCTTTCAGGATTAGTTCTGGGGCTTAGCCATAAGGCCCTGATGGAGCTGTTGGAAGAGAAAGGGACAGAAATGCTGAGATCTTGGCAGAGGAGAGAGGATATGGAGGGGACGAAAGGACAGACAGGTGAGAACTGAGAGGGTGACAGTCTAGGAGAAGAAAGGAAAATCGAAAAACAAAGTGGGACTCACTTCATCCTCTTGGGAAAAGGGATCCTGAGCAAAGCAAGACATTGGGGTATGCTTGGAGCTAGAAATTTCCCCTGCAAGAACAGAGGAGCCTATGGGAAGAAGCTGGGGCATTGAGGGGCAAGTTTTATAGCAACCCTCAGGAAATCCTGTGCAGAGCCCTTCTGAAGAGGTCGGAGAAGACAGAGATTCAGAGTTCTTTGTGTCACTCACTCTTATCTTTACTCATGTGCCCTATAGCACTTGGCGCTGGTCACTAGGTGAAGACCCCATGGCGACTGTGCTGACTGTGGCGACTCACCGAGCTTCACGCTTGGGGTCTTTACCCAGCTGCACAGGAGCAGAAGACTTCCTCTGTCCAGGCCCTGGCACCTGCCCTGCCAGTGACTTTCCCCAAGCAGTGGAAACAACTTAAAATAGCTGCTCATCTGTCTACTTTTATTTATGACCTTTTTCTGTTTTTAATTCACATCTTTGGGTTCCTAATGTGTCATCAGCCTGGTGCAGCCCAGTCCATCAAGAACAGGGTGTCCCCCGGGAGAAGTGCTAGGCCATGGAACTCTGTGTCAACAGTGGAAAGTGGCTGGCTGGTCTGAGCTGTTCCACCCATAAATAATTGCTCTGTGTGGGTTTTTTTTTTTTTTTTTCCCCTGTAATGGAGATTGAACCCAAGGCCTTTGCACTGAGCTATATCCTCAGCCCATCTTCTGTTTTTATTTTGAGACAGGGTCTCACCAAGTTGTTAAGTTTCACATGCTGGTTTTGAACTTGTGATCCTCCTGCCTCAGCCTTCCAGATAACTGATTGATCAGTGATCCTACCAGAGAGTTTTCTGAATGTTTGAACTATCACTCTGGTCATATGCTAGGGGCCATGATGCCGTTTTCTCCCTTTGGTTGAGCTGAGTTTAGGATATGGGATGGTGGGACATCTGAGTCGAACTGCAGCCCTCTCGATGGCGGAGGAGCACAGGCTCTCCTCGGCTCCCGCATCCACGCGCCATGCCCCGCCTGCTTGGTCCAGGCCAGAGCCCGGAGCGCTGCTGTTGAATCCATGTCCTGTCTTTCCTGGGCTGCTCACCAGTGTGCCTGTTGCTCTTTGGACTGCAAATGTGCCGAACTCAGGCTCTGGACAGACAGGGATTAAAAAGCTTTGGAAATCAAAGATAGATTTTCCAAACTGGCAGTAGTGCCCAAGGATTTCCTCTGCCACAGTGCAGGAGCCCAGCTGTGGAAGGCTCCTGTCCTCCAGGGAGGGTGGCAAGGCCTGTGCTGCCTGCGGGCTGGATGCTGAGCCACCTGCATGGCTGGGGAGGCGGAAGGATGGCCTCTGGGACACGGCATTCCTGGTATAGCCAGCACCACTGTTGGATCCAGTGGGGAGATCCAGGCTCGCTGGATTTCTGGGTTAGCAGCCTGGCCAGTGGGCCCTAGGCGTGGGATTCCCACGTACTGAGTGGGTCCTACGCGCTGGTTGCCCTGCTGTCATCTGGAAGCTGGTAGCTGAAATGCTTCAGGCGCTTGCTGAGCGCTGGGTTTTGCAGGAGGCACAGCCCAGTGCTCCCCGGATCCAGTAGCCTCGATCCTCACTTCCGGTAGGATTTCCCCTCTAAGCCCAGTGAAGTCCGGCCCTCCAGGCCCCCTGCTGCCTCCTTTCTATCCATTTTCTCCCTCCATGGGACCCCAAGAGCAGTGACACCTGCCGGGGAGCCCTGGCCTCTGTCCTTCGTCATTTCCTGCCTACTTCATAGCTTTGCCGGGAGGAGAAGGTAGGCAGGTGATTCTCCAGTCCATCAGGAAAGAGGGTGAGCGTTATGTCATGTGCTGCACGTATCGTGCGAGATGAACCATCTCAGGAGAGCCAGACAGGGCTCAAGCCTCCTGCTATCCGAAGTCATCAGAGTGACCCCGTCATCACAGCACGTGCCCCCACACCTGGCATTGTGGTCTCTACGAGGTATCCCAGTGGTCACCGTACAAAGAAATTAAAATATAGCATGTAATACAAAAATGTGTTTGCTCAGGATTAATTTGTCGTAATATTTGAAATAAAACTAAGACTGTCAGAAAAATTATGCAGGCACCAAATTCTGTATACACTGTGTCCCAAAAGCCACCATATATGAGAGAAATGAGCCGACTTTTGGGACACCCTGTGTCCCCCACCACCATCCCGGGTCCTTCTCATCATGACCCCACCGGTGAGGACACAGAGGCTTGGGGAGTTAAGCAGCCAGTAATGGAAGCTTTGGGTTCAAAGCACGATCTTTGCAGCCCTCAAGCCCCTTGTGCCCTGCAGACTCATGTCCTGTAGAGTCCCAGGTAGGATGGTCGCCCACAGAGGACAGAGGAACAGGCAGCTGCGCTGCGTAGCACATCGTCCCACCCTGGGTTCTCTGAGGAAGCAAAATGATCTTTTGAAAGGAAACTCACGCAGTCAGTCAGCTGCTTGCCAACTCTAGTACAGTTCCAGCTGCCGAAAACAGCCAGGCCTTATTTGGGGCATGAAAGCAGCTGTTATAATAAACTTCTCTGCTCTCCCTCTCTTCCTGTTATGGTGGAATGACTGCAAAGTAAACGTCTCCAACGCGTGGATCTTCTGGGGTCATGAAAACAGTTTTTAATTGGCGGGCTGGATTTCATTTTTGGGTGAAGTTAGGAAGTGAACAGAATGCCACCCACCCTTTCAGATCCACGCTGGCCTGAGAGCCGGTACTCCCTGGTTTCTGGCGACCTTGTTCCCCACATCCCTCTCACAGGGCTGGACCAGGTTTTGAGCTTACTCCAGAAAAGGACTGATTTCCACCTCCTTTCTGTCCCAGGACTTCCAGGGCAGAGGAAGGGGATTGAGCATGCGGAACTTGGAATCAGGTCTGGGTTGGCATCCTGGTGGTGGCCACTGTGGATGTGGAACTCTGAGCCTCAGTGTCCTAACCTGTAATATGAGTGGGATAATAGCCATCGTGACATAGTTCTGAGCAGATGCTCTGTGCGGCTCAGGGGGTTGAACCTTCCCACCTACTCTCAGCGGGCCTCTGGGCACCTGTGAGTGAGCACAACCAACAAAATCTTTTCCTGCAGGGAACTTACATTGTTGGAGAAGCCCAAAAGATAAGTAGAATGGTGCTGTAGATGGTGATGTGTGCTGTGGAATAAGACCAAGCAGGAAAGAGAGAGACAGGGCTGAAGGAATTGCATTTCTTAAAATACTAATCAAGGAGAGTCTTCCTGAGAAGGTGACATTTGAGTAAGATCCTGGGGCGGGGGGAGTGAGGGAGGTACCTGTAGAGGCCTGCAGGGGAGAGTCCCAAGCAGAGGAGGCCACATGTACAAAGGCCTTGGGCAGCGCTTGGGGCGCCCTGTATATGCAATGAGGAGGCCTCTGTGGCGGGAATAGAAGAGGGTTTGAACAGGTGTAGTCAGGTTGGGACAGACAGCACCAGGCCTCATGGACCTCAGCGTTGTACGCCCAGGGACACAGGCAGCTCCGAGAGGAGACTGCGCAAAGGAGGGACGTGACCAAGATGAAGCCAGATGTGAGAAAGGACCCTTCAGATTTACTCACTACAGCTGTTGTCCCTGCTTTTGGTTCCCACAAGGACCCTTGCCAACTTCTCAACACTGTTTAAGTAGGACATTTCTTAATGGGACATCTGGGCCTCCCCTGGCAACAATGGGCTTGTTGCTTTTAACAGCAGAGAGCTTTCTGCAGCTCCTCCTGCGGCTGGAGGGATCTGCCCTTTGCTGCCACTCCATGTGGATCGTCATGGTGGTGCCGGATAGCTGGCTGCTCAGAGCACTGTTGTCTACACTCGCGGTGTCTGACATGCTGCTCTATTGAATTAGCTGTTGAATTCACAGGTAAGCAGTGCTCGGGACAAGCAACCGGAATAAGCCGTGGGGTGGAAGGCCAAGCAAGGAGGGAGGTGTTTGGGAATGGAACCTCCTCGGTGGGGCACAACGTCGGGGTCACCGGCAGCCAGAGCGCGCATAGGCCTCTGCACATTCCGGTGGGAAACAGTTCTGACCTGTGCGTTTCCTTTGTGATGTCAGTTCTCCGGTCTGCAGTGGTTCAGGTGCCCGCGGATCCCTGAAAATTGTGCCCACGTGTATGCCTGTGGGCGCTGGTGGGTTGAGGCTGTCGTTCACCCGAGGCCTGCTCCTCTGCTGGCTCCATCCCAGTTGCAGGTCACACTTGCAATGTAGCCTCTGCTACCACACGAACCTTCCTGCAGACCTCTGAAAAATGCACGCATTTCCAAACAATGTGTGAAGGGATCTCTTAGTTCCCTAATACCTTTACTTGGCAAACATCATTTATGGCATGCCCAAGCTAGAAAGATAAATTGCGGCCTCCGAGAAATCATGGAATGCACTTTTGAAGGCATCGAGGTGTGCTGTCACTTGAGGTCGGCTTTGCCTCCTTGCCCCGTGGCTTTAACCACAGAAAAGTCATCCCTGGCATGAGATCGTTTGTTCTCACCTGCTTTTCATTGCCTGTGAAACACCTCCAGTTGCTGCGGTGCTGCACAGAGACCCGCTCAAGCCAAGGCGTTTACGATCACAAGCTGGGCCTGAGGTGTGCGGAGGCCCCGTCCCGCAGGGTCCTTCACGGACCAGAGCCCGCGTGCAGGAGGAGGGAAGAACAGTTGAGTAAGAAAGTAAAGCAGCTTCCCAGCGGGCAGGGAATACAGACCGAGGTTGGGCATCCTCAGTCGGGACAAGTGAAACACAGAATGATCCAGAATGTGAGACTTTTGGAGCAATGGCATCATGCCATACATGGAAAATTGGGTCACGGTGAAAATACAAGGGCACCAGGAATACTGTGTCATGGGGCCTTCGGGCACTTGGGTTTGAGTCCAATTCCAAAGATACTTCATGGGCTGGAGGAATGGCTCAGTAGTTAAAGTGCTTGTTTAGCAAGCGCTAAGTCAAGTCCTAAGTACCCGAGTTCGATGCCCCAGCACCACATAAGCTGGGCGTGGTGGCGCACACCTGTAACCCCAGCCCTCAGGAGGCTGAGGCAGAAGGATTGCCCTGAGTCCAAGGGCAGCCTGGGCTCCATAGTGAGTTCAGGACCAGCCTGGACTACAGAGCAAGACCCTGTCTCAAA
>PVKB01000432.1:229322-547244 GCA_004027205.1 Ctenodactylus gundi
ATTTTTGTCCTAGAATATCAAGCTGAAATTGGATTCCCTACCCATGAAGTATCTTAACACTCCTGTGTCATAACATTAAATATCCCCATGGCAGGAAGCTCTAGGTACATCCTGGAATCACACATGAATTGTCCAGTGTCAGTGAAAATATCATCTCTTCAGTTGTACCCTCCCAGGTAAGGTAGATAACTCGAGTTTGCCTCACCTTGTACACCCATGTCAATAGTTGGGATCGTCTGTCCTCAGCTCTGGTTTGGTGACTTCAGAACTATGGTGTTTGACTGAACAGAAATCAGACAATGTAGTAAAAGTGAATGGCATTAGGGCTGGGGGTAGGGCTCCGTGGTTGAGCACTTGCCTAGAATGTGTGTAGCCCTGGGTTTGGTTCTCCCAATTCAAAAACAGAATTAATAATAGACTCAGCTCATTCACTTCATTCTATTACGCGCGCGTGTGTGTGTGTGTGTGTGTGTGTGTGTGTGTGTGTTGCAGGCAGCTCAAGGGAGGGGAATGAGATTAGAAAAGATTCAGAAGTGCCTTTACCGGGGAAGATTGCAATCCTTGTTTACTTAAGTCCCCTGAATGGGGGTGTCAAAGGTCAGGAGCATGTGGCAGCCATGTTTGGCTCACGGTTTGGGTGCTATAGGTTGGTAGCTGGCTGGGAGAGCAGAATTCTGGCCCTGGAGTACAGTTGAGCAATGAGTGCTTGCCTAAGACACACAGGGCCTTGGGTTCGATCCCTGCCATTGAATAATAGTGACAACCCAGGAAAACCTAGCGCTGGGAATCTCCACGGTGGGGACCACATCAGTTAGCATTTCCTTACCGGATATACTTGATTGACTTTGTTCGAGACGTTCACACACCTTTTTATGACTGAGGTGCAGGTATTTGTTTTCCCTTGGCTCTCTACAATTGTTCTTTATTACTAATGCGTGTCTGCTGTGTCATCTCTAGAGGGAGCATAGCCCACATCCTCCTCTTCAGGGTCTTTAAGCTCCATAGGGCACAGATTACATGCCACTGGGCCTTTGGAGCACACAGTAGGACATTCCTATGGAGTATCCCCCAAGCCTAGTTTCTTTTCTTTTTTCACAACTCTCCTAGTCACAAGTCCAGATAATCACAACTCTTTGCACTTTTGCTTATTAAAAAAAAAAAATTCTATCCCCCGCTTCAATCTTTTGCATTGTAACTGTGGTCCCTGCAGGAGAATTCTTGGAAAGAAAAAGCGCCCCCCACCCCCACCCCCAGCCACAGGGCTGCCTGGAGTCCTGGCTCTTCTGGTTTCACCCCATAAACATTTCTCTATGGTGATTTGTGCCTGGGAAGTCTGCAGGAGTTGAATCAGGCTCATCTTCCACCAAGCTCTGGGCCAGGAAGACCGCCTTCTGTGTGGCAGTCCTATGGATAAAGCTTAGCAAATGCACAGTCACACAGTCATTTGGGGCTCCATGTACCCTAATAAATTAGCACTCCTAATTTTATAAGCACTGTCATAACTGTGGTGGTAAGTGAGTGTTCCCTTTGACTGTTACGTTCCTTCGCTTTACTAGGTGTTGTTTATTAGGTGGTGTTTCCCCCAGTGCTGCAGACGGTGACAGATGTTCCAGGGTAACCAGAAGGTTGTGTGTCCAGGTGGTTGGTTGCCTTGACAGGCCCCACTGCTGTAATCTCTGGCTGGAAGGAACGTGGCATGGATGGGAGCTACGGACTCCAGGCTTAATTTTGTCTTTATTTAAGAATGGTCGTTTTGTAGTCACTTAGTACTTTTCGGTTCCTCTTCAGGGCCTTGCATAAAATGAGGCTATCTTTGTGTTGACAAAGGGGACCTCCCTGGCCCAACGTCAGTGGGACCTGAGCCTCAACGTGCTTTTCCAGCACTGAGATAAGGAGGCCAGGCTGCTGAGGCAGGAGGAGCTCTGGCCCAGGCACCCTTCCAGCTCAGAACAGCAGGGCTTCCTTGGTAGGTCAAGTAGAGACTGCTAAAAAATGTTTGTAATAGAATAATGAAACCTAATTAGGAGCTATTTGGCCACTTGGGAAATAAAATTCATTTCCTTGAGCATGAACTAGTGTGAAGTGATTTTACCCTAAGAATTTTATTGCATACAAAATTTGTGTATGTTTTCACTGTCTCTGATTTCTGTTGCTCACTAGCTCCCAGCCTCATGTGTCCGGGCCAAATTGTGCCATTCCCTGCTAGGAAAACGCAACTTCAAAAGGCATCCTGGCCCCACCCCTCTTCCACTGTCCTTTGGTTCCTTGTGATGGGGGTGGGTGGGTGGGGGGAGGTATCCCTGACTAGTTGATAGAGTTTTGATTCTGTGTCGTTTTAGGAGGCAAAGAAAACATCTTTCAGACTAAGGATCCCACAAATTCTCTGGGGTATTCCTCGTTCTAAACCCAGATGCATCCTGTACCAACACCAGACCTCAGGGCTGTTTGCCTGGGCAGGCTCAGGCCAGTCCTTCTGTCTGCCCATCTCCACAGTGCACCATTAAGATGTTTGGTCAGAGTTAAGTATCTGTGGATGGAAAATATACATGGAAATTGAACATTGCTAGCTAGCATCACTAGGAACCTGAAGTTACCTCACCCTGCAGAGATTGTGAATTTGGAAGTCGCTACCTTTCCACAGAAGTTTTGAGTTCAGAAAATCTAACGTGCACAGATATTGCCAATAGGAGTACACGTAGATCTCTGTAACCTTGAGGGAAGGCAAGGATCAGGGCTCCAATATAATCTCCCTGTTCCAGGCTTGATTTTTGCCAGTGGCTCTGAACCTCTCAAGTTCAAGTTCAGTTGGGTATTCCTTTTGGGCAGACCACTTGCTTGGTTGATTTAAATGTGATGGGTTGGCTGCACTCACAAGGTTATGGTGTGGTGGAGATGTTTAACATCTTCCTCTCCAGAGGGCAAGAGCTCTGATTTGGAGTTGCATGCTCATTTCCATGTCTAAATATTCCCAGCATGACCAAGTTCAAGCTGCCAATGGCAAGTAACCTAACAAGGGGTTGTAAAGAGAGAAAAACTATAGGCGCCTCCCAGTTAGTATCAACTGGCTCCATCCCACACCCTTGATAAATCAATGGGAAATGATGAATTTGAAGTTTTTCTCTTTAGAAATCCTTTTTTTTTCCAGTATATCTATGCCTACAGAAAGTCACTTTGTATTTATACATGTATGGTTTTTATGTATTACGGTTTTAGATAATTTTGTAAACTGAACTATCACAAAAACTTCAGTAACCTTACATTTTCATATTTGACATTCAATTGCAATCTGTTGCATGCCTTTTGACTTTTTTGTTGATGGTTTTTAATTATTTTTGCTTTCCAGTTTCTTTGCTTTGACCATGAAAACCACAACTGCTTGATCGATGGCAAGATTTCTCCCTCCTCAGTCCCTTCTCCCATCTTAGTAGCAAGCACGTGACTGGTGAATGGGATGTGTGCCTCCTCGAGTTGGGGCCACAGGACCCTGTCGGCCCCCATGGGGCAACAGTCTGTGGAAACAGATCGTCGCCTTTCCCGACTCACTTATTTGCCAGCTTTTCCTTATGTAGCTCATGTCTCGTTGATTGGTTCATTTCTTGTTAAGGCTCAGGACTGAGGCGACCGTGGGTGCAGAACAGGGTAATTGCTTTAAAAACACCTGCAGTAAAATCTCTTTCTCTGTTTTGGATCCTTTCCCCTGTTGTTTTGCTACTAGTGGTGGAACCCAGGACCTTCACACTGAACTTCATCCCCGGCCCACTTTTTATTTCGAGACAGGGCCTCGCTAAGTCTCCTAGGCTGGGCTCAAACTTGTCATCCTCCCTGACTCAGCCTCTCAGGGTGCTAGGATCCTTTCCTGTTAACTTTAAATATCTCCAAGTATAGTTTTCACTTGAAGAAATTTTAAAAACTGTGTATTCATAGAGGAATGAGGACTGCCTGTCAAGCTGATTGATACTGTCATTTATACTGCAGCCCCTTGTCCCCATCAAAACGCTAGTTTTTTGGTTAAAATAAAGTCAGGTAGGTTCATGAGAACGAGCAGATCTAGGCTTTTATGTCCCTGTGTGCTCCGGGCGGTGATGTGCTCCTGCTCAACGCTCTCAGCGACTACAGCGCACACGGTCATACCTGAGATTGTGCTGCTTGCCACTGCTCCTGTCCTCACTGCCTTAGTCCTTTGGCTGCCCTAAAACAACACTTCTTATAGCTGTGATGCTCGAGACAGGTCTTTTCTCACCTTCGCCCTGGTGGTTTCGGTTCTGTGAGTGCTGAGAGACATACGGTATGGAAGCGCTGCACTGTTACAGAGTCCTGGGATGCATTTCATTCTGGGAAGGGGTCTAAATGCCCACTGTGCCTTCCATGTTGAGCCTTCACTCACACCTCCAGCAGAGAAGGGGAAACTGAGTCTGTAGGTGCCTGAGCCTCAGTGGGGCCAGAGCAGGCGCTGTCGCAGGTGTCTGCATTTTGACTGGCAGGTCCTTCGGCAGCTTGCCGCCCCCAGGACATCTACGCCGTGGCCTTCAGGACAGCACGATCAGCATATCACTCGTCACATGAAAGCAGGTCACAGAAGAAGACTGCAAAATCCCTCACACCTGAGAGCTGGGTCCAGTGGGTATAAGGCAGATTCACTGTGGGAGGACGGAGTCCCCGTCCCACTGCCCAGATCTGCAGCTTGCCCCAGTGGCGCAGAAAGTGAAGGAGGAAGCTCCTGCCCCTCCCCAAAGCCAGAGCTAGGCACTGAAGGCCAGAAGGCGGTGCCGAAAGGGGTCCCCAGCCCAAAAGAAGACCCACAAGTCACCGACCTTCTGGTGGCCCAAGATGTTGCAGTTCCAGCAGCCCCTAAACCCCCTCCGAGAGACAAGCTTGACCAGTGTACCATCTCCTGACCACAGAGTTGGCTGGGAAGAAGCCAGAGGAACACAGCACATCTGGGTCCGTTGTGGATGTCAAGGCCAGCAGGCATGAGATCAAACAGGCTGCGAGGAAGCTCTGTGACACTGATGTGGCCAGGCCCACCTCCGATCAGGCTGGAGGGAGAAAGGCCTGTGTGCAGCCCACTTCTGCCCAAGAGGCTTCGGACGCTGCCAACAAAATTGGGATTGTCCAAGCTGAGTCTGACTGGCTTATTCTAAATATACATTTTTTTTCACCATAACAAAAAGCCTACACTCCAGCCACATATTGGCTAAACCACATAATGTGCAGCATGCTAGAGAGGACTGGTTTGTCTGGGGACATGTAAAAGAAATACTACAGAAAATAAGCTCCCCGGGCTGAAGAAGACACTTAAGTCGCCTGAGTGCGTTCGGAGGTGCTGTGTCATCTGTAATTGGTACAGAGGGGTCAGGCGCAGCAGGGCTGGGTGCGAGGCTGATGGGTGGAGGACCCGAGGTGGTCTCTTGGCAAGCTGGAAGTAAGTTATTTGGTGGAGGGGAAAGACAGTTCGGAGAAGGGCCAATCCCAGGAATCAGAGAGGAGAGGAAACAGGCACCCCTTGGCGGGAATCCAGGAGCTTTTCCACCCAGTCTCCGTGCAGGAGACTTACTTCTGAAATACATGACTAAGTGCAGTGTCATGTGAGAAAAGGGCCTGGGGAAAGACGTGGTGTCTTGGGGTCTCAAGTCAGTGGGCTCGAATCTTAAAGCCAGTGCCAGTCAGTCAGAGGGCCCTAGCCGGTGTAATCCCAGCAGGCTGAGACAGGAGGATTGCCGTGAGTCCATCCTGCATTTAGGACCAGCCTGGACTACAGAGCCAGATTCTCTCTCTCTGTGCCTCTCTGTCTCTCTCAAAAAATGCCCTCATCTTTGGGGGTTATTCCCTGAGAGGCCGACAAGCCTTATATGCCAGCCAAGCCTCCATGCTGGTTCCAGCCCCTCTCGGAGTAGGAGCATCTATTTAGGGAGGGGTCACCTTGCTTTTGTTAGAAATGGGCACGTAGAAATCTTCCTGTCCAAACAAAGGATGGACTTGGGAGGCATGGACGACAGGGTATGAGGCTTTAATTTTCTTTTGCAAAAGGGTGTCCCTCCCACGTGCAAGTGGAGAAGGAGACGACCAAGCATGGTCGGAGGGAGCTATATTCCTAGCTCGCAAGGCCCTCCCCCCGCCGTTTCCCATTGGCGGGATTCACAGTCTTCTCGGGAAGGTCTAAGACATTGGCTCAGGGCCACATTTATCACAACGTCACATCCTAATCCTTCATCCCTCCCTCCTGCCTCTGTCTGGTCACCTGATCGGGTATGGCACGAAAAGGTAAAGATCCACCATCTTGAACAATGTGCCACCGTTGCCGCTAGGTGACGCTCACACTTTGCAGGTGTGTCACCACAGGCGGTAAGAGAGAGATCATGGCCTGCCGGAGCTCCTGGCCTGTAGTAAACTGGAGACTAAATTTTACAGCCCGTTTCTGAGAAAGAGTCTCTCTCAAGGTGTGCAGGTTGGTTTCTGTGTGCCGTTATTTTGACGGGAAGTAGTTGGCACTCTGCCATCCTTCATCTTCCCTGCTCTTCCCGTCCACTTGGAGAAGTAAAGAAGCTCACAGAAGCAACCTCAGATGGATCTGTGTTCGGTTCCCAGTTCGGCCATTCGCTAGGCTGGGGACTCAGCCTCACTGAACCACTACTTTCCTTAAAATCTCCAAAACTGGGTCAGTGCTCCCGGGGCCGGATCAGATCCTCGGTGAGAAGGCTCCATTGCAGCCTTTCCTCTTTGCATTCACATCAACAGCAAACTCCCCACCTCCCTCCGAAGAAAAGCGTCCACGGGCCTCCTTCCAAATACCTGCACCCTGGAAGTGTCTGTCCCAATTATACAGTAGGCTCCGATGATGGCCCGAGCTGAATTGTCAATGAGATCTTTTAGTGAAAAGATTCAGTGCCTCATCACAGAAGGGCATTGTACGTTGTGCAGGATAATGGAGTTGTCAGGCCTGCCGGAATGGGCCATCAGGATTGTTGACATTTGGTTCTGTGCCCTCAGAATGAAATGGCCAGGAAGACAGCCAAGTGGGAGGGGCCGGCTGGAGGGGCGAGTGCGGGAGTTGACCTCCCCAGCCAGCAGCCAGCGAGGATGCGTCCCCTTGGGGTTGAAGGCATTTGTGAACAGCTCGAATAACGAAGGATTCTTAGTGTAAAAACCACAAAGAGAAAGCAGCGGCGTTCTTCTGAGATGCTGCTCGCCTCACCAGACGATGCGTGCTCTGAGTGGGACCATTACGTTTGGTGTTTCTTTTCTTTCTTTTTTTTTTTTGCCTACAACAATTCTTTTTTAGTATGAAGAGTATAAATTTTAAGCAAATAATATATACTGTCTTTTAAAACACTAAAAACCAGAACAGCCTTCCTTTTCTTACACACACAAAATGAATTTTTAATGAAAAGCCCTACTATATCCTTGAAATACACACTATTACAAGTTCAGAATGAACCCTGGAGAGTTCATCTTCTCCTAAAGCCTCTTCTGATACTTTTTCTGGTTTGAATTCATTTTTATGAACACAACGTTGCTTTGAAGCTACACTTACTGTGCACAGAAAATGATTTTATTGCCAGGTTTTGGCTTGCTTCAATTTTGATTCTCTACCACATATAGGACACTTGGAGTTAATAAGGCCGACAGAGCTGAGGCTTGTATTAGAGGTACTCAATTACTTGCTAATTTAAAAAATTATACTAAACCCATATCCTATCATATAGTAAATGGTTTTTAGAACAAGGACAAGCTACTTATTTGGGGGATCAGAGTAGTTTTTGTGTTTTAACTTTGAGCTAATGCTGTTGCATACCATTCAGACAGCTGGCCAGAAAGTTAACGCTGATTGTTTTGTCCCTTTGGAGGGCATTTTCCTTACGTATAGGAATGTATCTGAATCATCAGTTTTACTGTAGAAGCCATCTCACTCTCTCGAGTTCATGGGAATATATACCACCGAGCAGAAGATTAATAACTGCAAAAAAAAACCCCACATGGAAAGGTCACTTCCAATCTCAGATCAGAACATGTGGTCCTCTGGACTTCGCAGTTGACCAGCATTTTGAAGCTTCTTCTCTTTGGTAACATGATCCCTACCCAACGCCCCTGAGCCAGGGCCGTGTTAATTAATAAATAGCCCAGAAGTGGTCCCCTCTGACCCCAGAACCAGCCTCCACCTGCAGAGGACAGGCAGTGATCAGCGCACTGCAGCACATGAGCCTGGCTATGGGGATCTGCGTGCTGGAAGATGTGACAGTGAGGGGGACTCTTTATTTTCCTCTAAAAAAGACGGAGCCGGAATTGGCTCCAGGACCCCAGCATGTGGGAGGGCTCTTTATGGAAAACGGCAGCAGGAAGGAGTTCTCCTTCCTGGTCAGTGCTCCTGGCACTTTGCGCTGTCATTCCTGGAGCGTCCCAGCCGTTCTCTGGAGCCCGCTGGCCACCCCCTCGTCTGTGGCCCCGCCTCATTCTCACCACCTCTTACGTGAGACATGTTGTTGGAAACACGGCAGCTTTGGGTTTGGACACCAGGGACCAAATTGTCAGCCTATTCTGGACTTCCGTCGGCTATTCAAGGAGTTAGCCAGAGTGATGCTGGCTTCAGTGGGTCCCTGAAGTTTTTGGAATAACAGAGACTTGGATACTAGAAAATACATTCAAACCAGGAGCCAGGAATACCGCAGAGGGAGCCGGAGGCAGTTGAGTAGGAACAACCAATGGGAAGGCCTGGACACCTCCTCCCCTCCTCCAGGCACTTTTGTTCCCCCCCCCCCTCTCTCTCTGTGTGTGTGTGTGTGTGTGTGTGTGTGTGTGTGTGTGTGTGTGTGTCAGTCAGACTAAATTGCCCGGACTGGGCTCAAACTTTTGATGCTCCTGCCTCAATCTTCCACAGTGCCGGGGCTTTTCTGAGAAGCTGGCTCCCCCGGTGGTGAGGTGCAGCATGGCTTCGCTTCCTGAGCTGGGCCCTGTTACCCGTGGCACTGTGTCCTTGGTCCTCCTGCCCTTCCTTCCCTGGTCCCCCCACCCCCATGGGAACAAAGTTCTCGGTCTCTGCAAAGTAATGCTAAGAAAATAAACACTACAAAGGCTGGTAACAGGGGGATATCTCTCTTGAATGTTTTTTGTGACCATCTAGGTTCTAGGAGGAGGGAGTCCAGCACTGGGAGCCAGCAGGGTCCCTTTGTAGTAGGCACCCGCGTGTTTGGCCAGATGTCTTCCCAGGGGAGGGCAGAGAAGGGAAGATGAAACAGAGTTCTTCTTAAAAATAAGTCTTTGGGGGGAGGAAAAACAAGCTGGAACAAGTGTGTCAAGTGGACGGGGAAGCCAGGTGGCGCCATCTGATGTTGGTTAGCACTGATGGGGTCGCCACCGAGAGGTGCACTCCAAGAGGAAGGGCCCGCTCTGGAATGCTCAGGACGGGAGCGCAGGTGCCCGCAGTGGAGTCAGGGACATGTGGCTTCTGACCCTGCTTCCCCTTGCCCAGCCTCACTTCCCATCAATACAGTGACACATGACAGGTGACCTCCCTGCTTCCCGCTAGCCCACGGGCTCCACGATCTGCCTTCACCTCTGCTTGGCAGATCTTCTAGGCTCCTCTGGTGCAGTGTAAGAAATCACACCGGGACCCTAAAATGGGCTGTGAGCCGTGAAAATGTCTTCCTGTCTTTCTAGGGGAGCTGGTCTAGCATCCCTGTGTCTGTCATCCACAAAACAAATGTGTTGTTTCTTAACATGGAATGTGGCATATTTGTGGGTCCATTTATACTTCCTGCTTTCATTTCAAAAATGTTTTCATTCTTATTGGCTGTAACAGGTCTTTTTTGTTTTGAACCACTAGATTAGAGAGAGTGTATGAGTCGCTGTGCCTGTCATTGGCTGTTCTTTTGGCTGATGTCACGAGGATGGCAGCATTCTAGTAGAGAATAAGGCTGAGAGGCTGAAATCCAGTGGGAATGGAAGAGGAAGCTTCTAGTAAGAATAAAAACTTTTTCACTAATCCTAGTTGTCATAGAAAATGAGTAGTGTCTTAGATTACTTATTGGTTGCTGAAACATTTTACCTAACACCCAAAACGTAAGGGGGACAGGTTTATTTTAGCTCATGGTTTCTGAAAGTCTCAGTCTGTTCATGTGCTGGAAGCACGTGGCAGAGGCCTAGACAGACAGAGAGAGGCTGTTCAGCATTATGGCAGACAGGAAGCCGGTGAACAAGGACAGCCAGAGCTAGCACATCTCCTTCCAGGTTATAGCCCAGTGATCTGCCTCTTCTGGGTCAAGCCCCAGGGATCCCCCACTTCCAACCAGGCCCCACCTCTTGACAGCACATGGATTTCAGAGGTATTCCACTATATCCAAATACACTGGGCTTTGGAGGGGCATCCTAGATCAAAACCGTAACAAAAAGGATATTCAGAAATAGGACCCATAATATAGTAGAGAGGCTGCGGCCTTTGGAGGCCCATGTAGATTGAAATCCTGACTTGCTGTGTGTGGGATGCCACATCGTCTGTTTCTATGGTTCTTCCCTGCAGAGTTACTTAACAGACTGCAATTGTTTGTGTAAAGTACCCAGGCCGAAACCTGGTACAATGTAGAAAGTCAGTAAACATCAGTAGAATGACAATCGTGGTGAAAGTATCAAAGGAAGACAGGGCCTGATGGCTGAGTGAATGGGGGAATACGTACAAAAGAATTCATAGTATCTCTGAGTTCAGCCACCTGGTGGGTTGTGTTAATATTAGTATTTAATTTGAGTGGAGGTTGGGGATCTCTTGGCAGAGCTAATACTGTGGTCAGGTTTGTACATCAGAGGTGGCAGCGGGACAGGAGGGGGAGGATATACAGTAGATCATAAAGAAGTAAGTTGGAAAGGAAACAGAAATGTGGGGAAACTGTAACACAGATTTACCATACCCATAACATTGATTTACTCTAGGTCTGTTTGCTGAGTAAGTTTGATTTCACAGCTTCACCTTCAAGGAATTAGCTAACCCGTGGTTGATCCAGCACAAACGCCTTCTCACCTAAACTCTTCCTCCTCAAGTATGGTCCTGGAACCAGGCATCACACACACCTTGTTAGGAATGCAGAACCTCCGCTCCTAGCTCAGACCTACTGACCTGGAATCTGTCTTTCAACACTGTAATATGGGAAACTGCTTAAAGTTGGAAAGGATTGTTCCAAAGTGAGATCCCTGGACCAGCCCGTGGGCATCCCTAGGAGCTTGTTTCGACGTCCACACCTTCCCTGTCCACTTCTCAGACCTCTGGAGGCAGCCCTTTGGGGTAGTCTCAGGGCCCCACACTTCCAGAAGTACTGCTGTGAGCCACAAAACAGACAGCTTGCGCCCCTCCCCTTTGTTGGTAGCCCAGGACACTAGAGGGCTTGGTTAAAGCGCGGACTGAGAGCCATTGTTCTGTGCTGTTTCTGTCATCATTTTGCATTAAACACAGCTGAAGAGCTCTTTTCATGGACGAAGGGCACTATGTAAAATTATAAACCAAAGGAGGGAGCCCAGGAGCACGGCTTAGTCCTCACGCCTCAGCCATCGAAAGTTACGAGGACAGTTAGGAGAGACCAGGCCTTTCCGTGCTGTTGCTCCTGGGGGACGCTATTCATAAGACACAGGCCAACCGGGTGGCACAGCAAGGACTCTCCTGACACCCTGATCCTCCGTGCAGTGGCAGATTGACATCCAATGCCCACAGGCTTCATCTTCTGTGTTTGTAATCAGTCGGTTGGAAAGTCCCTTCTTACGGAGTCCTTTGTGGAGTCACTTGCAGCAGCGATGCTGGTTTACCACTCAGACTGGACTGTTTTTCAAAGGTTGAACTGTAAGCTGTAAAAATGTACCTCCCGTCGCCAGAAATGTCTGGTTTTTCTATTTGTTCCACAGACGTTATTGCAGATGACTGTGAAACTTCAACACGGTCAGTGTCGGGTTGGATGTGCATGGGATGTGCCATGAGTAGGATCAAGATACATTTTAAACATCGAACCCCCCACCCCACACACGTCAAACTAAGGGGAAGGTGGGGTAAGAGGAACGAGAAAATGACTGAAGTATGTTACATCCATGTGCACATCCACCAGGAAGAAGCCCATTAGTCTGTATTACCAGTATGCATAATAAAAATAAGGGGAAATGTATTAAAATTACATATATTTTGTGCTATAGGTTCTAGTACTTTACAGCCAATGGCAAGCATGTAAGCATTTATTTTACTGGGGCCGGGGCCAGAGTTGGTCATTTGTGGTGTTGGCCAATTTGCATGGCATGAACATCCCCATAGGGCTGATCTCATCCCACCATCAGTCTAGCAGCCAGAATTCCTATAGATTTAATAATTGTCCTTCACGAGCCAGTTGGAAGCAGCTCCAGCACACCCCTGAAGCAAACACCAAGTGACAGGGTCTGTTTTATTTGGTTGTATTTTAACTGCTGTGGGTCTGATAATGTCTGAAACAAAATGATTGGGATGTTTGAAATCTTTTGCCACATGGGTGTGTTTACTGGAATTATAATTCTTGGCCAGGCGTGGTTACACTTCTGTCATCCCAGTGCTCTGGGAGGGTGAGGCAGGAGGATCACAGGTTCAAGCCCAGCTCGGGCAACTCAGCAAGATCTTGACTCAAAATAAGGATTGGAAAGGTTGCTCAGTGCGAAAGCCCTGGGGAAAAAGAAATTATAATTATCATAGTGGAATTTGATTTGATACTATTTTATAAGACAAAATGATAGGTTATTTTAATGTCCTGTTAAACACAAATACAGCATATTGAAAGCGCTTGTACTGCTACAGTGGGAAATTTAATTTTAAAATACTTTTGACAGTGTAATAAAGCACATAAAACATCATTCTTCGCTACAGTACTTGAACCAAAATGCAAAAATACACTGTTTTAAATGATACTTTAACTTAACAATTATTAAACTTTGTCTTCTCTTACAGGCATTCAGGAAGGAACACAGTGCACCAAATGTAAAAACAACTGGGCCCTGAAGTTCTCCATCATACTGCTTTACGTTTTGTGTGCCCTGCTAACCATCACAGTAGCCATCCTGGGGTATAAAGGTAAGCACTCTTTTTTTTTCCCTTACAAGTAGCACATTTTCTTAAGCATGAAGAAACTCCCTTTGCAGTTTTAGGTACAGTCAGCCTGCACTCTCTGGCCTAGGACTTCCCGAAGAGCTCAGAATTCAGAGGTGCTAAAGTCCCTTAGATAAAACTTTGTGGTATTTGCCTATACATACACATATCCTCCTGTCTCCTTTAAATATCTCTAGGATATTTATAACACCTAATATAGTGCAAAGGCCATGGAAGTACTTGTTAACGCAGAATTATTCAGGAAATAATAACAAGAAAAATATTTGTACTTTTCAGTATAAATGCATTTTTTCCCCACATATCTTCAAGGTTGGCTGAATACAGAAATTCGGAACGCACAGTTACGGAACTCTGCATTTGTATAACTCAGGTGTAAAGCCTAGCCGCTCGTGAGCGCCACCCCTGTCCCGAGCTTCTTGTCATCATGGGATCTACAGGGGCCTAAGAGTCATTCCTTTCAACTCATTTCAACAGTCCTCTGTGAATTAAAAATATTTTTCTTCTTTGTTACTTTTTCCTACCTTTTTCCAGCTACCCTTCCTTTATTTATTTTTTTTTTTTTCATCTTATCTCTAAGAGGCCCTGTGGAAACTGGCGTCAGCACACAGGAAAACACTATTGACAGAGGATGACCAAACCACAAGCTCTCCAGGGACAAGCTTACATCACCCAGGGACGGGCCAACTTACCCCCTTTTCTCTTGGAAACATTTGCTGTGGTCACTATTGTTTATACAGCTCCACAAAAATATTGCCCTGTAGAAATTAAACCCAAGGCAGCATGGTCACCTCACCTATACTTTATAAATGTTAGGCCTGTTGTGTCGAGTTTTAGGTAAGGGAAAGACCTTTACTGAATCCTCTAGAGTTGTAGACAAAGTAAGTTCCCCTATCTGCCACACCCCTTCCAGAGACCACAAGTAGAAGGCGTGATTCAGAATCGTGGGCTACCTAAACCCATTTATAGAAAACAGCTACAGGGGCTTCGTGCCCAACTTTCGTGAGGCGGACGTGTCTCTGGGAACAGTGTGGAAGAGGCAGGCATAGGCTCTGTTGATTCAGACCTCTCAGTAGCCACCTCAGCTGCCTTCCTTCAGACCTGACACATGAGCCAGACCTGGTGGCTCACAACTGTAATCCAGTCGTCTGGAAGGATGAAGCAGGAGGATCCCAAGTGGGGAGGCTGCTTGGTAACAAGGGCTTGGAGTATAGCGCAGTACAAAGATTCTGGGTTCAATGCCCAGTGATGCAAAAACCAAACAAAGAACAACAACAACAAAAAAAATGACAGATAAGCCAGGCAGAATTCCCACACGGTCCCTTCTCTGTACCTCAGCCCAAGGCTCTGACCTAGGAGGAGAAAGGTTCAAAGTGAATTACCTCCAACTCTGCCTCCTCCTGCTCTCTCCCAGTATTTGGCGGTTTTCCAAGGAAAGAGCTTCTTATTGTAGGATGGGAGTGCACGCTAGGACCAGGTGGTTCAAGTCCTTTCCACTTTAATATTATGGTGAATCTTCAATAAGTGCCTGTTAGTGTGCCAGGAGTCTTGCTGAGTCCTTCCTGGGATTCTACAACCTCCTAGCAGTTCGGATTTCTCATCTGCAAAATGGTCCCAGAATGCCTCTCTCCCAGGTAGGGATGAGTACGTTGACCTAAGAGTCCATCCTGTGCTGCAGCTGGTCCCTATCAATAGTAACTATAACATCTCTCTGTTCCTTAATCCTTGGTCACTGCATACACAACTCTAACCAGGGTAAAAGTCCTCAGTAATGGAGGCTTTTAGATCCTCTCACCCACTAAGGCCATATCCAAGGAAAATAGCTTCCAGCGTGAAGAGTGTTGACGAATGAATTTGAGCAGTTGAGTCTAGGAAGTCACCAGAGCATTTTCTCCATTCAGAAGATAAGCTCCTATAACCTGAAAGCTTTCTGGTTTTGGATGAAGCGGCAAACTGAGTGGTTCGGGAAGGCAGTGAGGTCATGAGAGGGCTGGGCAGAGGGGACGGAAACCTGGCGGGGGAGGGCAAGTGCACGTGTCCAGACCATTCAGACTGACTGTCCTGGATCCCAGGTAACTTGGGTCATTCCTCAATCCGCTACGGTCTTTCCTAGAGCTCAGATAAAGCAGCCATTCCACAAGTACCTTTTGGTCTTTGTATCATGTGATTATCAGGACAGTAAGCAGATACTCCGGGAAGGAGAGTTCACGCAGCTAGAACACTGAGTAAATATGGAACATTTTGTAATTTTTGACTCTTCCTAGGACATAAAGTTTCTCCTCCTCCTCTTCCTCCTCTTGAAATAGGGTTTCACCATGTACAGTAGGGACCACCCTTGAATTCACTAGGTAGCACAGGCTGGCCTCAAACTTGTTATCCTCCAGCCTCAGCCTCCTAAGTCCTGGGATTATCAGTATGTAGGCGAGGGCCTCTGTGATTTCAGAACTATACAGAGAGATCTGAGAGAGGAAGGTTTATTTTCTGTTGGTATGTCTGGGGTCTTGCTCCATAGGCCTGGCTGGTCCTGATCTATGTAGTCCAGGCTGGTCCTCACAGCAGTAGGGGGTTTACAAGCAGGCACCACCACGCCCGGCTTATGTGGTGCTGGGTAATCGAGCTCAGGGCTTTGCGCTTGCTAGGCCTGTGCTCTAATCACTGTGCCACTCCTCCAGCACCATCTCGCCTCCATTTTCACACACTAGAAGTCTTCCGGATCTGACACAGTGTACGTGTGCCTGTCCATTTCCATGAAGTTCTTTCGCAGGTCCACACCAGAATACCTACTTACTGACCTTCCTGTCCATCTAGGCACATGACCCTCATGAGACCCTCTGGGCTGTTAGATGCGTCCTGTTTGTCCGCAGAGCATTCTTGGTGGACTCTCAGCCTGTCACACTGTACTGTTAGGATCAGTGGGTCTGGCTGGCTGCCTCCCCACCCCAGCTGTGTGTGTCCAGGAGGACTTGTTCTACTTATTATATCTCCTGCTAGCATCTGGCCTCATGGTACTGAACAGGTTCCCAGAGACGTTTACTGAATGAATTAGTGAGTAGCTGGGTGGGTGGGTAGAAGGGGGGTGATTTTTCTGAGGGCAACAGTAGATGCCCAAGTACCACTAGGCCAGTGTGCCCAGAGATGGCACCCCTCAGATCACTACCTCGAAACCTAGCATCCTAGAGATCCGCTGGGCTAGCTGTGTGGTTGGAATCTCAACAGGGCAGAGAGGGGAGGCTGAAGGAGCAGGTGTAGGGCAGCAAGCTGGCGTCTTGTTCTTTCCCTCCGTCAGGGGCCTCCCTTCTCAGTCCCCTAGGTACTACTACATGCACTTGTTTCCCGACTCAGCCTTCCTGAGCTGAAGTGCTGGCGCTTCCCAGCGGTGCTATCCCTTTACAAGGACAGCAGCTCCTGTTTCCTGCTGCTAAGTGTCTGGTGACCTACCATTGTAAGAGGTAGAAAGATAAGACCCATTCCTTCCCCTGCACTTCTCCCTTTGATGGCTGGAAAAACTCCCACCACTGAGAGAGAGAAAGAGAGAGAGAGAGAGAGAGCGCACTAGCAAGAAAAGGAAAAAGAATATTCGGTGAAAGAAATGCAAGAGGTGTTTCTCTGAAGAAGGTGACACCAAATGGGACTCCTTTACGTTTTTAGTAGTTCTTAGTACAGGAGATCACATTCAGGAGTACACCGCAGAACTACAACCCCAGCCTTTGCTGTCGTCCTGGGTAGTTGGCATCGCGGGCGAGTGCCACTGCACGCCTGCGTCAGAGGTGGCGGAGGCAGCTTCACGCAGTTTTCCTCAAAGCTCCCCTTTCCTTCTCCTTCCATGTCCCTTGCATAGATAGCTACAAGTTCGGATGGACTGAAGTTTCTTCTACAGAACTTGCCGGGCAGGCCCGAGAACTGCTTAGTCACCCAGACAGGTCTGTGTGGGTGCTGTGCCCTTGGACACCCTCCTGCCCTGCTGAAAACCCTGGGCTTCTTGGCAAAGTCAGTGGGGCTTCTGTGGCAGGAGCTCTCTTGTAAGTTCACTGGGCTGAATTTCCTCCAGAAGGTAACACGGAACAGGAAAAACCTACCTCGTTGTCCTGCCCCACAGGCAGCCTTCTTAAGGTAATTAGGAGGAGAAGCGGGCTCAGTCCTCGTTTAGCTCACCACACCCAGCCCTTGAAGGGCTCTCTTGCAGCTAAGCTCAGCCAGGACAGAAGTGTCAACAGGACCGGAGAGCTTTTGTGATGCACGTTGGAGAGCTTTTGTGATGCACGTTGCGTCGCTCTGTAGGGCTCTCTAGAACCCAGGCCAGCGGCCTACACTAGTCACCCTGACATTAAAGACAATATAAAGAGAGATATAATCCTCCTCGTGGGGGGGGTTTTAATTGGAGGAGAAATATTAAATGAAAGACCAAGTGGAGCTGCAGTAATAGCATGGGTTTCAGAGCTAGATCTTCCCCGTGGTAGCCTAGCGAGCTCTGTGGTCTAGGAAAGTTACTGAATATTGTTCAACTTCCAGTTCCTCGCAGGGTGTAGTAAGAAACAGCTGTGCACCTCGGGAAGAACGGGAACTTATTCTATGCGCTATAGAGACAAGAAGGGCTGTTAATGTCATTCAAATAAAGGTTCAGTTGTGCTCTAGAATCAAGTCCTAGGCAATGGGGCAGGGAGACCTGGGGTGGGTCTTTAAAAACGGGAAAACAAGACACAGGAAGAGAGGGGGGTTAAGGCCCAGGCCACAGGATGTTGCTCAGTGCTTTTATGGAAGATGTATTATTGCCACATTGTCCTAGGGAATCATGCTTTGTGTACTTGAGGAGGGGAGCTCTTTGGGTGACACCTGAAACTCCAGTGTTGTCGAGAAAAATCCCACGTCGAGAAACAGTTCCCATTAAAGGGCACCCTGTGAAAACTGGATTGGTGGTAACCCTTCGGTGCTGCTTGCTCACTTTAAAGAACCTCTGCAGACCCAGAATCTCTAGGGTAAGAGTGGACGGCCCTGCCACCGTGCTCCTGATTGGGAATTTGTGCTATAAATTCACAAGAAAAGCCAAGCCTAGCACTGTGGAAGGCTGAGGCAGTAGGACCCCAAGTTTAAGCCCAGCCTAGGCAACTTCGCAGCATAGCAAGACTCTCTCATAATCAAAAATAAAATTGGGCTGAGTATGTAGCTCAGTGTGAAAGTCTTTGGCTCATTCCTCAGTGCCACAAAAGAAAAAAAAAAGAAAGAAAAGGAAAACTGAGGAAATGCTGTGGGCTAGTGCAGCAGCTTCCTAGGTCCGCAGCAGCCTGGTATTTTTTATGCAGTGGAGGCTGCCAGCATCACAGCCCTGTGGTCTGCAGCTTTTTACCCAGGTCCTGCTTTTAAATGCAGACGTGCACACACCCATGCACAAAGCTGGTTTACTAGCCCCCCTGGACAGAGCAGAGAGTCCTTGCCACATGGAGGTCAGAGCTCCAACAGTTTCTCTGGGACTTTCTTCCTCTGGTGGAAGTATTTGTTCCTTTTACTCTAAGCAACCCTGAATTATCTGTGCATGACAGTTCTGTGTTTTTGTAAACTAAAATGGAAGAAAAATTAGAGAGGGCAGAAAATGACGGACTCTCAGCATATTTAGAGGTTTCTCTGGCTTCCAGGAAAGAGAGGCAGGACTTCTGATGCCACGTGTGGTTTGAGGACAGACCGAGGCAGATGTTTTGATTCGAGAATCAAAACTTAACCCAAACTTATAAACATTCCACATTCTATTTTCTCTTTGCTCAAGTGCACGTGATACGTTTTGTTCCTCAGTTTCCAGGGATTTCTGAGTAGGTATGCCTGTTGCACACCCTAAGGTACAAATTGTCGTAACTAGACCTGTGTCTAGGTAGTCATTTTAAGAATTGACTACTCAACACATCCCCCTCATTGCCAGGGCTGGGGGTTCCCTGGGTGGGTGGGTTTGGATGTTTGTTTACATGACCTGCAGCTTGGCCAGTTTTCTGCAGGCCTCAGCACCCTCCCCACCCCCCCACCCCCCGCAGACCCTCACTGGCTTAAATAAACGTTCTTCTAAGTGAGCGTTTGTAGAACACCTACTGTGTGCCACAGAGCTAGGAACCAGGAGAAGATACTGAACACAGTCCCCATTTTACAATATTACCACATAGGAAGTGGGTGTTTTTTTTTGGGGGGGGGGCTGCTTTTTGATGGGGCAAAACTGCACATTCAGTAGGAAACATACGTGGAATCTTGAATTTTTCTTTTCCTGGGTGGTCCTCTCTTGCAGGGCTGGGCGGCAGGCGCAAACCACCACAGCTCCCAGGAGCCCTGTGGCCACAAAGCGATGCAGCCAGCATGGCTGAGCTGCGAAGCCCAGCAGGTTGGGCCCACTCGGTGCCTCTTCTGCTTAGGGTATTTTCAGGCTGTAATGGGTCTGTGAGGACAGATGCCCATCATGAATCAGGGACCACTGGTACAGATGTTCCCATCCCGAAAGATCCCACAGAAAACAGTCCACGACAACACAACACGGTGCATCCCGTAACAGGGAAAGGAGCTATTTGCCTAGAGACTCCTGCCAGCCACTCAGCGGGGGTCTCCCACAGGCAGAGACGCCCACAGCAAGTAGGGCGAATGTTATAGCCATTGAGAAAAGCACAAGAAGGCGAGAGAGAGCCTGGGGGTGGGAGATGGGGGGTGTGCACGATGCCTGTGGCCAGGCTGTAGGTGCTTGAGGAGAAGCCGACTTTCTCCAGGATCCAGAGCCGGTTCGCTCTGGGTCACACACATTCCCAAACACTTACTCGTTTGTCCTGAGAGAAGCCAAGAGAATCTTCCTGTGTAGTCTTGCATGGGTAGAATTCCAGATGAATGGGATAAACTAGATCATGTAGCCTACAACTCATATATAAAACAGATTTATGCTCAACGAAAAAAGTCCTTTTAAATTCTTTATTAAATAGAAGCTTGTTGATGCCTGGGACAGTCATAAACCAAGTGTGATGGTACATGCTTGATAGTCCATCTGTTAATACCTCAGAGGCTGAGGCAGGAGGATGAGTAAGGGCACCATGGGCGACATAGTGAGACCCTGTCTCATAAGATTAGATACATATATACATACACACATGATTAGATTGCATTAGTATTAACAGACAGAAGCTCAAGCTTGACCCTGGAGGTAGGAGCCAGAGTCCCTTCTGGAGAAGTGTCCTCTTACTGGACAACTCAGAACCAAACGTGAGCACATAGCCATAGAGAATGACACCTTCTGAGAAAAAAATAAGTCAAGCTAGGAAGAAAGGAAGAAAGGAAGAAAAAGAGAAAGGAAGGCAGGGCTACTGTCCTTCCCACTGAAACTGCACAGGAATCTGTATGCGTGACTGTGTCTGCAAAGGCGGACATGCTGGAGGACAGCTGTGCGCTGAGCTTCGTTCCTCTTCCTTCATGGGCATATCATGTGACTAACACCGATTTCACTAGAATCATCAGAAGTGCCAGAAATGGTTACTGCGCCTCACACTGACACGTACTGGAGGCCTGTATGAGTGTGTGCGTCTAAAAGAGAGAAACAGTACCAAAAAAGAAGTAAAGCTTTATTTGTTTAACACCATTATTAACTTTCCTTATTGCATAATCAAATGCAAAAAAAAATCTTGATGAATCATAGTTTGGAGCATTGCTTAGGATCTCTTTGGGAAGTGACAAACGACAGATTGGATTGTCACCGGTGAGGGGCTTGTCAGGCCTCGGTGACAGAAGTCATGACAGGAAGTGGCAGACACTCTTGCTGTCCCTGTGGGAGAACTTTGTGTACAGTCATGAGCAGGTGTTTTTGCCAGTGGAGTCGCATCCCCGGGACTCCTACCCCACCTCCCCGCACCCAGAATGTCAGGTCAGCCAGTGCGTGACAAGTGTTGTACACGATCACTGTGTCGTGTGTCTCCATAGATCCAAATTAACATAGGAAGTAGTGCAGTATTCCTTAACATATAAAAATGTAAAAATCAGTGCAAACAATTTTTGAAGCTTCTAAAGCATTACAGAATCATAAGAACTATTAAGATTATACAACTCCCAATAAAGTAAATTATCCTCTGGGGTTCTAGCATAAGTATTTATTTTTCTAAAATATACTATTTTTTCTCTTTGTGATACTGGGGATTGAACCCTGAGCCTTCACACTGAGCTTCACACGAGCCCGTTTTAAAAATTTTTTTTATGTTGAGACATGTTCCACCAAGTTATGAAATTGCCCAGGTTGGCCTCAAATTTGTGAATCTCCTACCTCAGCCTCCCAGAATACAAAGATTACAGGTGTGGGCCAGCATACCAAGCTTCGATTTATATTTTTTGTTTCAATCCATTTTCTTTGTTCTATACTGAAATGATTTATTGTCTAAAAACTGAAAAGTCAAATGTGAGTGGGTATGTGGACTAATGCCTTGTTTTACAAATCTCAGTTGTAGAGAAAATGGACAATGTCACGGGTGGCATGGAGACATCACGCCAAACCTATGATGACAAGCTCACGGCAGTGGAAAGTGACCTGAAGAAATTAGGTAACTTGCCACAAGTTTTATATTTGAAATACACTATGCACCAGTTATGTATCTTTGGAATCTTGGACCTTCCCTGATCCCTTCTCCATACCACCAGGCTAAGTAAAAACATTTCTTATTCCAGGAGACCAAACTGGCGAGAAAGCGCTAAGCACCAACTCAGAACTCTCCACGTTCAGATCAGACATTTTAGATCTTCGTCAGCAACTCCGTGAGATTACAGAAAAAACCAGCAAGAACAGAGACACGCTGGAGAAGCTACAGGCGGGTGGGGATGCCCTGGTGGACAGGCAAAGTCAACTAAAAGAAACGTTAGAGAATAATACTTTCCTCATCAGCACTGTAAACAAAACCCTTCAGGCATACAATGGCTACGTCACGAACCTCCAGCAGGACACCAGCGTGCTCCAGAGCAATCTGCAGAACCAAATGTACTCCCACAATGTGGTCATCATGAACCTCAACAACCTGAACTTGACCCAGGTGCAGCAGAGGAACCTCATCACCAACCTGCAGCGGTCCGTGGATGACACCAGCCAGGCAATCCAGCGAATTAAGAACGACTTCCAGAACCTGCAACAGGTTTTCCTCCAGGCCAAGAAGGACACCGACTGGCTGAAGGAGAAAGTGCAGGGCTTGCAGACACTGGCTGCCAACAACTCGGCCTTGGCCAAAGCCAACAACGACACCCTGGAGGACATGAACAGCCAGCTGGGCTCATTCACGGGTCAGATGGACAACATCACCACCATCTCGCAAGCCAACGAGCAGAACCTGAAGGACCTTCAGGACTCGCACAAGGACGCAGAGAACAGAACGGCGGTCAAGTTCAGTCAACTGGAGGAGCGCTTCCAGCTCTTTGAGACGGACATCGTGAACATCATCAGCAACATCAGCTACACGGCCCACCACCTGCGGACGCTGACCAGCAATCTCAATGAAGTCAGGACCACTTGCACAGATACCCTCACCAAGCACACAGACGACCTGACCTCCTTGAACAATACACTGGCCAACATCCGTTTGGATTCTGTTTCTCTCAGGCTGCAACAAGATACGATGAGGTCCAGGTTAGACACTGAAGTAGCCAACCTGTCAGTGATTATGGAAGAAATGAAGCTCGTGGACTCCAAGCACGGTCAGCTCATCAAGAACTTTACAATACTGCAAGGTAAGTGCAAGTTCCAGACGGGTATTTGCGTCATTCACTGCTGTGTAACAAATGACCCCAAACCTGGTAATTTAAAAATGATCCATGTTGATTGTGTTACTGCTTGTGAGGACCAGGAACCCAGGAGTGGCCCAGCAGGCTGGTTCTGATTCAGTAACTTTGGTGAGGTGACAGAAGGGTTAGCCTGCTCTGCAGTCCGCGGGAGGCCTGACTTGGGCTGGAGGGTCTGTTTCTGACACACCTTTTTTTGCCACACTGCAGTAACCATGCTCACTGTTCCCGCCATACTCTTTTCTTCAGAAATCAGTCTCTAGGTGCAGCCGGCTCTCAAGGGGAGAAAAGTTCAGCTCCAGTCCTAAAAAAAAAAAAAAAAAAAAAAAAGACATAGGTAAAATGTGCTATTAATCATTTATTGAATGATAGATTGGATAATACGGATTTTTCAGTGCTTTATTCATCAATGCCAACATAAACTGGGTGCCTCTGAGGGCAAGATCGGTCCTCTTAGGTCACATAGCTACCCTTGAAGGGATTACTCTTTCCAAATGCCCTGAGGGGATAGATAGTTGGCCTCCCAGTAACCGTCAGGTCACAGAGGACAGACATGATGCAACTTGCATATAAATTTCTGAGTTTTACTATCATCTGAATCATCCCTACATTGAAAGTTCTTGACTTAGATTCAGTCTGCTTTGGAAGATCTGCAGCAGCCATATACTGGCATTGATTTCCCGTCATTTCCAACTGTTCTCAGAGGTTTTAAGTGAAAGTACAATATCGAAGATGCTGAGCACGGTTTGCCCAAAGACCAGCTGGTCCTTGTCCTGGGGGGAGGGGGGGAGGCTTAATATTAAGAGAATTTTAAGGCATCAGAAGAGAGACTATCATATGCAAATATAGTCCTGGTTTTCAAAAAAGAGAAAATGAATTCTGCACACTAAATTGAGTAGAGAACTTGTCTTCCAACCTGAGAAAGACTTGAGATTACACAAAGATCTTTTGTGAGCTCCTGGGGAACCTGTGCTCAGCAGGATGAATTCACTAAGGAGGGACCCGATACAGTTTTTTTCCCTTACTTTGACAGAGCCCTTAGACTGGGTAAGCCGAAAACTGTATCTGGACTTCACCAAGGCCTGTGGCAATGGTACTCTTAAAAACAAGGAGGAGGATTAGGTGCTAGATGTCAGCACCGTTCACAGTTCAGTGGATTTACTGGTTGTACTAGTTTTCTGTGCTTTATATATAACAAAAAATTACAGAGCTTAAAACACCACCCATAGGTGGTCTCCCAGTTTTTGTGGGTGAGGGGTCCGGTACAGCTTAGGTGGGCTCTTGCCCACTCTGGGTCTCACCAGCCTGAAGGCTTGTGGGGGGCTGTGGTTGTGCCAGGAGCTTGAATGGGGATAAATCCATGTCCACGTTCCCTTGAGTTCCTGGCGCCATTATATTTTGTTGTTTTGTGTGTCGTTTTGTGACAGGGCCTCACTAACTTGTCCAGGCTGAGCTCCAACTATCCTGGTGCCTCAGCCTCCCACGTGCTAGGCCTAAGCTTGAGGCTCCCAGGCTCTTTGTGGCTACCATTTGGGAACTGCTTTCAGCACTCAGCACTCACCTGCAGTTCCCTGACACGGGGCCATCTCCTAATACTGCAGTTCTTCAGAGCCACCAAGAGTCTCGCTCCCTCCAACCTTACATAACTTAGCCTAATTGAGAAGGGTGACTTCCGAGCTTCCTTGCCAAATTGCGTTGGTTGTCACGGTTCCATGCTCAGTGGGTAGGGATAACACAAGGCCATGTGCCCAAGGTGTGTGGTGGCGGAACCCTAGGAGGTGTCAGTCACATTGGCTGAATGACCAAGTGTTAAGAGTGATATTTATTTACTTTATTGAGTGAAGTGTTGTGCCGGTTAATTCCAGCTATATGGGAAGCTGAGGCACTAAGACTGCAGGTTCGAGGCCTGCCTGGACAACTTAGACCCTGTTTCAAAGCAGAATAAAAAAGCTCAGTGGGATCTGGAGGAATGGCTTGCTAGGCAAACACTAAGTCAAGCTCTGAGTACCCGGGTTCAACTCCCCAACACCACATAGAGTGGGCATGGTGGCGCATGCCTGTAATCCCAGTGTTCAGGAGGCCGAGGCAGGAGGATTTCTGTGAATCCAAGGTCAGCCAGGAATCCATAGTGAGTTCAGGACCAGCCTGGGCTCCAGAGCAAGACCTGTCTCAGAACAAAATAAAACAACTCAGTGGTAGAGCAGTTGCCTAGCATGTGAGGTCCTAGACCCAACATCCACTACCACTCCCACCTCCACTCCCACCTGTTTAAAAAAAAAAAACATGGCAGTTAAGGAACCCCTGTGAGCCAAGAGACAGGCCCAAGTGACATCTGCACCCCTGGCCAGCACGGAGGATGAATGCCTTGACCATCTAATGATTGTGGGACACAAAACTGTAGATATTAGCTAATGGATAACAGAATCATATTCAAAATGATCCAGTAGGCTGCAATAGTAGCAAGATGCCAGTTAAGCAAAGCAGATAGGGAACACATAAAATTCTGGCTTTGGCGGGCAAGATCAGACAGACAAGCATTAATGAGAGGGTGTGGGCTAAGGGAGGTCCCCAACGCATGGAGGCCATGGAGGCCATAGACCAGTAATAGTTTGTGGCCTTTTAGGAGCCAGTCAGCCCAGTAGGACACGTGTGGCAGGCAAGTGAACAGAGCTATGTCTGTATTTACAGCTGCTCCCGGTGCTCACGTTACCCCTGAGCTCCGCCTTCTGTCAGATCAGCAGCATCATTAAACACATAGGTGCACAAGCCCCTAGCGTGAACTGTGCATGGGAGGGATCTGGTCTGCACGCTCCTTCTGGGAATCTAATTAATGCCTGATGACCTGGGGTGGAGCTGAGGCAGCGGCGGTAGCACCGCACCTGTTCCGCCCATGGAAAAAATTGTCTACCGTAAAACTGGTCCCTGGTATCAAAAAGACTGGGGTTCGCTGGCCTAGAGGAAACACGCAGGAAGAGGCCTAGGGGACTTAGTTGCCTGGAAGCGATTAAGTATGGCTTCCGGGAAGGCTAATGTGATCTTTTACTATATTAATAAAAATGTGATATCCAAGGTGAGGGAGGTAATGTCTCACTCCGTTCAGTACTGCAGGCGCTAATGTTTCCAAGGGGACACTCACAATCCAGCACGCTCAGACAACAGGACCAGGATGTTGGGGTTAGAAACCCTGGGCTCTGAGAAGGGTTGAGAATTTAGGAATGCCAGCCTCTAGGAGAGCCTGCTTGGGGTCAGGACAGCCTTCGCAGTTGTTTCTTTTTTTCTTTTTTCTTTTGGTGATATTGGGGAATCAAACCCAGGGCCTCCAAACTGTCTCTAAATTTGTAGACAGGGTCTCACTAAATTGCTTAGATTGGGCTTGAACTTGTGATCCTTCAGCCTCAGCCTCCCTAGAGGGCCGGGATTATAAAACCATTCCACTGGCCCAACCTCAAACCATTTTAAAGGCATCAGAGGAGATCCAGAGTGAAACAAACACTAATTGGGTGTTAAAGGAGAATGAATTCTGGTTTCACAGAATGTTTCTTGCCAGAAGTGGTGGTACCTGAGGATATAATGGCTTCCCTGAGCAGTGTGGGTGCTCCAGCTCTGCTGGGTCTGGACAGTTGCAAGCCGGGAAAGGTGTGGATGTGAGCCATGCTCTGAGTAAGGGACGGACCTTCTAATGATTGAGAAGCTCTTCAGTGCTTCTCCTTTTCTGTTCTTCCTCACCCTAAATTCAGAAGGCAGATGGGAGCCATTGTGCATTGTCATAAAATACGGGCTTTCTATTGAGATCTCGGAGTTGTACACCTAGGTAATCCTGCCAGGGTATTTGGATGTCTTCTATGTATTAATCTCATGCCTTCATGATTCTATTAATGGTTAGCCTGTTTTCTGCAAGGACATTTCTGACAGGCTTAGTTTATAGACCGCATGGCTGGCAGCTAAGTGTAAGAAAACTGCATAGTTGAAGATCAAAGCCTGGATCTTTACAGTCGTTGAAATTTCCATTATTATGACTATTTTCATCAGCTGATACAGCATGCGAATGGACAGTGGTTTGCACACACCAAGCTGGTGAATGAATCGTGCAAACAACTCAAGCAGACTTCTCAAGGCCCGTCTTGAGGTCTTGATGCCCTCAGGACATGAATTGGGAAGCAGGGTCCAGGCTTGAGGGTGGGACAGAGTATCCAGCACCCACTGTGGGCCCAACCTGTGAAGCCCACCAAACAGCTGAGGAGAGTGTGCCAACAGAGACACTGAAATGACCTCTGGAGACCCGCTGAGGAGAAGCAGTCCATTTAATTAGGGGAAGTGAGAACATATATAGGTTAGAGCAAGAGGGGCGCCCTGCATCCACATACGGTTCCATGCATCCAATCATCTCAGAGAAACAGAATTATAACCTAATATGGACTAGCAGGAGGTGGGAGGCAGGGCTGGGAGCAAAGCACACAGGCAGACCTGGGCAGGGCATTCTGCGCCTGGGTAAGCCTCAGCCACAGCCCAGGAAGTCCTGGGAGCTCAGGGTGCTAAGCTCCAGTGCCCAGAGGTGAGCTAAGTATGCCTGTGTCCATCCTGACCCCTCCGCAACCCACAGCTTCATGGGGGAGAGGTCCACTTTGCTCAGTCCACAGCCTGCTGGCTCCAGGCAGAAGGGCCGGGTGGAGGACAGCTGTTCACTGCGTGGCCGTGGCCGCGGCCGCGGGGAAGCAGAGAGAGAAGTGAGCCGGCAGAGAGGGAGATTCCCAGCCAGGTCACACCTCCTGGGGCCCATCCCTCCAGCCAAGCCCTTTCTCCTAGCAACTTAGGAAATCGTCACTAGATTAACCCTATGAGCCAGTCTTTTTACAAACACAGCTTTGAATGTTTTAGATTCTAAACCAGGGCCTCTGCTGCAGACACTCGTAGGGGACCAGTCTCCCTGGCCACAACCGCACCGAGATGAGTAGTCCACAGCCTCAGTGCCTGTGCCCACCTCAGTATCTTTCTTTCTTTTAGCACTGGGGATTGCACCCAGGACCTTAGCGCGTAGCCACATCTCTAGCCCTTTGTGGATTTGTGTTTTGAGGTGGGTCATGCTAACTCGCAAAGTTGCCCAGGCTAAGCTCAAATTTGCAATCCTCCTGCCTCAGCCTCCCAGAGTGCTAGAGTTACAGATGTGTGCCTCCATGCTCAGTTTCAAATCTTTTCTTGACCACGGTTGGTATCCAGGATCCTGGAATTTCATGCCCAGTATGTCTCGATATGAAAGGGCAACCGAGAGACATCTGTGCATTGGATGAGTTTGAGGGTTGTGCGAAGAAGAATCAGATAGTTGGTGTGGGGTGGGCGTGTGCATCCCGAGCTGCTGACGGACCAGCTGTGGGGAGTGGGAGCAGAGCAAGGGGGCTGCCTCCCCGGTTTTCAGTGGGAGTCTCTGGGATGCAGAAGAGAAAGACGTATTGACATATTTAGAGAGATTATCTGTAGGGCAAAGTTTCTCCATGTCCTGGAATGCCCCAGAACTCCACCTGAATGGCACTGCTCTGGTTCACATCTCACATCACATGTAGCCCTGGTCTCTCACGGCACTTTGAATGAGTTGACCTGAGAAACTTCTCAAGCCAACACAATTCCCTTTGTGTTCCTTCTCCTCCACTGCCTCAGGCTGGCGTGATCCACAGATGTTTCAGGAGAACAGCAGACAGGCGAGTCCTTCCATCCTTAATGCAGGCGCCTCCCTGCCCTCATCCCACACCTGCACAACCCACCCCTGAGCACGAGGGGAACGGGAGAAAGCCCTGGCTTTTTCAGGCCTCACCTCTGTGAGCCTCAAGGTGCTTGGAGGCTGTGCAGGAAAGTCTTGAATTCCAGCTAAGGAAGCGTCATGCTTACCCTTCAAACACCTGACGTTTGCCCTATTAAGAAGTAGAAGCTGGCTGCGCCCAGTGCTGCACCCCTGTAAGCTCAGCACTCTGGAAGCTAACACAAGAGGATTGCAAATTTGAGCCCAGCCTGGGCTACTTACTGAGACTCTGTCTCAAAATAAATAAAGGGACTGTGTGGATGTAGCTCAGTGCAAAGGGCAGGGGTTCAACCCCCAATACAGAGGGGAAAAAAGGAGAAGCTGAAGCCACACTGAAGTCAGCCAATGAAGTAGGAAAAGATGGTCAATCACATGTTGAATGTGGCAACAACTGTTTCTACATCTATAAACCAAAGTCTTGCTAAGAGTCATTTAAAAAAAAAAATTGTAACAAATAACATGTAAGTTTTTAACTCCAAGTAGGTAGGGCAGAGGCCTCCTTGGGTAGGAAGTCCATCCCCATCCTGAGCTGCCCCGCTGCAGGCCCACAGGGGCAGTTTCATCTACAGCTCAATCTGCATTTCCCTCTCTGCTCTTTTGGGAGTGGCATATAGTTGAACGGGTAAGAGTTGTGGAATCAGACACAGGTTCAAGGACCCAGCGCCTCGCCCGCCCTCCCTGTGCTTTGGTTCCATTTGTGTGATGAACCTTTTACTTCTGAGGACTTAGTGCGATAACACAAAGCATTGGTCCTCAAACCCCTGATCGCAGCCCAGTACCTCCAGCACGACTTAGGAAGGTCTGGGCCGCTGGGACAGATGAGCTGGGAGCAGGAGGTGAGCCACCAGCAAAGCTCCTATGAATCGGCAGTGGCACTAGAGCCTCGTAGGAGCATGCTGAGAGGAGATTTGCTCCCTGCTCCCATCCTGCTGCTGTTCCAAGGTCTCTTCCAACAAGCTACTACGTAACAACCTACTACATCACGAAGTCCACTCCCATCCCGTCCTTGGGTGAATGATTTTCAGCTAAACCAGTTCCTGGTGTCCAAAAAGTTGGGAACCACTGAAGAGAGCACAGTGCCTAGCACAGTGTTATCATAACACCCTGGGATGGAGAAGTCGGGTTCCTAGTGAGGGTGTCTCTTCTGGGACTGGCACAGAACCCAGTATCAGAGCACTTTGCAGGCATGCTTCAGACCCTGGGCTCGGTCCCCAGCCCTACAGGAGGCAGGTGATTTTCCCTTACACTTCTGCTGCAGCTACAGTCAAACACCATAGCAAAATACAGAACCTCTGAAGGAATAAAATGGCACTGGTGGTGGAGGCTGACTTGGGTCCAGGAGCCTGTCCCGCTGGCCCTGGGGATGGATCAGACTCGCGCACTGCCGACATGCTTTCTGGGGACACGGTGGAGTGTCTGGGTGACTTGTCAGCTTTCACTGTCACATTTCTTGAGGCTGGGAATTCCTGTCAGTCCCCATCTGCAAGGAGAGACAATCGAGACACAGGGAGCCTGAGTGAGGCCATCAGCTACTCAGTGGCAGCCATGCTAGCTCGTGTGTGCTTCCTTGGGGGCACCCTGCCTCCCAGCGCTGACTTAAAACAGATGGTTCATTTGGGAAGGGAGTGGTCGTCTGTTTGGAAGAGTGCCTTTGGTTCAGGCTTCCACAGAGTGTTGACACTTGAGCTGAACCTTACAAGGTGCTGTGGAGCACTTGAAGGACCGGGGCCAATGCAACCTTCAAGGCTGACTCAGTAGCAGGCCTCAGTTCCTCCCACAGGCAGCCCACCCACTGCTGGTGCACTTCCCCAAGCATGGGGTCCGTGACAGCAGCCAGCAGAAGGCACAGAAACTGGACTGGCCAGTTAGCAAGGAACTGTGGTTGGAATAGACTCTACTCTGGAAAGACTGAGACAGGGCCCTTCCATGGCTTTCCAGAAGCTTTAGGTCAGGAATCAGATTATCTTCAGAACAACTGCCAAGTCATATTTATTGATTTTTTAAAAAAATTTTTGTGCATTCTTTTTCACCTCCATGAAGCGAAAAGACTTCGTATTGTGGATTACTATGGTTTGGCCCTAGAGTGCCCCCAGAGGCCCATGTGTGGTCCCTGGCCTGGTGCTCTTGGGAGATGAAAGAACTTTTAAGAGTCGGGACCTAGTGAAAAGTCACTGGGGGTCGTGCCTACACAAAGGGGACTACAGAAACCAGCCTCTTCCTCTTTTCATGTCCCAGCCAACATGTAGACAGTCTGGGCCACCATGTGCTCCTAGCCACCGATGTTCAGCCCCTCCACAGGCCCAATACAAAGCAAGCAACTGGCCATGGGCTGACATCTCTCACATGGTGAGCCCAGTAACCCTTCCCTTTTGATTATCCAGGGATTTCAGGCTTTTTCCACAGGAAAGGAAACCTAACACAGGTATTTAACAAATATTGGATAACTACACTCAAAGGTCGATTTTTAAGTAAGAAAAATGCATCACATTGTGTCACTGTTTTTCTTTTACCTTGTCTCTCTTCCAGCCATCCCACTAGAGGTTCTTAATATAATCACCAATATTTTGGATGGCAGTAAAAATTAAAGCAGTGTCTTTACTTTCTGTTGAGCACTGTAGTTCTGTTGGAAAGCACATGTGAAGCTTGTCCCTGGTTAGCATACAGGGCTGGTCACTTTTGAAGGCCTGCAGTTTGGCTGCCAAAGTGGAAGAGGCACAGTGACTTAGTCTTCCATCCCATCTGAACTGCCTGAGGAGGGAGGTTTCCAAGGCCCCTGCAGCTCTGGAGTGTCAGGACCAAGACGGGGAGATTTTGCTGTTTGTTGTTGTCAGGTATTTCTCAAGCTTGGGGCTGCTTTTACCAGCCACACGGGTACCCAAGCATTTCAGATTTCCAAGCTAGGCAGCCATCCATTGAGTCTTGACATTCAGTTACAATTTCAGCCAATTTGGAGCAAATTTTAGCTGTGCTTCTGCGTGGGCCACCTCATATGGCATTACTGTTTTCTCAACTCGAAGTTGTTACTGCGCGGACTCGTCAATACTCTGTCATTTAATTTTGGAGGGGCTTAAGGCACTAAGGATAGCTTATATTTTATTTCATTTTATTTTCATTTCAACAGCTGCCCAATAAAAAATTCAAGACAGAGCTAAAAGCATAGTATCATCCAGATGCTAGTAAGCACTACCAGCACCCAGGTCCTAGAGGGCAATGTATCCTAGCATGAACAGTCTATATTTTATTCAGATTTAGTGCTGATGTTTAGATGATTTTGGTTTTTTTCTCAGTTAATTTTTTATCCTTAGTAAGCAAAGTACATTCTATGAGTCCTTTTATTCATAAGACACTATAGTGTATTTTCACATATCCCAGCGTCTCAGAGCAGAGAACCTGCTTCCGATAAGTTTTTGTAAGGCTCTGAATGAAGACATCACAGTAACAATGCTTTTCAGTTCACTCACAGCCGTGAATATTAAGCTGTATCTTACTGAGAGAGATTTTATCCTGTTTATGATGGTTTATATATTTGTAATGCTTCATGTGAAAAATGCTATTTTTATACTAATTCACTGGGGAAATCCATCCTAGTAGGATTTTAGTTTTTTATCAAAGGCAAAAATTTCCCTCCCTAACCCCCCATAACCATTCCCTTCCATCACAAGATTTGGAAACAGGCACCTGCTGGTATTTTGTGCTAACTTTGGGATCCATGTTTGAAGTCATTCTGCAAGTAAAGCCACCTCTTATGTAGAACAAGGGTGGAACCATTCAGAGGGGATCAGCAGCATCCCCGTAAGGTTCATCATGCCAGAAAGAAAGAAAAGTGGTGTCACCCATGTCAGGGAGGTCTTGGATCCAAGTCAGATGAACGAGAGGGAGCTGTGTGTCTTTGGAACTCTTCTGGGAACCAGAAGAAAGGGTTCTGGAAGCAATGTAACTCTCGCCACATCAGGCTGGGAGGACAGGGAGACAGGCCCTGAATGCCCCATGGGTTGCAGATAAACTCATTTCCCATAACTTGCAAGGAAAGCCCCAGCCCCAGATGTGAGTGGTTGAGAAATTAATTATTGGAAATCTTTTCAAGAGCATAGAATAAAAGGAAATCGAATTTCCCAACAGACCTTCCTTATTTAGATTTCTTGAGGTTAAACAAAGAACATAAGTGCAACAAATAGGTGAGAAGTGAAGTTCTTTTCATTTTTGTTTTGGCCTATCGTTGGTATTTTTTTCACTAGAACCTTCCATAATGCTATGTCCATTGCAGGGGACACACATACTCCACTATTAATCTCCAGGACACTATTCCACAACTACACAAAGGAACTAAATTAAAGGAGTACTGGCAGTAAAAAGTCCACCTTCTCCCCCTCCCCGCCCTCAACATCTTTCCTAAATGACTCAGGCCACTTCCTGAATTGCTCCAGGTCCAACAAGCCTGCAGATCAGTTCTTAAGCATCACTAGGTCAGGAAAGAGACTGGTCCATGGTCATTCAGAGTAACAGCCAGGTTCCACCTGATCCAAATATTGGGCAGAGAGGTACCCTGGGATAAGGTGAAGCAGGCCTCTTGTCCCCCGAAACTTCCCCCTTCTGATTTGTTCTAGGCCCTAATGTTAGCATTTCCCCCACTATTTTTATTAATATACATATGCGATACATAATGTTTATAATGAACTTGAGTATTTTGTGCACATATATATCACATAAATCTTACAATCCCTTCCCATTTTTGGCCCTCCTCACCTCCCAACTTCTACCATCACACTATGTATGGTTCTACATAACGCCTATATTCTGGGTTTCCTGAATCAGAGAAACCATGTGATACTTAACAAATTTAATCTTCTGCATCTAACTGATTTCACTCAAATCACCACTCTTCAGCTCAACTTCCCACCCCTAGAATGGGCAGCAGTGGCCGTATCTGGATGCCTCTTCTCTGGGTCCAGCAGAGCCCTTTATTGGAATGATTTGCCAAAAGTTCTTTTCGTCTATATCTTACTATATCTTTGTTGAAATTCTCTAACATGACCTCATCCACCAGTCCACATAAGAAAAGAACTATAACAATGAAATCTCATAAGGCTAGAAAAAATATGAGAAAGGAGAAAAGTCAAATTCCAAATGCCTTAGCTGAGTACTGAAAGGCAGATGTTCATACATTCAAAAAACATTCAGGTTATCATTACATTAGTTTTCTTAGGATAAAATTACACCAAATACCGAATAAGTGAATTGCTACATTAAATGAACTTAAATCTGTCACATAAGGACATTCCACTTAAAGCAATAGATATATTGGCATACTTATTTCAATATTTTTTAACTTTCAGAAATTATTCATATTGTACTAATTACTAACATTTTGCCAGGTTTAACATTTTTTCTACCTATCCATCCATAAATTCACGCATGCATATTTTTTAAAGATTTTATACCAATTCACCATGTTGAATATAATTATCACATTTTGCAAACTAATATTCTACTATAAATAAGTATGTGGGGAAATTTCATAAATTTTGTGAAACAGCTGGTACTGTTTTAGAAGTATCTCGATCAAATGATTCAAATACCTATCTATTTTTTTTGCTGTTGTTGCTGTTGCACATTCTCTTTAGATATTTCCTTTCCTCCATGGTTTCTGGTGCTGCTTGTCTCTCTGCCTCTCTCAAAGCTTCCTTCAAGTATTTTCTGCAATGCTGGGCTAGTGGTGGCAAATTTCTTTAGGGATTCTTGGTCATGAAAAACTTTTACTTCTCTTTCCCTACTGTTGTTAGCATTTTAACAGTGATGCAGATTAATTTGATAAATATTCCTGAACAATAACTGTGTGCCAGACAGGGTGAGGTGCTAGGTGGGTGAGTGTCCACTGTGGGACAAATACTGAACCATTACAGCAGGAGGGAAACCTTCACTGGAATGACCTGGGAGGGATCATGGCAGGGGAACAGGGATCATACAGGTGGACGAAGGCAGAGGAACGGCTGACAAGCGTGTGAAAGTGGAAAGAACATGAGGTCGTGAAGAGCCTGGTTGATCCCTGTGCCCAATGGGTCAAGCAGAGGCTGCACATCCTCAAGTGGAAAGAGACCAGAGCTGGGCTTAGGGAAGACGGGAAAGGGCAAAGGGGGATGAATGGAGGACTCACAAGTAGATCACCGTGGTGGACTGGGTAGAATTTCACTGGATTAGCTTTGGTGGCCACCAGGGATTGATGAGGCACACTTCTGGGGATCTGGTGGGTCACAGAGGTATGGCCTTGTGGGCTCTATGCCTGTCCCTGACTCCTTTGTCTTGGGAGCTGTTCCCCTAAGTAGCTTTGCGCCATCCTGCCATTTCATCATGATGCCCCTGCCTTGTAGCCAGCTAACTTTAAATTCCCCTAAGCCATGAACTACATTAAACCTTTTTCCCTTTAAGTTGCATCAGGCATTGTGTTGTGACTGATACGACACAGTAATAATCTACCAGAAGCCAAAGAGACAGGCAGGAAGGACAAAGGAGATGGCCCACACTAGTGTCGGGGAGAAGGGCCTGAGGGGGTGGGAGAGAAGGTCTGATGGGAGAACTATGAAGAGAAAAGGAGCTCAGGGGCAGGCCGACTGAGCTGGAGGTGCTGAGCAGTCCAGAGAAAACAGCCCGTCCGACTAACCGGTGGGAGCAGAGAGCCAGAGTGCAGAAGAGCTGAGGGGAGGGAGACGGGATCGGGGAGTGGGCGGTTCGGCCCAGTTTCCTGAAGTCTCCTTCATGGAGAGAAAACTCTAACGGCTCCCATTGAAGCTAGTCTGAGGCCTGGACATTAACATAAACTCTTACAGCCCCATAGAGGGTCCTGCCATTCAATCCACGGGCAACACCATGGCAAGACTTGATAGGGAAAGCAAAGCCCAGAGCCAGGGTTCCTGCAAGGAATACAGAGATGGGTGGAGTGAGGCGACAGCAGATGTCCATGTAGGCGTAGGGTGGGCAGAGGGGGGCTGGCCGACACACCTGGACTCATGTCCTCGCTCCACAACTAGACTGTGACTGTGTGTCTTAATCTTCATGATAAGTATTCTTAGAAGCTAACCTTGAACTAGCAGCTTGGCATCTCTGGCTCTCTATTCTCATCTGTTGAATGAATAATCTTTCATAAAGTCAGGTAATAGGATGCCTGTGACATACCTTGAAAACCGCCCTTTACTGTATAGATCCCGCTTGTGGAATCTATGTATGAAGTTCCCTGTGGTCCCCTAGAAATTCGAGGAACGAACAAACCTGTGTGAAGTGAGCTGCTTTAGGGGCTGGTGGAAAGGAGCAGATACTTGTTTTCCTTCCCACTCGTACCTTTTCGGATGTTTCCCCCATGATTTTTTTTTTCCTTCTAGCCTGTCAGGCTAAAACACCCTGGCAGTTGTGGGCATCTGTCTACCAGCTTTCCTGCAGGCACTCCCATCTCTCCCAGTGGGTCCGTGGGGGTCAGGCTCAGCCTTGAGGAGAGCAGTGTCCCCTTGACACTGGTGGAAGAGACTAAGTTACAAGATGGAGTGGGAGAGGAAACTAAGTCAATACTTCTCAACAATTTGATTACAAATTTTGGTCTCGTTCCACTGATCCCACAATACTTTAACCAGTCATTAACAAACACCAAGTGGGTGAAGAGAAGAGGATACCAGTAGACTGAACCCCACCCCAACCTGCATAATCCTGCTGGCGACCCACTATTTGCTAGTGTCATTATGAATCCCATCAGTGGAGTCCTAAAAGCCCGGGTACTATGAGGGTCCTTCCAGAATGCTTGGATGGGGAGGCAGAGCTTATTTATTCAAAAATAATTCTGTCAGTTTGCTTAGGTTGCTAGGAGTAAGTGGCACAGAGTGGTTGGGTTTAACAACAGAAACGTACGTCTTCACAATCTGTGATCGGTGTTCGGCAGGGTTGGAGTCCGCCAAGGGCTCCCTCGGCTTGTGGTTATATTTTGTATGTTTGGTTTTTTTAAAGTTGGAGACTGTATATGGACATAAATCTTTCATGTGCTGTCACTTGCAGTGGCCTTCATGTTTGTCATTTACTTTTTTTCTTTTTATGTTTAGGTCCTCCTGGCCCCAGGGGCCCGAAAGGTGACAGAGGATCTCAGGGTCCCCCTGGTCCAACAGGCAACAAAGGGCAGAAAGGCGAGAAGGGGGAGCCTGGCCCACCAGGCCCAGCTGGAGAGAGAGGCCCAATGGGACCAGCTGGCCCCCCTGGAGAGCGTGGTGGCAAGGGCTCCAAAGGCTCGCAGGGTCCCAAAGGCTCCCGAGGGTCCCCTGGGAAGCCAGGCCCTCAGGGACCCAGTGGAGACCCAGGCCCACCAGGCCCACCAGGCAAGGATGGACTTCCGGGGCCACAGGGCCCTCCTGGCTTCCAGGGACTACAGGGCACTGTGGGGGAACCGGGGGTGCCTGGACCACGAGGGCTGCCAGGCTTGCCAGGCGTACCAGGCATGCCAGGACCGAAGGGCCCCCCTGGCCCTCCAGGACCAGCAGGGGCAGTAGCTCCCCTGGCTCTGCAGAATGAACCAACTCCAGCACCAGAGGCAAATGGTAAGTCTGGGGCCTGCTTTCCACCAGGGCCTGAGTGACAGGCAGTGTGTGTGTATTTGCACGATGGGACCAGCCATTACCATAGCCCCACCCTACCAACTTCAATTAGCGATGAAGTGTCATGTGCCACATCACAGCCCTGAACCCAGCGGGTCACTCAGGCCTCTGTGTTTCTCCCTAGCACTGGTTTATTCAGGGCATCAAGCCCAGGGACATAGACCTATAATCCCAGCACTCTGGGAAACTGAGGAAGGAAGATCTCAAGTTCAAGCCTAACCTTGGAAACTTGCTGACTCATGAGAAAGAATGGGATAGCAATGTAACTTAGTGTGAAGACCTTCGGTTCAATCCCCATTACCCTCCTTCCACACCACACACACACACCCAAGACACTACACCTCACGATAGTCTGGGCCTCTGCCGGCTCGGCCATCCTGGGGCCCAACCATTGCCACAGTCAGCCCCAGTCCCATGCAGACAGAACTGTTGTGGTGATGCCGAGGTTCCATTTCTTCTTGAGAGGGTATGATGGAGCCTTTTAGTCCAGTGGGATCAGTCAACATGAAGCCCTTGACCCCATCCAATTCCCTTGGTTCCCTCCGTGAGGCTGCCTGTTCTCATGGATTCCAGATGCTCCCAGACAGACAGGGCACTCCTCCGCCTGCCCTGCTTTCTGCTTTCATTGTTCCTGTTCCTTCTGCCACTATAAAGACTAACTCAGGTGCAGAGGAACAAGGACCCAGTTGCAGGCTTTTCCAGCTCATGTGGTTTTTACTACCGTGGGCTCTGCAATGCCCGTCTGTAAACATCAGCCCTGTTCTCTGCATAGGGCTGCTCCTGGCATGTGAATGACCCGTGGAGGACACAGCTGAAGAGAGGCAGCGTGCTTTCTGTGTTTTTTTAAACCAGTGTTTTAAACCCTCACACTCCTAGGCTGTCCGCCACACTGGAAGAACTTCACAGACAAGTGCTACTATTTTTCGGTGGAAAAAGAAATTTTTGAGGAAGCAAAACTTTTCTGTGAGGACAAGTCTTCACATCTCGTGTTCATAAACTCAAGAGAGGAACAGGTATGTCTGTCGCATACTTGGTTGGTGAAAACTCATTTAGGGATGGCTGACATCTGGAAATTGCATACTCGCTGGTGAGACGAAGGTACGAGATTTCATGGTCACGTAAACATAGAAGGCTCTGTTGGCTGCCATGTGGAGATGTGGGCTTTATCCAGGGACCAGAGCATAGGGCCCCGGAATTTTCTGTCCCGTGTCCATCTGGGAAGCAGGGCTCAGGCCTGTAGGAGTCTGGCTCCTCCCAGTGGCTGCAAGACAGAATTGCAATTTAGAAGCAACTTGAAGGCTGCCAGCAGGCATCTATGGAGAGGCAGGACTGGTGGGGGAACAGGGTGCAGCGCAAGGGACCAGACCTGTGGCCCCAGGAGGGTCAGAGAGAGCACAGAGAGCCGAGGAGGCAGGGCACTCAGGACAGTCACAGTCACCACTCACTAGGTTTTACCGTGTGCACTGCACAAGGCTTCTTCATTAAACTTCGCAGTGTAGGTGGAACATGGGACTTAGAATGCCCATTTTACAGACAAGGAAAACCAAGGCCCCAAATGGTTTAAATGATTTATTCTCAGGACAAGTAGATGCAGAGCTCAATCTCAGTGGTGGGGTCCAGCTAGTAACAATGACGCTGTTCTTCCTGTGGTACCACCTGTCCTCAGGGCCTTCTTCCTTTTCCCTAAGCCTCTCCAGCAGACACAATACTGAAAGCAGTTTTCCTGCAGTAACTGACGAGCCAGGGGCCCACAAAGGACAGCTGTCAGGCACCTGGGCTTTAGGACATGCAGGCGTGGGCTCAGCCTTGATGTCTCTGTGACCCAGGTCATGTGTGCCCTGCCCATCGGTCCAGGCCCAGAAGAGCCTGAGTGGCACCGCTGTTTCCATCCCCAGGACGCTGGAAGCTGGGTGGAGGGAGAGACTGAGTTGTCTGCGTGATGGGGAATAAGGGCATCACCTCACCGTCACCTGCGAACCAGGCGGGGGGGGGGGGGCAGGAGGGGGTAGGGGACAACGCCCCCAACAGTCCCAAACAGAACAGGTGCAATAAAGCCGAGGCCACGTTTGAATTCTGACCCGCGTCCTCTTTAGATCATACCATCTCCAAAATGTCGAGAAAAAAAGCGCTGAGGCACCTGTTCCGGGCAGCAGTAACACGCCCACGCTGATTTCCTTTGCAGCAATGGATAAAGAAGCAGATCGTGGGAAGGGACAGCCACTGGATCGGCCTCACGGACTCAGAGCAGGAGAGCGAGTGGAGGTGGCTGGACGGGACGCCTGCGGAGTACAAGTGAGTGTCCGCGCGACTTTGCATCCGAGAGCCCCGCCTGCGCCAGCCCTGGTGCCAGGTGCTGCTGCGCTGGGCAGCAGTAGCCGACAGTCAAGGTGTGCGGGGTCGGGTTTTCTCTCCCCACCCAGCACCTGCCTCTGTCTTCATGGAGTGAATGTTTCTTCATTTCTGTAAAATGCAGCCATGAGGCTCATGAACCCTCACGGGTCGTACCTCTGGCCAAGGTGTTTTCTTTAAATGCTGCAGAGGGCGATAAGGAAGCCCAGATGGCCTCAGGCCTGCTCTGCATTTGCCCTAGGGGAGTTTCTGAGGACTGGGGGCTCCTTTTAGGACAATGCCATGGGTGCCCCTGACCTCCTTCAGGCTTCTGGCCAGTGTGTGAACTGCAAGGCTTTAGCTCCCTGTGCATGGAAATCTCAGCGCACCACAAGCTACAGTGTAGGGTCCCCATCCCCTAAGGCCTGAGGTCCTTGTAAGTGCCGTGTGGCCTGAGCTCCACAGAAGCAGCAATTCAGCTGGCCCTGGCGGCACAGGTTTGTAATTCCAGCACTCTGGGAGGCTGAAGCAGGAAGATCCAAGTCCAAACCCAGCCAGTGAAAACCTGTCTCAAAAACTAAAAAGGGGGTGAGGATGTAGCCCCTGAACTCAATCCCCACTGTCAAAAAATAATAACAACAACAACTTAAAAAGCACCATGGAACGAAAGCACTTTGCAGTACCTTCTCACATCTCCAAGGTGCATAGAAGTCTCCAGAGCCTCCTCCACGCAGGCCTGTCAGTTCCCTCCCTGATCCTACCCAAGGATCCAAAGATGATAAAATTCTGCCAATCTGAATTTTACTTTCCCCTCCTGCGGCCTTGCCTCTGCCAGATGTGAAACTATGCACCATACTGTACCAAATGGAGCACAACTTACAAAATTCACCCCAGCACCACCTCAGACATGAGGGTGCAGGCCTGTAATCCCAGCACTAGAAGAGGCTGAGGCAGCAAGATCACAAGTTCAAGCCCAGCCTGGGCAAGGCAGGAATCAGGGTCTTCAAGAGCTTGAGGTGTGGCTGAGTGCACAGGTCCTGGGTTCAGTCCCTGGTACCAGTGCATGTGCACATTAGTTTACGGAGACAAACCAGGTGCTACAGACGCTCTGCCAGGAGCCAGTGTCACAGCATAGGGAACAACTTTCTCAGCACAGCCCTGGGGCTGCTCCATCCCCAAAGGAGAAAACAAGGGTGTGGCTGGTTTTGAGGCACAGGGTCAGAGGTGATGGAGGGCTAGACCGCATGTCAAAATGTCTCTGAGTGTATATGGGTAAACAGGTGCCTTTGTACTTTTAAATCCTAAATTTGAACAGCCTGATTGGAGGATATAGGTGGAAACCAGAATGAGGCTCTTTTCCCCCACTTTAGCTTTTTCTTTTGAGACAGTTCTCATTAAATTGCCCACTTGCAACTAGAACCGGTGATCCTTCTGCCACTAGACCCCAAGTGCTGAGATTACAGGTGTGTGCCACCTTGCTAGACATACTAGCTCAAAAAAAAAAAAAAAATGGCCAAGCCTAGAGGATGAAATATTTGAAGACTTTTTTTTTTCTTTTGGTTACACCAGGGACTTCATATGGATCTATGTCCCTGACCCATTTTTATTTTTGATTTTGAGACAGAGTCTTGTTACATTGCCCCGGCTAGGATTACAGGCCAGAATGCTGAGATCTCAGGCCTCTGCCACTGGGCTCAGTGGAGTATCTGAAGATTCTAAGTCTACCCTGAGGAGAACCTCAGATGCCCCAAGGTTAGTAGGGTGTCTGCCCACAAGCCTCTCAGGCATTCTGTCTGCGAGAGGAAGCCACAGGCTGGCACGCTCTGGCACTCAGGAATTCCTGCCCCAGAGAGAGCCAGCAAAGTGGGAGGCACTTGAGGAGAGCTGCAATAGTTGTGAGTGTTGGCGGCTCAAACAGGAGGCGTGGGACAGGAAGGCAGAGATTATTAAGGGAGAAGACAAACCTATTTCTTTGACAAGCAAGAAAGCTAAGATTTTTCTTTAAGGGAGTTGAGAGGAACTAAGTGACAAGAGGAGAGAACTGCTCACTCTTATAGATTAAGAAAATCTTGATTGGACTCACTAAGAAATTCAATGTTAAGCCTTCCTTAAAGGAAAAACTGGACAGCCCCACATGGACGGGACTGAGCTGCAACACTGTCCTCCCGGCTTCCCAAGGTGAAACTTGTTCCTTTTCCTTGGGACAGAGCAAGAGTGGTGTGGCTTGGGGAAATGCAAGTGTTGGTACCTGAGCCCTGGGAAAGGGTACGAAGCCAGGTACCTCATAGCAAACTTGTCCCTAGCCCCTTGGGTCTTCAGGAAGCTTCTGCTCCTGTACCCCAGGCCCAGCACAGATGCTGTATCTCAGACCCACCCAGAAGGAACCATACTCATGTGTAAATCTCCAGATCAAATCCTAAAAGCAAGAAGAAATTAGGAAGACGTGGCATGAGGTCTCAATATCTGAAGGCTAACTTAATTTGACATTAATAAACAAACACTAGAACTAGAGACAGGACTAGAGAACAAGGGAAGGGAGCATGCGCTGAGGAATCTGGGAAAATCTGAGTGCCAAGCCTTGACCTGACACCTCAGGCCATGAGAGCCCCCGTGAGTTACTCAGCCACACAAATCTACCTTGCCCTCATGTATGAAAGGGAGTGGACAAGTTGGGCCCAGTGGAGCAGGCTTGTAATCCCAGCACTCTGGGAAGCTCAGGCAGAAGGATCACAAGTTACAGCCCAGATTAGGCAAATTAGCAACTTGGTGAAACTCTGCCTCAAAATCAGAACTATAAAATGGACTGGGAATGTATCTTAGAGCAAAGGCTCTAGGCTTGATTTCCAATACCTAGATAGATAGAGACAGACAAAGTTCCTCTGTCAATTTTTGAAATTAAATGAGATTATATATATATATATATACAAGATGTGGTCAAAAGGTATGGTAAATGCTTGAAAGATTATAATAAGAGACACATTGCATTAATCCTCCTAAACATCCGCCCTCCCACTTTGAACACACTCACCCATCACCCTGTCCCTTCCTGACGCAGTTCCGAGGTCCTCTTCCATGGCATTGGTTGTGCCGTCACGGCCACCTTGATGTTTTGAACCAACTGGCAACTTTCACCTTGTGTGATCATTTTGACTGTGGGGAAGAAAAGAAGTTTCACCCTATCAGATCTGGTGAATAAGATGGGTAAGGGCAATCCATCATGTTTTACATGACAACAGAAACTGCTGTCAACATTCTGAGTAGCTTCTGGACATCAAGGCAGCCACGAAAGGGGACACAGAAGAGGTCTTCCAGGCTGCTTCAGAAAGTGGCCAGGAGTAATGAAATACGTCTGTTTGAAGCAAGGAAGTATGTGGAGAGGATTTAATGGCACGGTATCTTTTAATAGGCACTGCATTTTTTGATCATGCCTCCAGGTAGCATTTAGCATAGGCCTTGTAACATGTGGAATGCTTGAGAAATGTTACCTGTGGGTACTGGTGGCATTGCTATCACTGGCACTCATAGCTGTTCTAGTAAACGACTACTGGGGTGCTGAATGCTACCAGCTAGAATTTACTTAGAGTAGCCAGCTGAGATGGAACACACAGTGCCTGCTGACAACAGGTTTGTGAAGATAACGTGAATGTTCCCTCTCAAGGTCTGGAAACGGGAACCAGGCTTCAGGCAGTTGGTGGCAGTAGAAAGGTCTCCATCTCCAACTGCCCAGACCTTCCTGTACCCTCCTCCTTTTTGTTTCCAAAGCTCCAACCACTGACCTACCCACCTCCCTTCCTCCTGCCGTTCTCCAGCAGTCATTTCTGAACTAGCATCCTAAATGACTCCTGTAAGGAATTATATGCCAACAAACCAGATAAGCTAGAAAGATGGGTATGTTTATAGAAATATATAACCTACCAAGACGGAATCAAGAAATAGCTTGAACAAGCCAGTAACAAGGCAAAAATTTAAAGAAGTTATCCAAAACATTCCAACATAGAAAAGCCCAGGACCAGAAGCCTTCTTGGCTGAATTCTAGTAAACATTCAAAGAAGGAGTAATACCAATCCTCTTACATTCTCCATGAACCAGCAGTCTGTGGCCCCAGCACCACCCCAGTCCTTGCCTAAGCCACAGAAGAATTCAGTGCCACAACTCTCTCCTGACACAGCCCTTCTGAAATTGTTTAAAGGTTTTGTGGTTACTCTTAAATAGGAAATAGTCTAGGGATAAAAGGCTCTGTTCTCTCCTCTTGGTTATTTATCCTGAGCCTGGCCTGAAAGGTGGTACCAGAATAAACAAAAAGCAACAGTGACATAGAACAGGTACCAACAGCTTAGGGCACACCCAGGCGTGAAGGCACACACACAGAAGACCCAACTCAACTCTTGCTGCACTGGATCAGGATGGGACCACGTGGGGAAAAGGGCACAGGAGCGCTGTCTTGGGACAGTGCCTAGGCCACACCCGTGCTGTAGGACCACACACCATGACAGTGCCATCCGCCCGAGTGTTCCCAAGGTTCCTGGTGGACTTAGATGTCCAGATGTTACTACTTCACCATTTCTCGGCTGTATAAGTATTTTCAGCATTGACCTCAGCCACTGTTATAATCCAGAATCTCCCTGTCAGTGATGTGAGAATCTACATAAGCTGACGTTCTTCTCCAAAACAATGCTACTTATCTGCCCTTTGTATTCTATGTATCTGTCCTTTCCGTGTGAATCACCGCAGACCAGAGATTTTACTACAAGTCATTTTCTGACATTTCTGCTTTTCCGGAGAGACGCTTTGAGGTTCTGGTGCTCCGTCTACCTGTAGCTGGCCTCAGACCAGCCCTGCTTCCACTCTCACAGAGCTGCCTTTTCTCCTAAGGAAAGTTTTGAGTCTATACCCGACCTGAAAAGCCAAATGGAGAAAGGTGACGTTATCTCCTTTCTTATCACTCAGTTATCCTCCACCAGTTGATGAGTCCCTTTTATCTCCCTAACTTCAAGTGACTTAAAAGGACCATGCCTGCCAATACTACCACCAGCTCTTGTCAATCCAAGGAAACCCTATTTACTCAGCATGCCAGTTAATGGGGGAAAAACCAAGAGCGCCAGATGTCACAGTGTTACAGATTCAGGAGTCCTAGACCTCAAATTCCATAAATAAAGCTGGAGTCATGAACGAAATGGACAAGATCAAAGCAGCATCCCTGACACTTCCAAGAGGTGGCCTGCAAGGTGGACAGAAGTCTGCCACAAGCACATGTGGAAGCCAACCATTTTCCTCTCCCTTCCTCTCTGTCTGGTCCATTCTGTAAATTCAGCTGGGACTTGTCTGTTCCCTGCACTGTGTTGCCATTACCTGGTTGGACTCAGCACATAGTAGGTGCTCTACAAGGATCTAGAGTGAGGAAATGATTGTTTCTACTTCTCCTTTCTCAGTACCATCCTGTTTTTTTCTCTGACCCATGGATGTTTTCCTCTAAATTATGTTTTTATTTTTACGCTTATTTAATTGAGGCTACAATGTGCGATCTTAAAATACACATTTGCAGTGAGGAGTTGTCCATGTTACTTTAATCCCCCCCTTGGACTGTATACTTCACCAGTTCTCTGCTGGGCCCATACTGCCCAAAGATGAAGGATGGTAGGAGCTCTTTCCCTGGGTGACACTGGAGGGCATCCTCTGGCTGATTACCGAGTCACCGATCGTGGGAGGTATTTCCTGCCATGCATGGCCTTCAGACTCTGCAAGATGCCAGCTTGTCCTCTTGGGCAGGAACCACAGCTTCCATGCATGAACCTGCCTCCTAAAAAAGTTAACCTTCTGTGAGAATGGGGTCCAGAAGCACGTCTTATTTATTGCACAGAAACAGACCCAAGAAACATGAACGACTGGCAACGTGCTGCCTGGAACAGCAGCAGCGCCCAAATGAGTAAGCCTCAAGTGAACTCATCCTAAAGAAAACGTGTCTTTCAGAGTCTCTCCCTAAAGCTCCAGCAACCTATGTGACTCGTTCCCAGTAAGATTAAATCTGTGTCTGGAGTGACCAACCACCTCCTCCTTAGCCAGGGGACCATGACCAGTTATTTGTAACTCGCAGGTTCTCAGGAAACCAAGCTAAGGGCCCCTTGCTTTTCTTTCTGATGTTGTGATATATTGGAGACCCGATACTGAAATACAGAAGGATCATACAGGAGTGCACGCAACATGGGGGTGTGGACAACATGCCTCTGTACACACGTGCCTGGAAGTCAGCATTCCAGATCACATTAGCAAGCCATTTATCTAACAGGGTCCACGAAAAGATCCATCCCTCGGCATTGCGGTGGAGAAGCTCAGGGCGTTGATTTCCCTGGGACAAAGAGAACAACATGGAGACACTGTGTTCCCTATTACTCCACACAACTGCCACTGCTGCTTCTGAGTAAGAGTTTTAAACCGTGTGTTTTCATTCCAGGACAAACAACATGCTTCAGTTTTGTTTTTTTACATTCCTCTGCTTCTCGGGAGACAAGGAAACCTCTGCACTACTGTGCAAGTAACACACGATTTCTGTTTTGTTCCAAGGAACTGGAAAGCTGGACAGCCAGATAACTGGGGTCATGGCCATGGGCCTGGAGAAGACTGTGCTGGGTTGATTTACGCTGGGCAGTGGAATGATTTCCAGTGCGAAGACATCAACAACTTCATTTGTGAAAAGGGCAGGGAGACAGGTAAGCGGTGCATGGGATTTGAGAGGTTAGGCCTGTTCGTGGGGGGAGGTGGGAAGAAGAACTCTGCATTCCAGCTCTGCAGTTAGGTTCCAGTCCTGGCTTTGCCACATACTAGCAGGTCTGGCTATTGCAGAGGGGATCAGTGTCTTCTCCAAGGTAGTTCTGACTGAGTTAGTAACTATGCTAGCTATATAAGAAGTGCTCACTAACTGTTAGCCGAACTGGCCAGGTCAATAGCATAGTATTAGTTTTGGGGGACTTTCGTGGGGCAGCTGGGTGGGGGCTTTGTATTGGTGAGGTGTTTTGGTTTTTTGTGCAGTACTAAGGATCCAACCCAGGACCTTCACACTGCACTACATGCCCAACCCATTTTTTAATTTTGATTTCGAGACAGTATCTCACCAAGTTTGCTCAGGTTAGGCTCGAACTTTTAATCCTCCTGCCCCAGCCTAGCAGAGCGCTGCTATTAACAAGCCTGCACCACCAGGCCTAGCCAATTAACTTTTCTTTAAGATACGACACCAATGTTAGGTGGTGCACACCCAGATCCAACCAGCTCAGGTGGCCACACATACGCTTCCACATGTATCTGTCCTCTACAGTAGGCCAGAGGCTGTGCTAGAGTCAGAAGCCAAAGGCCTGTGGGATTTTGACTTCAGAGGGTAACTACCGGAAGCATCACTAAACATACTCCTCCATAATGGGGCAACATAGTTTTCTTCACCAAACTAGATTTCAAAGCTTGTGGGAGGAGCAGAAATGAGGAATGAATGCTGATGGCTGTGGGGTTTCTTTAGGGGACAGTGAAAACCTTTTCTAAGATCAAACCTTACTGGCACAACTTTGTAAACATACTAAAAACAACTGAATTAGACCCTTTTAAGTGGGTGAATTGTATAATTTGTGAATTATATTTCAATAAGGCTACTGTCTTTTAAAAATGTTTGTGGTGAACATAACCCTTAGAAAAATATTTTGAGCAAAATATAGTTAAGTAACTAGGGCACAAATTATCCACATACCCATTCACAGATAATTACTGAGTACTTTTCATGTGACCAAGGGCATGGGATCTCAGAACAATGTGTAAGGAACTCACAGCCTGATTAGCTGAGGGGAAAAGCATTGAAATCTAAGCAAATTATAGTAGGCAGTGACAGGTAACCCAGATTTGTCATGTACGTGCGTTGTGTGGCCCCTTAGGATTTGAGCAGAGATTAGTTTTCTCCAGAATAATATCTTCAAGAGTCAAATTTAACTTTAATAAGGACTTGCTAATATTCCTTTTCAAAAGGGAATGTTTTAGGGCTGGAGCATAGTTCAGTGATTACAGGATTACCTAGGAAGTATGAGGCCTTGGGTTCTGTCCCCCAGCACTACATAACAGTTGGGTATGATGGCACACTCCAATAATCCCACCATGCTGGGGCAGGATTGCTGTGAGTTCGAGGCCAACCTGGGCTACATACTGAGCTCAGGACCAGCCTGGACTATATATAAAGCCAAGCCTCTGTTTAAAAAACAAAAGTGAATACTATTGAATGCATTTTAGAATCATTCCTAAAGGCTGTTCTTTGTTCATTTGTTTTTTGAACTATACCCTAATTTCATTCTCTAAGCAAAACTGAACTACACCCACTTCTGTCTTCTAGGACTATTATCCGCGTTATAATGGACCGTGACTGAACGGCATGAGCTGATGTTCTGACAGCTTCTCAAGGGACACGCCTCTCCAACTGCATCACCTTCTCACCTGACTGGGGAGGAAAAGGCACTGAAAACCAATTACTGAAAAACCCAGTGGCTGGTGTTCACCGTCAGCTAAGAACTTGGGAACCCGGATGTTCCCGCAGGGCACCAGTGTGCAGATGGACTAATTGAATCACATAAATTTTTCTCAGCCAGTAACCAATTATGCAAGTTATATCTTCCAAGTATGGAATGCTCCAATAAGAAAAAGACCACCATTGGTTGTTGAGCCCCAGGAAGAACATAAACATATCTGGTGTAAACAGTACCTCCACATTTCCAGAATCCCGAGTGTAGTAAAAATACGCAGACATACAGGTATATAGGCCAAGTCTTAGTAATAATATGAAATATACTTAAAGAGCTTTTAAAACTTGTATTTTTGTACAAAAATATTTGCCTTTTACAATTATTTTCCTTTTTTTGTCATTTTACAAGTATAATACACGGAGCCAAAGAAAATAATAATAGTACTAATAAAACCTCTTAGGGTTTGTCAGATTTAATTCTACCCAATGGCAGAGAATTTTTTTATTTGTGATTTAAAAAATAAATACATGTGTATTGTATATACTTTTCGTGTCTCCTTTCCTTAGAAGAGTGAGTCACTTTAAGTATCTAGAAATATCCTTGGAGGTCATCACACCTGGCCACATATGTGAACTGTCAGTGGACTGATCCACTGCTAGTCACCACCCCTGATGTGTGGCCTGGCCAGGCCTGGGGAAGTGTTCTTGCTCCACAGAGGTGGAACAGAGACAGAGGCAGAGGAAAGGACTCTGCTGGGAAGGGAAAGGGCACCTAGAGCTGGCTGTCCAGGTGGCCCTGTTTTGTGGCTGCTATGTGAGGTCACTTGGTATCAGACCCGCTCCTGTGCTGATACTGTCAGGGGAACACCACACCAGCCAGAGGCGGAGCTGCTCGGAAGATGGGAACCAGGTATGTGCTACTGGGAGTGTGTTTGGCTTAAATCAGGTTCCTGAAGCAAGACCAAGGTACACATAGGATAAAATGCAAAAACAAACTTCTGGCCACAACGTCGCACACTGACCTCCTTTGATCTAAGCCCATCTTCCACTCACTGCCTTGCCATGGAAAATGACAACTTTCATGTTGAAGTGGGGCACTGAATACAACCGGTGCTCTAGAGGCAGGGGTCCCGCCAATGGTCTACCCAGCCTGCTACCTAACCCAAATAAAGTGGTGGAATGAAGACCGAGTTTGACTTTGACACCTGCAAGCGTGCAAACTCTTGCTTTGCCTGTGGTCGCCATTCACGGCATTGTGGCAGCCTGGGTCTGACCGCCACCTCAGCATCTTTACTCCCTGCTGTCTGGAAATCCTGGCAAGATCCCGACACTCAGCCCTGACTACAGAGGCCTGCAGCAGAAGGCAGGCTTCTCAGGCTCTTGAACCTGTATCGTCTCAACTCAGACCTTTTCATCATGCTCTCCCTGTTTTCCACGTGTCAACTAAGATTTGCACGGGAGAAACTTGGAATTAGCTGGCTGACACAGTCTTCAGAAAAGATGAGTGCCAGCTTCCCGCTGAGGTGGCCTTCCTCCCTGCCCTAATGACGTTCGGAGGGTCGGGGGTCAGTTACTTGTGGGCACTGTTCCTTCCGCGTGCTCCCCCCTGCCCCCGCAGCCCCATAAAGTCAGCCTCTTCCACCCCCACTGCCCAGGGATGGGGCTCAGGGAGGGGCAGTGGGTTCCACACTGAGTAAAGAGGAGTCACACCCATGCTTCGAGAATGTTCACCTCTCCTTAGGACGCCGGGTCTGATGACTCCGCACAGTGTAAGATGCCTCATACATCTCCTGAACTGAGCTGTCTGCGTGCCAGCTTTCCATTCCCTCACTGGCAATGGTGCTCTGTGGAAGGACAGTTTAGTAAAACGTGACAACGTCTTCAAGCACCTGAGTTGCTATTTCTGTGAGAAAATGGAAACCATTTTTCTAAGTGGTTTTTGAAAGAATGCAAGCAGTTAACAAGGGTAAAAAAGCACTTTGCTCTGCATTATGTAACTCGCCCTGCCTGTCTTTCCAGTTTGTGGCAGTTAGTGTTTCAGCTGAGGAGACAAGTATTAGTAGCCATTCCCATTAAAAACAGCAGAGGCTTAATTAAGGAAGTGGGCAGCCATGTAAACCAGATAACAGTGTCAAGCACGTTGCCTCAGATGACTGATCTCAAGGTCAAGTCATCCATTCACGGATAAATAGATGGCAGGTGAGTAACGGACTGAACGATATAGAAGGGAACTATTGCCAGAACGGACCCCAGTTCAAGCCCAGCCTGGGCAGCTTATCAATTTAGTGAGGCACTGTCTCAAAATCAAAATAAAAATGGGCTGGCGACGTAGCTCAACATGAAAGTGCTGGTCTCAATTCCTACCACCAGTAAATAAGCAAAGAGAGAAGATAGGCAAAAGAAATAAAATCTGAGTTGCTAAGATGCCAAACTGCAAGGATTTTCAAGCCCTTTATATAAAAGGGCATATGACTTAATCAAAGAAGTTTGCAAGCTGCCCAGGTACACCAGGTGGCCCACACGTCTGAGGAAAGTGGGCTTGAGCTGCCAACGAACTGCGCAGAGGTCTGCCCCCTTTTTGCATTTTTCAATGAATGAGTACGAGAATGAATCAACCGCCCTGGTCCTGCCCTCCAGGCCGTGGCCAGGACTGCATTTCAGGCTCCAGCCTTCTCCCCATGGCCGCACCAGCCTCGGGTTTGCAAAGGATGCATCACAATACCTCACTGGTAGAGTCAAGCTGCCAGAGCTGTGGCTGCTTCCAGCAACTCATCCCAACCACTCATTTAATGGGTTTAACCAAAAGGTATTGGTTGAGTCTCCCAGGCCAACGATAGAGAATCATCCTTTGGCCAGTCTTTCACGATCTGCAGCCAGAGCTTGCTGTCTTCTGTAATCACGATTCACAGTGCCTCACTAAATCTCTGCTGGAAACTTCAGGGAGTTAAGAGATTCTGAAAAATCAATCCCTTTGCCATGGAGTGAAGGAACGGGGCCACACAACACAAACACAAAGCGCTGCTCTACAGGTGCTATGGCAGCACCAGTGTGAGTTAGGTACCTGACACCCCAGCCCAACCCACACACAAATTAAAATGGACGGGTTACATGATTATCCCAAGACCTGTGGTTCGGGTCCAGTGCCACCTTGCCTCCACCCCTGTCATACTGCGTCCTGTGCTTTTATAGGGACCCTATTGGCAGCCTGAGTTTTCTGCTTTGTATTTAGTTCCTCTTGGCCGTAACAAATCAGCACAAGTACCAGAGTAGCCTGTCTTTCCACAGAACTAAGATGAGGTGGGAATTTTGACTCAGGGTTTGGGTAAAAACACAGGATCACTCTCATCATAGTCAGTGAGCAAAGAGGGAGGAGTCTAATGGGCTCCCATAGCCACGTATGTGCAGGAGGTCATGTCTGGAGAAGCCACCCAAGGCTCTCAAGTCTCTGGGCCCCAATAAACCCAGATGTGAATCCAACTCTCCTCTCTCTAGTTGAGGCACATTCAGGTAAATGGGAAAGGGCTCTCCCCCTCTCCTCCTCCCCCAGAATCTCACTTGCATAAATAACAAGCCCCAACACTGCTTGTCCCAGTGTCACAGACATCAGGCCCTGTGGCCTTAAGGGCTCCCAGGGCAAACTCAAATACCCCAAAAATTTGAAGATGGGAGGCTGTAACTACACGTTCTGCAAAGAGCTGGCAGTATCCCAGAAGACTGCAGACCGAATCCTAGAGGACAGTGACCTCTCGTTATCAAAGAGTGTCATCGTTTGGAATGTCCCATGGTCATCAAGGACCTTGTTAGTATAAAGACATTTATTTCCATTGTTACCTTTTTCCTCTTTTGTTTGATGTACTGTACAGCCGTCTAATTTTTCACTTGTTTATTCCATCAGTAGATAAGATTTGTACAGTGTTCAATGGTTCTTAAAATTTTCTTTAAATTTTAAATAAAAATACTGAGGTTGAATGACATGGAAAAAAACTAGCACTCGGGTAGCTTTGCTCCCTTAGACCAGTAAATGCTGAAAAAAATTAAGTTGTACCTTCTTTCCGTGTTATGAAGTATGATCAAAAGGTACATGACTGCTTAAATTGTTTAAAATTACAGTAGAAGGTACACTGCCACTAACCCCCTTCAAACCAGACAAATACTTAAATAGGAAAGAAAACTACAGCCTGATCTCCTTAATGAAATAGACTTGGACTGGAGGAGTGGCTCAGTGGTTAAAACACTGGCCTAGCAAGTGCTAAATAAAGCACTAAGTACCTGGGTGCGATTCCCCAGCACCACTTAAGCTGGGCATGGTGGCACATGCCTATAATCCCAGCACTCAGGAGGCTGAGACAGAAGGGACTGCCCTGAGTCCGAGGCCAGCCTGGGCTCCATACTGAGCTCAGGAGCAGCCTGGGCTACTCAAAGAAAAAAAAAGAAAGAAATAGACTTAATAAGATACTGGCAAATGGAATTCAGGAAATCATTAAAAAAAATCACACACCATGATCAAACTGCTTCATTCCTGGGATATATTCCTGGGACACATTCTTACGTTGATCCTCTTATCCTGTGTGACAGTATATGAGGTAAGACTTTGGTGCAGGTGATTGGGTCATGAGGGTAGGGCTCTCATAAGTGAGATTAGTGATTTCAGAAAGGATATGAGAGAACTAGCTGGTTTGCTTCCTCTCTCCTCTGCACCTCCCCTTCTGTCTGTCTGTCCTGTGAGAATACAGTAAGAAGGTGGCTGTCAATAGCCAAGAAGGAGCCCTCACCAGACACCAGATCTCCTGGCACCATGATCTTGAACTTGCCAACCTCCAGATACGGGAGTAATAAATGCAGAAGCCATCTGTATCAAGACGTTATTGCTGTAGCAGCTGAGCTGATGGAGGCACTATGTTCTTAAACCAGACATCCCACGTCCCATTTTTCCAGAGGATGTGACCTCTACATGTGCCAGTGTTTCTAATTATCTACATGCACACACTGGTGATTCATGCACGAGCCACACTGAGTGGGCTCCATATCCATTCATGGCATTTGGGCTTACATGAGCACAAGTCACCCTTACCACAGACAGGGTGCCCTCACTCTGCCTTCATCTTAGCTCCCTAGCATGGTTTTCACTTCCACCGTTGGAAATTTCTCCTGAATTTCTCAAGCCCTCAGTTTAGTGCCTCTGACATTCGTCTCCTAGTCATACACGTGTGGGTTACACAACAGAAATCTATGTCCTCACCGTGCTAAGGACAGGAAGCCCAAGCCTCCGGCCTCCCTCTCTGGCTTGCACATAGCCACCCTCTCACTGCGTCTTCACAAGGCTCTTGGGGTGTATGCATGAACCCTCATCTTACCATGGGTGTCTGTCTTAGTTACTTTTCATCACTGTAACCCAGTACCGGACATCCCCAATTCAAGGAGGAAAGGTTTATTCTAGCTGACAGTTTCAGAAAGTCATTGTCTGTTCATGGGCAGCCAGCAACAGCAGAAGGACACTGCAGAGGCGGAGGTGGAGGCAGCTCCTCACAGCATTGCAAGCACGAAGCTGAGTCAAGTCCAGTCCAGTCAAATCAGGTTCAGTCAAGTCAAGCCTGAGAGGAAGGGCAAAAGTTGTACTTATCCTTCCAGGTTCCATCCACCCCCTTCTGGGTCCAGTCTCAAGTGTTAAACCACTTCCAGGTTTCAGCCCCCAGCACACAGCTGTAATCCAGTGCACATGCCTGTCTTCCATCACACACCCATAAACACCCTCCAGACCAGGCCCCAATCTAATGGCACATGGTTCCACAGACAATCCTTTACATCCAAATACATGAGACTTTGGACAGATATTCCAGATCTAAACTCCAATATTCTGCCCCGGCCCCAAAAGACTCATGTCCATATCCCCACCAAAAATGCATTTAGTTCTTCTCTAAAAGTCTGTAAAGTCTTAATACTTCCAGCACTGCTTTAAAAAAAAAAAAAAATTGAAGTCTGAAGTCCCCTCTGAGATGCAATGCAAACTCTTAGCTGAGCTCCTGTGAAAATCAAAGAAAGCTTAAATACCTCTAACATACAAGGGCACAGGGTAACCTTTCCCATTTCAAAAGGGAGGAGTGGGAAGACAGAAAGTAACTGGATGAAAACAAATTCTAAAATTCTAAGCAAGGGTTAAATCTTACAGCTCCACTCCCACACCTGGAGTAAACTACGGTGGCAGTGAGATGTGAACTCCAAAGGACCTGGGAATCTGCATTAACTGAGTCTGAAACTATACTAACTTTATTTACTTCTTGTAGTCCTGGGAGATGGAACCCCAGGCTTTCTCACTGAGCTACATCCTCATTCATTCATTCATTCACGGTCTCACTAAGTTACCCAGGTTGCTTTTGAATTTGCAATCTTCCTGCCTCTGAGTTCTGGGATTACACCCTCACACCCAGCTAATACTAATGTATTTATATCCAGAGTTGACGAAATTATCCTGAATTCACTAAATATCCTGCTCTCTCTAGAAGTTACAATGTCATAACTTGTGAAGAAATTTACATAGACAGAAAACTGAATGTGCTAACTGTAAAGTTTGATTTTGCCTCACACCACATCTGGCTCATGAGACACGTCATGATCTTGACCCCTTCCCTTCCTTGCGGATCTTTCAAGCCCCTGGTTCAGCTAAGGAAATAACAAGGTTCTAGTCATCCCAGGCATCTAAAAACATAGCTTCAGTGAATGGATAAGCAGTTCAACATGTAGGCAGAAGAGTGGCAGTTCCTTTAGAAATAAGTTGGGCACTGTGCCCACAGGAGAGGAGACCTGGGCTGAGCAAGAAAGTGATTGTATGTTGTAGACAGCTGAACCAACCAGCAAGTCTTGAGTCCCAGTGAGGGACTGTTGAGTCTGTGAGTCAATCTGAGTAAAAGACTAAATGTCCAACTTGATGCTGCATTTGGAAGGATGTTAAGCAGAACAGGGTGGAGAGTGATATATATTTTTCTATAATCATATCAGACAAGGGGTCAGTAAATACGGCCCATAGTCTGTTACTACAAATAAAATTGTATTGAAGCATAGCTGTGCTCACTGATTTACTGTCCACTGTATTTAGATTCTGAACATACCTCAAAGGTCCCTTTGTTGCCTGCCTACGGTGGCAATGGGTGAAAGCAGGGCCAACCGTAAGGAAGTTAGGTCACTAGGGGCCAGGCCCTTAGGGAATCCTGGAATCCTGGTCCATTCTTGTGTCTCTTTGCTTCCCAGCCACCATAAGGTGGCTACACCTCCTTCGTAACACACCACAAGGATGTACTGTGCCAACACAGGCCCCAAACAACAGGACCAAGTGACCAACGACCAAAGCACTGAAATCTCTGAAACCAAGAGCCAAAAGAAACCTTCCTCCTTCAAAGTCAATAATCTTAGCTGTTCTGTCACAGCAAGGCAAAGCTGGCTGATGCTGTCCAAAGTTGCTTTTGAATTATAGCAACAGAGTTGAGTAGTTGCAAGGACCCATCAGGGCCTGAAAACCTAATACTATCTAGCCCTTTACAGAAAAAAGTCTGCCATCCCCTACACTAGACTACAACTTACCCATGTATACTACTTGGCAAGAATTTCACATATATGATTTCATTTATTTCAGGCCAAGCATCTCTGTAGATTACTTTATCAGTCATGGTATCATTCCACTTCCTACTTCACAAAATAAGGAAGCCGAGGTTCCTACTATCAACGATCCTGATGTTGTACAGCACAACTTTCAGATCCAGGCCTCTTCCCATCCTGTTACGCTGCCAAAAATTTCCTTACTATGGTGACATTTCCTTAACAATAATATCACCTTGAAACAACAAGTGAGAGACTTAGTGTAACCCACTAATTCTTCACGGCATACAGAATCATCTCAGCAAGTATCTATCACAAATGTGCAAAGAAAGGGGGATCAATATGTGATGTTTAGATTCTTAAAACTCTTATTACTATAAAAGACACATGCTATCAACGGCCCTCAAAACGCTGCCCTTCTACTCTGAACTCACTCCATCACTCTTGCCACACGCTGAAGCAGTTCTAGATGGCCAGCCGTTTTTGTGTCTTTACAAGGTGTGATCACAAATACACTGAATGCTGCTGCTGGGTGCCATCCAGAAAGGTGGGCTTCTAAAAACATTAAGGTGTGTCTGCATCTGCCTTACTCACCGGAGCTGACGCCATGTAACTTCTAGCTCTTCAGTGAGGTAAAAATGATAACGAAAGATAAACGTCTTAGGTCGATTCAGGACAGCCAGGCAGCCATGGCAGTGCAACTAAAGACCCTCAAGAGAGAGGGCTTCCAGAGCTGCTTCAGAAAGTGGCAGAGCACTGTGCGGTACATATGCTCAAATGGAAGGCGTATGCTGAGGGGGTTAATAATAATGTGTCTTTTGGGGAAATAATTTCTTTAAAGTTATGTATTCACCATATTTTTGACCACGCCTCATACAAAGCAATCTCATGGCAGATGTGAGGAGAAGCGCCGCCCTACGTAACTGGGTGGAGTGTGACGTAAGACAAAGAAGGTAAGAGTGACCTCTGCACAAACACTCACCTTGGCTGGTAAAGCCGATTCCTCTGGGGCCCCACTCAGCAATTCTAATGTGTACATTGGAAATGAATAATTATGTATGTGGATGGCAGATGGTGTGAGTCAAGTTACTCACTCTCAACAAATTTTAGATAAGCAAGGGGAAGAGGCTAGAATGATCCATGTGGTAGTGGGCTACAGTTATAGACATCAGCACGGATTCATGTGAAACATGATCTCATACATATGAACTCATGTGCAGATACTGACAGAGATGGTTACATATACAAACATTCATAGATATGTGCATATGTAGGAATATACATACATTTCTGTGATAGCCATGATTAATATCAACCATCATAAATCATACTAATATGTAGCTTGATATGATACAATGAAAATGGCACTTTAACTCTGGTCTTTCGCCTGAAAATCCATAAAACTGGTCTCATCGTAAGCAGAGAATTGGGAAATTCCCAACAGAGGGACAGTATACAAAATACCTGGGGCTGAAAGAACGGCTCAGGGGTAAAGCGCTTGGCTAGCAAGTACTAAGTCAAACACAAAGTACCCGAGTTTGATTCTCCAGCACCATATAAGCCAGGCATGGTGCCGCATGCCTGTAACCCCAGCACTCGGGAGGCTGAGACAGGAGGATTGCCATGAGTCCAAGGCCAGTCTGGTCTTCATAGTGAGTTCTGGACCAGCCTGGACTACAGACCGAGACCCTGTTTCAAAAAAAAAAAAAAAAAACAAAACAAAACAAAACAAAAACAAAAAACAAAAAAACCTGACCAGTATCCCAGTATCCCTCAAAAATGTCATCAAAACAAAGTCTGAGAAATAGCTACAATCAAGAACAGCCTAGTAGACATGGCAGCTGGATGTAATATGGTATCCTTAATAAGCTCCTAGCACATAAAAGACATGAAATCAAAACTAAGAAAAACTGAAGGTAGTATGGACTTTGGTTAGCGATGATGCAATAATACTGATTCACTAATTGTAACACATTGACTACACTAATTAAGATGTTAGACCTAAAGGAAACTGAGTGTAGAGTATGAGGGAATCATTTGTACTATTTTCCTGTAACTCTAAAATTATTCTACAATAGTTTTTAAAAACATAAAGGCTGCTATGATAGCCTGCTAAATTAGGTACTACAGATACTATGAAAGTATCCTGCAGGGCAATACAACCACAGCCTTTGGGATTACCTTCTCTATTCAAAGAAGAACCAACTGCCCCTTTGCTAAACAAAAGTAATCTTCAGCTTCCCAACTATCTTAACATGTGACTTCACAGTTTGAGCCATGTCCTAGTTACTTTTTTGTTGCTGCGACTCAATACCCGACACCCACAAACTCAGGAAAGGAAGGGTTTATTTTAGCTCAGTCTTGAAGGTCACAGCCCATTCGGGGGTGGCCGGCAGCAATTGAAGTACATGGCAGAGAGAGAGGTGGAGGCAGCTTCCCCGACAAACAGGAAGACAAGCTGAGGCTAGTTGAGACTAGTCCCAGTCTTCCAGGAAGGCAGGTGCAGCTTATGTATCCTTTCAGGTCTCCGCCCAGTAACCAGTCCCTCCTGCATCCAGGTGTGGCCACTCCACACCATTAATCCTAACTTAACTGCAATCCACCCCTCCAGACCAGACCCCAATCCACCAACATCACATGGTTCCATTAAAATACATGAGACTTTTGGGGGACACTCCAGATCCTATCCACAACAGAGGAGGCCTTGAATTCCCTCTGTGGTAGACCCTGAGCCTTCAGGAGGTGACTTCCAGTGAACAGAGGGGAGAGACCATGGGATGTGTGTGTGAAGGCCCCAGGGTACACACTGGGAACCCAGCGTGGACATGGTGGTGGCTGAGAGGAGCTTGGGCGAGGGCGATGATGGGTAGACCTGTCCCCCAGGGGCCCCAGCTCAGCCCCCCATTCTCCCCCCCCCCTCACTCCCCAAGGATCTGTTTGCTCCCAAACACACTGTGGTCTCGAGAGCCAAACCCTGGGAATCCAAATTAATGCTGGTCCCAAAAGCCCTGCCACCCTCCTCACCCTTACCCCAGCCCTTATATTTTTGGGGCTACTGAGGCTTGGAGCACACTAGGCAAGCACTCTACCACTGATCTCCGCCACCAGTACCAGTAACTGACACACCAGCACATCTGTGAGTGTGCTCACACACAGACACACACGACTGCACACCGACAAGTGCAGTTTTGACAGTCACCAACACGCCGCAGCATTGCATAAGGGGCTAGGTCTGGAAAAACTTGTGGTCTAGTGGAAACAACGTTACACGAAGTTTAAGATCGGCTGCCTTGGAGGGCCTTAGCGGGGACGCATGCCAGGGGGCACCAGGAGAGCTGTACGACATGGCCAGCCTGAGCGGCTGGTCTGGCCAAGGGAAACAAGAGGGGGAGACAGGCTGCGGGCAGAGGGATGGGCATCTCCATGGGGCGGGGGTGCCATCAGGGTCACCAGGAAAGCTGGCCTGCCAAGGCCAGCAATGGTTTAAAGTTCTCATCGAACACCTCCGCTTCCTAATGTGGAACGTCTGTGCTGTCCAGGCCTGGTGTCTTACTTTTTCGTTGCTGTGACTCAATACCCAACACCCACAAACTTAGGAAAGGAAAGGTTTATATTACCTCACAGTCTCGAAGGTCACAGTCCATTTGGGGGTGGCCGGCAGCAACTGAAGTACATGGCAGAGAGAGAGGTGGAGGCAGCTTCCCCCCGAACAAACAGGAAGACAAACTGAGGCTAGTTGAGACTAGTCCCCGCCCTCCAGGAAGGCAGGTGCAGCTTATGTATCCTTTCAGGTCTCCCCCCAGTAACCAGTCCCTCCTGCATCCAGGTGTGGCCACTCCACACCATTAATCCTAACTTAACTGCAATCCACCCCTCCAGACCAGACCCCAATCCACCAACATCACATGGTTCCATTAAAATGCATGAGACTTTTGGGGGACACTCCAGATCCTAACCACAACAAGCCATGATCAACACAGCTGTCAAAGAGGCATTCCCCTGATGGCCCTTGGACTGGCGTGTTGTTCACCAATGCCGCATCACACTTACATGGATGTGTGGTCATCCTCTAACCTAAGTACCCAATAATCGTAGCTTAAACATTACTCACAACATTACACTTCTTTCTTCACAGACATCATTGCAGCCACCAGCTGCATGGCTCCTAACTGGCCCTACTGTGGCATCTCAGGAACCCTTCACTACTGTACAGCCAAATTCTTTTTGTAAAACTGGAATATTGCCTGCTACAGACATATTCAAAAAATGGATTACAGAAGTAGGAAGATTGCAAGAAGTGACTTAGAACTCTGTACAACTCTGTAATTAAAGAAGAAAAATATGTATTTTTATTGTGCCATCACCAAAAAGCAAATTTTATGTTCATTTAAACATGTATCAGGGGCAGGGAACTTTTTCTCTGGCAAGGGCTAGATGCATATTTATGACATTATCTGAGGGTCATACAAAATGACGGCCTCAAACATGAGCCTCCTGTATTTGGTAAACCATTTAATTAATTCACTCCTAATGTGATGACTAAAACTGCTTCTCTTTGGTGAGGCCCTTGCTGAGCTGACCAAATGACTTGGTGAACCCTGGAACACTCCTCACTGGGTCAGGACAGTGACAGGTTCTCAAATATGTGCCTAGAAGACCAGCAGGTGAATCAGGTAATCTCTGAGGATGTTTCTGTAAACCCCATTAGAAAGTGTCCAACACTAGTAGTGACTGTATGGTAATTACTGCTCACTCATTTCCTGTGTTTTTGAGTATTTCAATCTCCCCAAGTACATCACCAAAAAATTGGGAGCATGGGCTAGATGCAGATGAGCTGAGAATTATTAAGCCATACTATTAAAATGTCAAGACCAAAATGAAGCAAAATAAGAAGGGGAAAAACAAAACTGGACTACAGTGAAAGGCTTGTAGGTTCTGTGTCCCTATGGACAAAGCTTCTGCTTCCACAATTTGGCTCCAGGCAAACACACTTCCTGTCCCATCCAGGCCTAGATTCCATTTCAAGCACAAAGTTCGTGCATAGGGAATTTATCTCCAACCAACTGATCTCAGGAAAGACAACTGAAGGGACAGAAGGAAAGCAATTTTTCATTTAGCTGAACCTTAGTCCACTGTCAACATGGTAATTACATTACGCTTGCTGGTTATTCTGGTTATTTATAGGAATAAAGTACATGGGTTGACTTAAAAATGAAATTCAATTCAGTCGCTTACATAAACATTCAACTGGCTTATGTGTGGAGCAATAAAGTGTGAAACTGACACTACATCCAAATTGTAGCCACGTGGGACTTGGCTTTTTCTGACGGGGGGAGAAGGAAAATAGTAAAGCCTTAAGGATTGTGTTTCTCCCTGTGGCTCTACTTGAAGGTGGAATGAGTTCCTGCTGGTGACTTGGTGGCCTGCAGAGGCAAACAGACATGCTTAGGTGTTCTTCCAAAGCCTAAGCCTTTCCCCCAGGAACCCTGGTCGTGTGGGAGGGACACGTGGAAAACCTGGTTGAAACAGGGAGCTGAGAGTGCCACGTGTCAACACGAACTCCGCTGAGATCCCTAAACACATCTCAAACACCTGCAAATTCGTACACCTCCACCACGGAACAGTTACTCACATATTCAGCAAAGATTTATATAGAGTCAGGAGCAAAAGGTCTCCCCACTAGGTCCCAGATCCTGTGCCCAGGGCTGGTAATCATTCCTGGCTTCTGCAATATCGTCAGTCTCCAGTGTCACAGATGCTCATTTACTATGATCCCCTGAGTATGTAAGCAACAAAGGCACTCATCGAATCCCCTGGGTTCATTCTAGTCACACTCCATCATGTAGGGCAACCCTAACTTCTCTTGGCATAAAGATCAATTTTGCCAACCCAGTATTAGTCCCAATTTTAAGTTCAACGACTGTGTGGTTTCCCCTATGGCTACCAGGACCACTAACACAGCAGCACCTGAGGCTGCAGGCCTGAGGAGCTGTTGTGGTTTGGATGTGGAACATCCTCCAAAGACTCATGTGCTTGGATGCTGTGGAACATCTATGGGTTTCATGTTTTCTTAAGAGGTGGGTCTGGCTGCAAGAGGCGGGGACTCTGGGCTTGATCCCGAAGGGGCGGAACACTAGGGCCTTGACCTGGGAAGGCAGGCACTGGCTCCGCCCTTTCTTGCTCACTTGGCTTCCTGTGTGCCATGCCATGAACTGCTTCTATCTTGCCAGGCCTCTGCCATGTGCTTGCCATTGGCAGCCACCCATGAATGCACTGAGACCTTCTGAAACTGGGAAGGAAAATAAACCTTTCATCCCTTAAGTTATGGATGTCAAATATTGTGTCCCAGGAATGAAAAAGTAACAGAGACAGGAGAGTAATTGTAAGAAAGTATTTGTCCACTTTCACCTCATGGCTCCTGTACTTGTGAGGACATCCTACTTTCCGGAAACACAGCACCTCAGCCACTGCTGTCCCAGCATGGATCCCTAGCTCTGCCTTGAACAGCCCGCTCACTCGCTCTCCAGTAATTAGCGATTTCTACCAGATACTTGGTAAGATCAGTAAGGGGCCAGAGAAACAGCAGCGGTTAAATTGCTTGCCTAGCAAGTGCACAGCTCTGAACTGGACTCCCGAGCACCATGTAAACTGGGCATGTTAATGCACACCTATAATCCCAGAAAAAAAAAAAAGACTAGTGAATGGCATGGTCATGTGCCCCTGCCTCTGTGCAGGACCCCACAGCAATGCATCAGGTATTCCGTGACCTATCTGAGGCAGATACTAGCAGACACAAGCAGAGCAGGTATCAGCAATAGTAAGAAGTCACTGAAATCAAAAATCTGCAATCAAGTGACTAGCCTGGTCTCCTCAGAAACTATGTCACAATAAATTTTCATTATTCTCTGTTCACATCCACAAAATGGGACCTCACATTGACCTCAGTGTTGAGCACGTCCCCACGGGACATTCTCAGGCAGTCACTAATTTAATGTAAGACTCAAAAACATACTCACTTTGTGCCTCTACCTAAGCTCCTCATGCTCCACCTACCCTGGTTCGCCTGTGCTTCCTTCCAAGTGTGACCATGCAACGATTCCATGGCCTCTCAGCCTCAAGTCCACACAATCTGGACTTCAGGGCACTTCTCTGTCTCTGTAGCATAAGCCACCAAGGACCAGAGGACTAGCATAGCAGTTAGAGCACTTGCCTGGCAAGTGCAGGGCCCCGAGTTCAACTCCCCAGCGCAACATAAACTGGGTGTGGTGGCCCCACACTTGTAGTCCCAGGACTCAGGAGGCTGAGGCAGAAAGATTGCTATGATTTCTAAACCAGTCTGGGCTACACAGTGAGTTCAGGACCAGCCTGGACTACAGGGCAAGACTTTCTCTCTCAAAAATAAAAATAAACAAATAAATAAATAAAAGCAGCAACAGCCCCCCACCACCAATACTGCTTGTATTTTTGCTCATTGTCCTGGAGGGTGACCTTGATTGTCCTCTAGAGTATGGCAGTCCATTTTCAGCTAGAACCAAGAACCTGTGATCTTTCTCTTCCACCGTGCTGACAAACAGCAGAGAACTAACATATCTACCATGATGAGATTTCTGATGTGAGGGAAGCTGTTTGGCACTTAGGTCCACGTGCTCCCTTGGCAACCTGGCCCAAGAGTAGTGCCGGACTAGGGGGATGCTGGGTTCCCTTGGTAGGCTCCTTGCCAATGGGTGGTCATCTGTGACTCGAGTGGCCAGCCAGAACATGGCACCCCTATGGAGGAGAGGAGAGAAAGGCCTGTAGTGCAGATCTCACATGCCCAGTGATCAGAGCCGCGCCCTGGGCTGCAGCTGCTACTACATGCTATGAAAGAAAGAAAAAAGTCAGTTTAGCTTGAGCCAATCCTGGTTCACAAATGGCAATTCAGCCAGCTGAGAGACTGACATTCCTAAGAGAAAAGTTAAGAAATCTGTAAGAAGTCTGCCCCATGTTGATTTTCCCAGGGATTTAGAAGTCACTGGATGTTTCAAAGTACTGGGTGACTAATTTCCCGTTTTTCCCCCCAAATCTTACATGTTTAACATTTATTTCCTGAAAACCTGCCAAAAGTAATTTTTTTCCAGAGTTAGGTTATTATTTTAAAACATAAAATGAAGTCCTGATAGTAAATACTATCAATGTAGGCACTGAGTCCACAGAGAGCAACTAAAGAGTGATTAGAGGTTTGTAAATTGAGAGAGAGAAAGAGAGGGAGCGAGTGCAAGGTTCCAGAAGTTTCTGAAGTGCTTACTTTTCTCCAGATTCAAGCTTGCTCACTGGTGAGAACAGTCAGCCCAGGACAGTAGCCATACTCTGGGCATGAATGCGCCTACGGTTTGGTTTTAGTTGTGTTATTATACCTCTAAGCCACGACTGCAGACTGGCTGTGCCTTGGGGAAAGGAAGGAAACAGGCACCACTTGCCCCTCGCCTGAGGGTGGCCCCTAGGCAGCCTGTAGCAGCTGAGCTGGACCCAACCCCACCAGGCTTCCCTGCCCTACCCCAGCTGCGGTACCCAACTCACCTTCCTGGGAGCTCAGGAGGCTCCACACATCTGCTAGGTGCATACACAGATGTGCTTCATGGGTGCTTGTGTGTCATCAGAAGTACCTCAGCCAGCCCTGGGGGTGTAGCTCAGTGATTAGAGCACTTGCCTAGTGTATGGAAGGCCCCGGGTTCAATCCCTAAGCACCACATAATAACTGGGCAGGGCAGTGTATGCCTGTAATCCCAGCACTCAGGAGGCTGAGGCAGGATGACTGCTGTGAATTCTAGACCTGCCTGGACTCCACAGTGAGTTCAGGATCAGCCTGGAATGTAAAGGGAGATCCTATTAGAAGTATTTCAGTCAAATCCATAATTTAGGCTGTGGTATGCTGATAACATTGTCTGGAAACCAGCACCTGTTCCTTCCATTAGTGGAGGTATGGGCCGTGCATTCCAAATAAGGACTCATTGAAAATAAGGCCTTTTGTCTCAAAAAATAGACACGCAGTTAACTTATAATTCACCAACATTTTCCCCAAAACATCTATGTATCTTACTTTAAAAGTAACAGTTTACCTGTCTTTGGTAGTATGGAAATTCCTTTAAGAAATCACATTATTTGGAGGGCCAACCCTTCACGGTACACACTGCCAAATGATTATTTGGGGGGAAAAAATGGATGGTCACAAAGGACTATGTAACCCCCTGATGCAGAGAGAGTCCTATAAAGCATGACCCAGACATCAGCAGGGGCCATGCTGGCAGACGCCATTCGTGGCTGAGCTGAGGAGCTGCCACCTGGGGACCTTAGGAACGAAGAACATACGAGAGAAGGGACTGGGCAAAACGATGGCCGGCAAAGACACGATGGCCAGGCTGGGAGTTTCTGCCCGGGATCTGGCTTCTGTGGAAAGGCAAGATTCCATTTTGTCCAGCATCCTCTCCACTCTTCCCCGCCTACAAACACGAACCCATCTAAAAAGCATATTGGATTGCCACCCTGACCATGGGTCCTACCACAGAGGTAAGAAGGATGAGTTAACTAGGACACCGTCAGCTACAACAACACACAGAAGTTTCTAAAAGCGTTTCTCCAAACGATATAGGGTCTGCGGCAAGGCAGTTGGTCACAGCGGAACGAACACAGGGTGGGACTCACCTCTCAGCTGCCAGGATGCAAAGAGAGGAAGAGGAGGGGTTGGGATCTAAATAGTTCCTCTAAGCCAGGCCTGCAGGCCTATTATCTCAGCACTCTGGGAGGCCAAGACAGGAGGACCACCAGTTGGAGCCCAGACTGAGCAACGTAATGCCTGAATAAGACCTTGTTTCAAAGTAAAAATTTTAAAATGGGGAGCTGAATAGCACAGTGGTTATAGAGTACTTGTCTAGTAAGCACAAGGTCCTGATTTCAACTCTCCAGTACCACATAAACTAGGCATGGTGGTGCTTGCCAGAGGCTGAGGCAGGGAGATTGCTATGAGTTCAAGGCTAGCCTCAGCTGCACAGTGAGTTCAGGACCAGCCTGGACTAGAGAAGAGACTGTGCCTAAAATCAATCAATCAGTGGGCTAGGGATGTGTTGTGGTTTGATTCTGGAGTGTTCCCCCCCAAAGCCTCATGTATCTATGGCTACTGTGTAGTGTTTGGAGGTGGGGTCTGGCTGAAAGGGGCAGAAGCGTAGGGCTTAACCTAGAGGTGTGAGCCAGTTCCACCCTTCCTCTGAGGCATGGTTCTGTTCTGCCATGACCTGCGGATCTCTGGCTCTGGCTCCAGCTCAGGCTACAGCTCCAGCCTCAGCCCCAGCCCTCCCATGAGATTCTGCCATTTTCCGACTGATCACTCATGAATGGACCACGACCTTCTGAAACTGAGATAAAATAAATCTTTCCTCCCTAAAGTTGTAGATGCTGGTGTTCGGTCTCAGCAAGGAGAAAATAACTAAGACAGGAGAGCAGCTCAGGCCCTAGGATGATCCCCAGTACCACAACCAATCACTCAATCCATCCATCCATTCATCCTTCCTTAATCATGGCCTCAATGATTGAATGACAATCCAGCTCTACCTCCTAACACCACCAAACTTCCTAAAGCACCACAGCCTGAGACTAAGCCAGCTCGACATGGACCTTCAGGAAACCAGATCCAAACTATATCTACATTCAAGAAATTTTTATTGGGCACAAACCACATGCCAAACACTGTTCCAGAGACAAAGAAAACAACAGTGAAAAGGGTCCCACCCTCAAGAAGCAAACATTTCAGTAACACGATTCCATCTTTATTACCATGGCTTAGGAAACAAAGTCAGAAGCAGATTTCATAACAAAAGAATCATATGGGTCCACAGAGGCTAAACTTTATCAAAATGTGCTATAAATTTTTTCCATGTTTTTTCACAGTAGTTCCAAAAGAAAACAAAACTGGAAAATGAAACTGCTTCACAGCAGACAGAAATAAACACTGAAAAGAACCTGTACCCTAAGAGTCCAAATTGTATTAATACTGCAAGCCTGTTTTATTCCAATGAAACGGACATCAGTTATTGTTATGGTGCAGTACTAACCCATGCCCTGATGTCTCATGTGTCCAGAAGTACAGCCTGACTGGTAGAGGTATGTCACGGGGGATGTGACCTGGAAGAGTATATTCTTGACTCTGGCCCTGTCATCCCTGCTTCCTGGCTACCTTGTGTAGAGCAGCTTTCCTCCACTGGGCCTTTCCATCACTCTGCCATGAAGCCTGCCAACCATGGGCTGAACTTGTAAGCCAAATTAGCCACTCCTCTTTCAAACTGTGCGAGTGGGGTATTTTGATCCAGTGACTGGGAAATGACTGATACAATTATTATCAATGGTATCAATAATGAGATCATTATTACTGTTTGCCTGACTTTGAAGTTTTGCCTTCACCTAATTTGTGCATGCTTAAACACACAAGTGTGTGTATTATGTGCATGTGTATATATATTTGAGACAGGATTTTTTGTTGTTGTTATGTTGCCCAGATTGGTCTCCAATGTGTGAGCTCAAGTGATCCTACTACCTCAGCCTCCAGAAGAACTGGAACTACAGACACCTGCCAACACACCCAGTTCTTTATTAGTACATTTATTTTTAATTTTGTGGTTATATAAATGCTACAAGCATGACGTGTTTACATCTAGTTCTATACTCATTCACTTAGGAAACATAAAATTCTAGTCAACAAAAGAAGTCTATGGAAATGTTCACTTAAAAATGTTTACATTTCATTCTAACTTGGAAAGCCTTGGGATGAGGGCACAGGTTGTGATGTTACTCAAAACCTCAGCTTTCCTCACTGGCCTCCAGGTTACTCCATCCCTGCCAGTCTCTACTTCCTCCTCTATAACACAGGGACGATGCGCACAGGTCACAGGGATCAGGCTGGGAGCAGCATGTCTTAACTCAAGCAGAAGAGCTGCTTGATACCTAGTGCACGCCCCCTAACGGCTGATTCCCATCCCCTTCTGATCACATTTTCACAATGAGTCATAAAATAATGTTGGAAGTGGGAAACTAATAAGAATAAAGAACTGTTTTTAAAAACCTTTTCTTTGAATACTGAGCATATTCTGTTGGAGCACAGCACGCTGAGAATCAAATTCTTCCTAAGGAAAAAACAAAGCTAGCATCACATACAATTAAGCCGGGAAAAATAAAAAAATTTCTAATATAACATGAAGTGACAAATAGCTGTACTAGCATTCTGTGAAGGTCACTTAGGAATTCCTCCACCAGGTAAGTTGTGGTCTAACTTACTTAGTCAAGAGTATCTGGAATTTATATGGAGAGAGAAAGGGAGGAGAGACAGAGAAGGAACAACATCAAATGCGAGAGTTTATCATGATTCCATTAAACACCTTTAATGAAAGCAGTGCTTGATGATTAGAAAGTTACTTTTTGTTTAAAAAAAAAAAAAGAACCTCTCAAACTGCTTCATATTAGAGCTGGCAGTGTTACTTTGCTTCTCACATAAAACAAGACATTGTTTCCACTGGTAACCACAGTAGAGCGTCGGGAATTCAGCACTCGTCTCCTCTGGCCACTCAGGACAGCAGTTAAGTCTCAGGACCACTGGGAAGGTTAAACCCGCAAGTGGTGAAGCAGGCATTCTATTTTTTAATCTCTTAAATTTCACCCTCGTGGTGACCAGGAAGAAAGCCGGAAGCAGTAGTGACAGCTTAACACCTTGTTTATCCCTGGAGACAGAGTAAGCTCCACAGCCAGCAAAGCTCCAACAAAAAGATCAGCAACCAGAGACAGAACACGTCTGCTTCTATCCTAGACCGCTTCTACGCACAACTAGAACCCACCAGGTCCCTGGGGAGGCTGCGACCCTGCAGCCTGGAGGTCTCTCCCGGCTACAGATGCAGGTTGGAGCCCAGCCTGGGTGTCTGGGGCTCACAAGCCCTCTCCCACTCTCAAAAACTTGTTCTTGATAGGAAATCAGAACCATAATTTTGTCTAGAAATTTTTTTTGGCAACTGAAAAAAATCAACATGAAAACAAAAGGGGAAAAAGGAAGAAGTCATAGCTAAACAAATCAAGCAATACTGGTGCTGCAAATCGAAGTTCAATCTCTGAGGAACAAACGCGATGTTGGAGAGATCCTGCACCAGAATTCCTCAGCCAATAATGAGCTACCTTAAGACAGTAATTCTAGCTGGGCTCAATGGTGCAAACCTCTAATCCCAGCAGGTTAGGCGGCTGAGGCAGGAGAGCGGCAAGTTTGAGCCCAGACTGGACAACTTAGCAAGCTGGTGAGACCCTGTCTGAAACAAAGATAATTCTAAGGAAGGAGGGTAACTTCTCTGGTTTTGCCCATTCTGGGTACCCAAGCCTCCCTGCTGCCCCTTACTATCAAGGACATTTTGGTTTTTATGTTTGCAAAGATTTAAATTAAAGTTCATTTGAAGCCTAACCTTTAAGAATAGCTCCTATCACTTGCCTAGCAAGTGCTGGCCTTGAGTGCAATTCCTCAGCACCAAATAAACTGGGCATGGCAACACACGCCTCTAATCCCAGCACTCAGGAGGCTGAGGCAGGAGGACTAACACTGAGTTCTAAGCCAGCTTCAGCTACAGAGTGAGACCCTGTCTCAATAAATAAATGATATATAGGTCCTGTATGGCTTGTCAACCCAGGTAAAGGCTATCTGTTCTCTTGGCCCTGCAACTCCATCTAACTTGGGAGCCATCTCACAGTTTCGGTTACTGCTCCAATCCATATGCTCTCTCCTAATGACCTTATCCCTGGGTCGCTCTGGAAGGAAGAACCACATCCTTTGAGGTGCAAACTAAAAAAGGATCTCTAAATTGCTTGGGGTAATGATTCCCGAATTTCAAATTTGAACAATAAGAGAAAGAAAGGCACTGCAGGATGAGGCAAAACTAGACACAAGACTTCCAATCAAGATGGAGGCCAAGTAACAGAGCTATGCAGTGTCTCCTCAGGGACTCACTTAAAAAGCTGAGATAATGAAAAGCTGCCTGTTCAAACTGCAAGGAGAAGAAGGAGCACCCCAACAACTGAAAGGCCTCGGGAAGATCAGAAATCCTGAAGACACATCGGGAGCGGAGGAAAACAGCAGCTCAGGAAGATGCCCTAGGCCATTTGAGGGCAGCCCTGAGGCAGTGCTATCGCAGATGGAAGAAAGCCCAGAGCCTAGAACCTCTGACCTAGGTAAGCGGGGACCCCTGTGGGAGAAGCAGGAACTGACAGCAGCTGGTAGCCCCAGCTTCCAAAAACAAGCCTCTGGCAGTACAAGCTGCAAACGCAACTTGAGCTTCCCCTAGCAAAGGCCTTTGTGAACCTAGACCTGAAGCAACAACACTGGGAAGCCACAACAGGAAGTGATGTAAGCAGGAGCCTTTTAAGAAAAGAATAAATAACTAAAACAAGAGCCTGAGACTGAACTGTTCAGAGTAAAAGCAAGTTCAGAAGAACACATCGGGGTTTTTGGAGTCACTCTTACACAGTGCCTAGAAAGAAACTGGCACAGGAGACAGGTGCAGAGAAGACAGAAAGGCCACTGACCTCCTGAACGGCTGATGTAGAGGGCGCACCTCCGAGGGTGGAGAGCCCCACCCTGAGGGGAGGAAAGCCAGGACAGGAGGAGAGCTTTGCTGAGGGGTCTGGGTGTGATCAAGACACCTCAGAGGCCATTGGACTGTTGGGGTCTCCCTCACTGCAACTCCCACCGGAGAACTCAGAGCAATTTTAACTGGCCCCCCACATCCTCATGCCCACTCAAAGAAACCTCTTAGGTAGGCTCAATAAGCTTTGCATCCAAGAAGGCCACTATTTAATTAATAGGTTTCTCTTTAAGCCCACTGACCGTTGCTTGCATTTCTTTGAGGATATCTTGCTTGAACTGGCTGTTTGACTCATTTATTTGCTTTCTGACTTCCTTCCCTTTGAGTTCCACTGACTTATGGCCCACGACATTAAGTTCTGGGGTCACGGGCATCTCTGTGGGTGTCCTGTTGTGCTGTCTTCTTCCGTGTTTCCGTTGTTGAGGGATTTCACTTTAAAGGCTTAGCTGAAGCATTCCTTTGAATAGTTACCAGGGTGTGGGCAAGGGGAGACAAAATTCCTTGGAGTTCTGTGCTGGGAGTAGGCAGTGAGGGGGGTCTAACAGTCCAATGGCCTGTGAGGTATCTTGTTCAGCCCGGCTACCCCAGCAAAGCTCTCCTCATCCTGGCTTCCATCCCAAAGGTGGGGCTCTCCACCCTCACCAGTGCTCCCACTACACCTGAGTCATTCTGGGGGGGGGGGGGGGGGGGGGGGGGGGGGTCAGTGGCTTTTCTCTCTGCAACTCTCCCTTGGTGCCAATTTCTTCCTAGGCACTGTTTAACAGTGACCCCAGAAGCCCTGATGTGCTCTTCTGAGCTTTCTCTTACTCTAATCAGTTCAGTCTGAGGCTTTTAAAAAATGGCTCCTGCTTATGTCACTGCCTGTTATGGCTGCAGAGCACAGCTTCTGATTAGGCTCTGGGAGGCCTTTTCTGGGGGAGTTCACATTGCATTTATAGTATGCACTACCACTAGGCTGGTGCTACCAGCTGTTGTCAGATCCACGCTTACCTCAGCCTGGGGTTCCAGGATCTGGGCTTTCCTCTGTCTGTGGACGCTGACAGCTCAGGGCCATGTTCAGTGAGGCTGGGGCTGCTACTCCTTCCTTTCCTATCTTCGTGGGAGGTTCTAGGCTCCAGGCGGACTTCCCTCGGTTTGCAGATGCTGGCAGCTCCCAGCCATTCACAGTCAGCCTCAGGCTGCTTCCTGGGCTGCTGTTTAACTCTGCTTTTGATGTGTTTTCAGGGTTCCTGACATTCCTGTGGCCTCCTTCCTGTTGTCCGGGCACTCCTCCCTGTCCTAGCTACATTGAATGGGCAATTTTTGACCATATTCTCAACTTTTTAATGTGGGTTCATGAGGAGACATTGCACAGCTCTGTTACATGGCCACCATCTTGACCACTGAAGAAACATTTTGATAGACAAGTAGCGATTTTGAAAAGAAATCTAGCTGAAATTCAAGATACGAAAAATACATTTGAAGGCAGGAAAAGTCAACTCAAAACATTCAGAGAACAGAATTTCAGACCTTGAAGCCAAGGCTAAGGAAACAAATACCAAATTTAGCAAGACTCCAAAACTAGAAATGAGCAAAGCAGCTGGATACAACGGCTGATAGAAGATTCAAAGAGAACCAATCTCAGAATATGTGTGTGGAGAAAGAGCAGAAGACAGCACCAAAGGTACGAGGAATTTATTCACCAAAATCATGCAAGAAAATTTCTGAAATCTAGGAAAAGAAATTAATTTTCAGGTACAAGAAGCTTATAGAACACCAAATAACCTCAACCAGCAATGAGACTTGCCATGACATACAGTAATCAAAACCTCAAAAATACAACATAAAGAGAGGGCATTAAAAGCAGCAAGATAAAAAAAGACATTATTTGACCAAGGCAAATCCATTCGATTTACTACAAATTTCTCAATGCAACCTTTAAAGCCCAGGAGAGCCTGGAGCAAAATCTTTTTAAGTTTAAAAAGCAAGTGTCAACCACATTGCTATATTCAGCAAAATTACCCCAAAAATTGAAGAGGAAGTAAAAATTTTTCATGACCAAGAATCCCTAAAGACATACGCAACCACTATCCCAGCACTGAAGAAAATAGTTGAAGGAATCTTTGATAAAGACAGAGAGACAAGCAACACCAAAGAACATGGAAGAAAGAAAACATATAAAGAGAATGTTTAAAGAGTAACAAAAACAATCATTTGATTATTATCCTACTAAAACAGTACCGGCTTTCGCCTAAAATCTGTGAAACGCCCCCATAATTATTTTTATTAGTATTTTAGTTTGAAAAACATAGTAATTATATTCAACATGGGGAATTGGTATAAAATCTTAATCTGAAACTTTTTTGATGTGTATAGATATTTAACTGGGAGTGTAGTAGCACAAGGTAGTGGTTTTGATTTGGGATATTACTAGTTCTAAAAACAGTAAGAGTTGGTAAATTAAGTGGTTCTTGGGATCTTTTTCCCTGAAGCTTTCATTGAGTGGTAAAGTTTGGGTAAGAACTCAGTCGACTATTAGCTCAATCTGTTACTCTCAAATTTCATGTCTCAATTTCATGCTCTATAACTACATTTGTAATAATGATCTTACTCATTTCTTCCTGATCTGCTTTGGGAAAGAACTCTTTAAAAATTCTGAAATAACCAAATACGCCATTGTATCTATTGCTTTATGTGTTGAGATATAAACTTAAGTTCACTTAATGTAGCGATTCATTTATTCAGTCTTTGATATAAGTTTAGCCTAAGAAATTTGATTTACATAATGATAACCTGAATATCATTTGTACAGCAGCACAATTAATAATAGCCATATCTTGGAAGCCAATATGCCTCAGTAGAGATGACTGGATAAAAAAGATATGGTGTATACGCAAGGTGGAGTGGTTCTCTGCTACCAAGAATAACAACTTATATTCATTTTTAGGAAAATGGATGCACCTAGAGACCATGATGCTCGGCTAAATGAATCAGACCCAGAAAGTTGGTTACATGGTTTTTCTGAGAAAAACAAAACCTAAAAAAATGTAAGACACAAAAAAAAGATGAACTTTGTACATAGAGAAAGGGAAAGTGGGGAGAGAGGGGGGGAAGGAGAAAGGGAGATGCCACGTTAAAAAATGGGTGTGATAGTGGGAGTTCAGCGGAGGGAGTAGTGGGAGGATCAAGAGTTGGAGGGGAAAGGACTAATTCTGACATGATATGTGCACAAAATAATCAGGTTCAATGTAAACATTATGTATTGCATATACATTAATAAAATGGGGAAAATAAACAAAACAAAGCCACATGCAGAAGTTACAAGGCATCAAAGGCACTCAGACCAGTGATACCGTGATTCTCAGAGCAAAGAAGGAAGATGTCTAACATGTGGCCAGAACTTTGCAGCCACAGATTCCCAAGTTCAAATTCCAGTTGTATAGACTTTTTAAAGTTCTATTAAGCCTTGATTTCCTCATGTGCAAACAATGCCTCAAAAATGAATGAGACCACGTACAGAACATGAAAATGAGTGCATGTGTGTCGAACATGATGTATTGTTAATATAAATATATTTATAGAAAGACTGAAGGATTATGCAAGGCCAGAATTCTGAAGTCTTGAATGCAGTTAATTCAAACTACAATGTTAACTTTACTTTTGGCAATACTGAGAATTGAACCCAGAGCTTTCACAATGAGCTACCCAGTCCATTTTTATTTCTGATTTTGAGACAGCATCTTGCTCAGTCATAAAGTGGCCCACACTGGGTTCTAGCCAAGGTGATCTTCCTGTCTCAGCCTCCCAGAGTATTGGGGTTGTAGGCCTGTGCCACCATGAGCAACTTAAATTAGCTTTTGAAAGCTATTTGGAGGCATTAAAGGATTTTTAGCTGGGGAATGGGCTCATTGGGTTTATTTTTATGAAGACATTAAAGTGCCAGACCATGCGCCAAACACTGCAGGTAGGATGTGTGAATCAAACAGCATCTGAGCCTTGTATACTCTGCTGTCGCCATATAGACTGACAATTCAATATGGGTCTGGCACTAACTTGCAAACAGGAAACTCCTCACTATTTTCCACCTTATTTTTTCCCCCAACCAGTGGGTGGAAACTGGAGTTGGGACAAGAAACAGTGTAGTGGAAAAGTCTCTAACAAGAACCAAGAGCCAGGGGTCTATTCCAGCCCTGGGGGAACAGGCTGTATTTTCCTGAGGTATTAATAATTCGTGCTAGAGTGAAGGCCACAAGAACTTACGTAATAATCGTAACTCAGTAATTCTCCCTGAGGTAAGTATATATCACTTGCTTTCTAAGTTGAAATAACCATTTGGGAATCTGTGGGGGGAAAACGGCACCAATATCAGCCCCCAAGTCACTCAGAATTAATGAGAATTAAAATATTCTAGAACACAACAGATATTTTCTGTAATAGTTTACTTAAAATTTGTATTGACCAAAGCATTGAAGGTCAGTATGAGGTTCTACTTCAAGTAGGAATGCATCTAAACAACAGTTTTCTTTCTCCTCTCTCTGGTCTTTCACCAGGTAACCGCAATGGAAAAGATATTTCCATGCAAATACCGCCCTCCTGTGGTAAGATCCAGTTACTTCAAAGAAAGTATCACCAGGGCTGGAGGAATAACACAGCTATTACAGTGATTGCCTAAGGACAAGGACTTGGGTTCAGTTCTCCAACATCACATAAATTGGGCATGGTGTCACATACCCAGCATTCAGGAGGCTGAGGAAGGAGGATTACACTAAGCTCAGGACCAGCCTGGACTACAGAGTGAGCGCTTGCCTCAAAAAAAGTATCACTCCAGTAAATTTTAAGATAAATTTGTTATTATGAAGAGAAAAAGACAAAGTAAATTAAGTGATATTATCATAGGAAAAAAAATCCTCAAAGCAAAATGTTTTGCTTGGCAATCCCAGAACTTGATAGTTTCCCCCATGGGTCTTTCTTATTAAAACCAGTTTTGCTTCCCATGTTCCTTTTGAAAATTATAAAATTAAAACATGACCGATGCCAGTGAGAGTCATTCTCACTGAAATAATGTATTCCTTCAATTTTCAATTGAACAGTTTCTTCACCTGAGAAGATGACAACAATGTACGTCTACCCCGTAAGGCTTCTGGGAAGATTACATGAAAAAGCACTACCTTATCTTTTCCTTGCTGAGACACAATGCCCGACATCACCGTTTACAGGAGGAAAGACTTATGTTAGCTCACAGGTTCAGAAGCTCGCCCCCTCACAGGCGGCCTGCAGGGGTGGAGGGAAAGGGATCAAGGCCGCTCATCCGGGGGAGGACAGGCCTGCAGGAGGAGGGGTGGAGCTGCCATATGCCCTTAAGGTCATGACCCAGTGTCCCACTCCTTCCAGGTAAAGCCCAGTAACCTGCCCCTCCCAACTGGAATTAACCCCAGATTGAATCACCTTCCAAACGTGAGGCTTTTGGGGGACATTCCAGATCCAAACCATTACAAGCACTTAGAATTCAGCACACAAGGGCTCCCAAAAGGTATTATTTCCTTGATAGCACTTACTAATAAAATTTTTCATACTTTTGTTTTAGAAAGTTTGATCCCCCACTGAATAAGATTCTGTAAGTGTAACTTCTGTTTTTTGTTTTGCTTTGAGACAGGGTCTGGCTCTGCAGTCCAGGCTGGTCCTGAACTCACTTTGGAGCCCCGGCTGGCCTTGGACTCAGGGCAATCCTCCTGTCTCAGCCTCCTGAGTGCTGGGATTACAAGCATGCACCACCACACCTAGCTTATGTGGTGCTGGGGAATTGAACTCTGGTACTTAGCGCTTTAACCACTGAACCATTCCTCCAGCCCCAGCAGAATAACTTTTGTCTGATTCATGGTGCCAGGTTCACCTATTTATTTGTTGAGAATAAACAAACGAAATTGTCAGGGCCAGGGGCCCAGGGCGCAAGGGTACAAGTTTAGATCCAAGCAGCCTGGGGAAGGAAGTGAGGCACTGCTGAAGTCCAGTCATACTTTACTTATTGTTGGCCAGGCACACAGCAGAGAACTGAAGTCATTTTTTTATTTCTGCCTCTGTCCCCATTTGCCTTTCTGTCCTATCTTGCTTGCTTGATGCCGTTACTAGGAAGGGTGGTCCATCAGTATCCTAGTGCCAGCCAGTCAGAAAGCAGCGGTGTCGCGCACTACTGTAGGTAACCCCAGAAGATGCTTCCTAGGTAATCAGCGCCTGGAGTCAGTTAGTTTAGTGGCTGGAACTGTCACGGCGAACCACAGACTCAGGTTATTATCGGAGCTGCCAGGAACTGCTGGGACCAGGCAGCTATCACATGTGGTCACAGGTGCCTCTACTCACGCTGTTTACACACAAGCTTCTCTTCTGGACAGAATGTTTTGTCCCCACAGAAATATTTTCTAAGCCTGAGTAAGTTATTAGAGAAGTCTCCCATTTTCATATTCCAAGACCTCTCTCTACTGGGTGCCCAGAAGTGCAGACAGTGCAAAGCCCAAAGCACATCATGTTTTTTTCCCTGTCAAGAGACAGCAGGGGGACCAACAGGTGTACAGCACATTGATACACCGGGCTAATGCATGACTCATGTCCCAGAAAGGACAGAGCATGAGGCAGATTTCATCACACTACTCAAAAAGCCACACAATCTCAAAGTTTACTTCTAAAATCTTCCATGTAATATTTTCGGAACATGGTGACCAAAGGAAACTGAAAATGAGGGAAGAGGCAACAAAGACTAAAGGGACTACCGATGTCACTGTCTCAAGACAGTGTAGTAGCCATGGAAACACTCTCCTCTGCTCCTCCGCTGCGGGACCATAACTAAGCCCAACTGCTGTCCTCTGGACCCATCACCTCACTTGTTATAGGTGATGCTTTCTGAGGACACCTCCTCATCCATCTATGGCTGTGCACCGCAGACATATTTGTAAGACCCACGTCACAAGCCTGTAATCCCAGCACTGAGGAGGCAGAGGCAGGAGGACTGCAGTAAGCTCAAGACCAGCCTGGACTACAGAGTGAGTCCTTGCCGAGAGAGAGAGAGAGAGAGAGAGAGAGAGAGAGAGAGAGAGAGAGAGAGAGAGAGAGAGAGAGAGAGAGAACGAGAACCTCTCCAGTAAAATCTGAGATAATTTTGTTATTATGGATAGAAAAAGACAAAGTAAATTAAATGATATTATCATAGGAAAACGACTCTTCCTGCAAGAAGTTTGGCTTGAAGAACTCCCCAGTTGCAAAGCCAGCACTGCACCCACAAACTTCCTACCAGTCCTCCTTCCTTCCTTCTGTCCTGCCACAGGTGTGAGACTTTTCCTCCTTTTTTCCTGCCTCTGTCTAGCCATCTGCTTCTCTGTAGACCAGTACCACCAGTTACAACCTCCAAGGTGAGAAGCCATGAGCAAGTGATCTATCAAGGTTGTGATCTCAAGAGAAACTGGTAACTGAGAGAATAAACAAGACAGGGAATAGGGAACAAGCCAAGAAATGGTAACTTCAGGCAAAAACTCCACCTAACGCTGCAGAGAAGCTGGGTGTTTAATAGCTAGCAGTCACCCACCACCCCTTCTCTCATCTTAAATGTCTTCATTTATGTGGTCCAGCAAAGCTCAAACAGGACTTTACAAGACATACTAGATAATGACATAAAAAGCATCATTTGGTGAGGACCCTAGCATGGTAGAAAAATTGGAAGGGCAAACAGATCCGTGCAGAACACAGAACACTAGGAAAGAATGTACTTTATGACCATCAACTTTCAGTAATCTGTAAGAGCAAAAAGCCACTGGAGAGACAAGAGCACTAACCCATCCATGGGAGCTCAGCTGCCATGACCTAGACACCTCCCACCAGGTTCCAGCTTCCAATAGTGTGGATGCAGCAATCAAACGTCAACCTGAGTTTTGGAAAAGACAAACTATGTATAAACCATAACAGTACAGTACCTGCAATGCAATCACTTACTAATACTATATATATAATCCAATATTGTGCCTATACCTGAGTAAGCACTCAAGGCATTTGTGTTGAATTGTACACTACAAAATGGTGGAAAATTGCCAGTATCCTATAAAAATACAGCATCTTCAGCTTTCCTACAAATTTCTTTTCCACAAAAATTTAAGTCCCAATATATATAACATACCACACCTTTCTTTTTTAAAAAAAAAAACTCTTCTCAATTCCATTTCTTTCCTGGTGTGTAAGTGCTATTCTTTTTGCCCACATTTGCCTCTGAAATATCAATTCCCTAAAAAGTAATTATTTCAATCTACTTGTTCAACTACACAAGAGAGAAGGAGAAAGGGCCCACAATGGGAACTAGCAGAATCTGCAATCCAGGTGGTTGACTGGCGAGCATGGAGTGAATTTCCTTTCTTCTGAGCAAGAGTCAAGATAAGGCCTATAAGAAAAGAGGGGAACATGCCTCCTTGATCCTTTCTCCCTACAATCTTTTTTAGTGCAAACTGAACTCAAGCGCATGGCAAGGAAAGGATGGGGGTTGATGACACATAAGCCTAGAACTGATCGAAAACAACCAATCTAGAATTTTCCACAGAAGATGACTTCCTAATAGTCATGGCCCACAGCATCTGACCTCATTAGCCAGACTAAAGAAAAACAGGTGCTCAATAAACCTAAGTGAAAAGGTAATATGCCCTCAGACACCTTCTCTGTGTACGGCTAGGCTCCTTTTTAAGAGCCCCGACTTAAAAATATATATATATTATGGTCCTTATCCTTACTCAGTAGTAAGGAAACAATTTAAGAGGCACTGACTGAGTCCATAGCTTGGGAAAGATTTCATAAATTAAGACCTGAAAATAAACACAGGTTTTGGGATCAGAGCCAGGCTTAGATCCCAAATTCAGCTTCCGCTAGCCATGTAACCTAGGGCAGAGGAGGCAGTTTCCTCATTAATATTATGGTTTATATCTAAAATGTCCCCCAAGTCTCCTGTGTTTGGAGGTTGACTCGGTCCTGGGCGCTGTGCTCCTCAGTGGAAACCTCCATTGACGCATCAGAAGCTGTCGGGAGGTGAGGCCTGGGTGGAGACAGTTCCCTGGGATGTGACATGGAAGGGTACAGTCCCATCCTTTACTCCCTTCTCTGCTTCCTGGTGGACATGCGCTGAGCAGCTTTTCTCCACCATACTGTTCTGCCTTGGAGCCAACCAACTGTGAGCTGAATCCTCTGAAAACCCTAAGCAAAAATAAACCTCTCCTCAAGTTGCAGGTACTGGGTATTTTGCCCTAGTGAAACTAAGTGACTAATACAGTTTTTGGTGCCAAAGAAATGTGGTCACTGCTGTGATTTTTATCACACTGTCTGCAGACTCTCTGGTTTATAAGACTTTTTTTCGTGACACCATTCATCTCTTACCTGTTTTAGTTTACCACTGCCATAGTTCAGATGGGTTGTGCAGTTTCTCCATATGCACCGTTGCACACTCTACCCTTGCCCTGTAAGTCTTCAGGGTACCTGTCAACTACAAAGTCTCCAAAGATTCTTCTCCTCCATTAAAACTCACCTATTATACACTCAGGTTAAGGATGTTTGTCATTTAAAGTCTCATGTTCCAAATTCTCAATTTCTCAAACATAAATGAGTCGATACAAAAAAGACATCTATTACATTCCACAAGGGGGATTTCTTTCAAAATTCCTTTACATGAACTGGTTGGTAGTAGGGGCTTGGAAAGGTTTAGAGGTGCTGGCTAGAGAAGATCTAGCATAGTATTAGTTGACCTTGACGGGTAATTCTTGGTGGAACTCAGAACACTCAAATGCTGACAGGATTCAATACAAACATTATGTGTCACATATATACTTATCAATAAAGTGGGGAGAGTCCGTGAGGTTTCAGATGGGAATGAGAACTCTACTGGAAACTGGATTAGAGAACATGCACGTTTCACTCTATCAAAGAATTTCCTTGTTTATCCATATCCTAAGACTTTGTATGAGACTGAATTTATTTACTTTTTTGAGATTGAATTTATGGTAGAAACCGATCTGGTGGGGAAAATTTCAAAGTAGCCAAACATTCAAGCTGTGGTCTGGGTACTTCTGACTGCTTTTTGCCAGATCTATAGTGAGAAATAGGAGAAAAAAACAGAATGATTGAAATATTTACTTTTTCAGCAGAAAGAAAGAAGCTTCAAAGTCACGGACAAGGAAAGCATGATTGCTGAAAAGATTAGCATAAAAAAACCAAGTAGTTTGCATCAAGACATCAGGAAACACAGTTCGAGATTATTATGGTTTGGATCTGGAAGGTCCCCCCAAAGTCTCATGAACCATGTGCTGTTAAGAGGTAGGGCCCGGTCAGGAGCAGATTACAAGCACATGGTGGATTACGGGTGTGTGGTAAGTTACAGGCATGTGGCACATCACTGGGCGCGTGACCTGGAAGGATACAAGCCAGTTCTGCCTTCCTACCTCCCTTGGCTTCCTATTTGCCAAGCCAGGAGCAGCTCTTCCTCTGGCTACAACTCCACCATGTACTTCTACCACCATAGCCATCCATGAATGGACTGAGACTTTCTGAAACTGTGAGCTAAATAGATCTTTCTCCCCCTATGTTGTGGACGTTGGGTAGTGAATCACAGCAATGAAAAAGTAACTAAGACAGAAATCAGCTCAGGAAGTTGGCCAGGCTGCACCTTTCGTAGCTGCAAAGGTACAAGACCGAAGACCTTGCTCTGGGAAGAGCCCCAGGAAGCCCGGTTAAGCTGGGGCAGCCTAGGGAATGGGCCCTCCAGATTCGGCCACTGAGGAACTCAGGGGCCACTGCAGCCATGGACTAAGGGGGCCCGGCTAGCACTCACTCAAACTGGCAGTAAACTCCGGCATCACCTATTTGGTACTGTTCTTTCCATCATACAAAACGCAACACTTGCAGAGCCACAAAGTCTCACTCAGTAGTCCAGGTTGGCCCTGAACTATACAGCTCAGGCTGGAACTCAACTCATACAGTCCTGCCTCAGCCTCCCAAGTGCTGGGATTACAGCCGTGTGCCACCACACCAGTTTATTTGATGCTGGGTAACTGAACCCACAGCCGTGCGTTTGCTACACAAGCACTTTTAACTGCTGAGCTGTGCCCTAGCCCTCCACCCCTTTCTATTCCATTTCCTCCTTTTGGAATGGAAATATTTACCTTGTGCCATTTTATGTTAAATATAATTAACTTTGCAAAGAGACTCACACCTAAGAGTTTGTCGTGAGTCTCACAAGACTTCAGACTTGGGACTTTTCAGCAATCCTGTAAATATTAAAACTGTGAATGTAACTATTAACTTTTAATAGTGTAAGACTGTTCTAACTATTAACTTCTCACCAATGCTACAAATACTTAGACTATGGTGACCTGGAGATGTATGAAATAAATTCTGCATAATGAGATATGCACAAGTCTTGTGGGGGACCAGAAACACAATGTTATTGTTTAAACCTAAAATGTCCCCCCAAAAGTTTAATATACTTGGAGGGTAATTAAATCGTGGGGGTGATACACTCCTCAGTGTAAGATAATATATAAATACAAACAAAATGTTGCAAGTGCAACAATTGCCTGACTCAAAGGACAAACAAAACCTGATCATTACTCAAGGCCACAGAGCAGTCAGAGCACAGAACATGGTAGCCAAGCTTGTGCCACTCTATTAATAAGACACTGAGTTTGCTGTATGCGTTAAACGGACATAATTGCTGCATTACCCACCTTAAAATATAGTAACCAGTGGGGTATTGTACATTGTTCACTGTGAATTATAAAGCACTTAAATTGACCTAAACATTAACATGTTTTACTCAAATTGGACAGCCTTTTAAAATGCACTAGTTACTTACCTTACTGAAGATTAAAAGGGCTCATGGTCCCTTTTATGTCTGTGCTATTTTTGCCTTAACTATCTAGCCAAGAATGCTGCCTTTAAAACAATCTTTCAGATTATAAAATATACAGAAGATTTAGCATGTTAACTCCTTTCCCCTAGTACTGGGGATTGAACTCAACCCTTTGCACGGCACTGATGTACAACCTTTTATTATTTTGAGACAGAGTCTTGCTAAATTACTCCGGATAGGCTTAAAATTGTGATCTTCCTGCCTCTTCCTCCCAGAGTGCTGGGATTACAGCATGCGCTACCACACCTGGGTACATCTTAACTATTTTGAAGCGTGCAGTTCACTAGCAGGAAATACATTCACACTGTTGTGTGACCATCACCATTACCCACCTCTATAATTATCTTCAGTGTAAACGTTATTAGCCCAAAACTGCTGTTTCTCTTTTGTTGCTTTGTTCATTAAAGCACAAAAAAACCCATTTCTCTCCTTCCCAAATACACAGCCAGCTATAAATTACCAGAAACTATGAAAACCATTTTTCAATCTACACATCGTTCCAACTTGACTTTTCAGCCTATCTTTCAAAATGCCATGTAAAAATCGAAGTCATGCCCTTCCACACCTCTAGTCATGCCTCTTTCTCCCTCCGTAATGCTCTCTTTAGCTGTTCCTCCTACCCGTACTTGTCTACTTTAATATTCAGATCCAGCTCGTATTGACTTCTCCATGAAGGCTTTGACAGCTATCACCAAACTCATCCACAGAAAATATTCTTTATAACAAGACTTTTACACTGTAGCTTTGTATTTGCTTTGCAGTACTCGGACTGAACGCAGGGCATTCGCACGGAGCCCTATCTCTAACCTCTCGCTCACTTGCTAAGACAGAGGCTGACTGTGACCACCACCTAACGGCAGCACTGGCACACTGTTCAATGGTGGATATTTAAATCTTAGCGCTTTACCTAACCAGGTCACCAGACAAAGGTGGGAGGGGGAAGGAGGGATAAAGGTCATGCTATTGTAATAAACTTGGCCCTGAGCGAATGCCTTAGATCTTATCGGGAAGACTGTGCAGTTTGTCAATGGGAAAAGGGAGGGGGACAGACCTGCGACCTAGGAATTTAAATCACCATCCACCATATTTTCCGTGTGCCTTCCTTCCCTTGCACATGGGAAGGTCACCCTTTTTGCACAAAGATAATTAAAGCTTCATATTCCGTTATCTGTGCCTCCCATGTCCATCCTTTATTTGGACAGGTAAACTCCTACGAGCCATTTCTAACATTACTAACCTGCCCAGTCTGGGCTCTAACTTTCCATCCTCCTGTCTTGAGACTCTCAGAGTGCTACGATCACAAATGCATGCTACCATGACTGGCTTCTAGGTTTTTTTTTTAACATCAATCAATCCAAGTTCCTCAACAAAGGAATTTGTACAGACAGAAATATATAATACTAGTATTCACCTAGGGACTTTGCAATGAGCTACATTTCCAGCTCATCATTTTTTAAACTTCTGATTTTGAGACCAGGTGCTGCCAAGATGCTACACTGCCCAGACTGGGCTTGAGCTTGTGATCCTCCTGCTTCAGCCACCCAGAATACTGGGATTACAGGCGAGTGGCGCCAGGGGCAGCTAAAATGTATTAGTCTGTTCATTTTTTTCAATATATTATTCAGTAAACAAGTACTGTCCTATGGGTACAAAGTGCCCACAAACGTTTGCAGAATGAATACATGGAAAAGACAATGCACTCCACGGAACAAGTCAGTACGTTGCGTATGTTCTGGTTGGGCTTTTGATAAAAATAATGAGTTACCTCTGAGGTCTTAGTCATGTTCCAGATGGACAGTAACCATCTGTCATATAATAATCCTACTACATCAGTTACCATTAAAGCGTATTTCTGAGTTAAGTCATTCTTATTTTGCCAACTTGTAAATTTATACAATCAAAAATACAAGATTCTGTTGATTCTAAAAGGCCAGATGTTCCAGGTCATTACCACTGTGCAATCCTCACTTAGGGGCAAGACTGTTGAGTCGTCCTTTCCTTAGCTTCCTGCATTCTCACTGGATGTCAATAAAAAAAAAAAGTGTACCGTGAATCTAACTTTCTACATTGGTGAAGAAGGTCACTTTTGGGTCAGAGCTTCTTTTAACATGGTATAAAAAAGCCAGATTCCTTTAGGCAGGCTCAGAGTAGTTAGGCTGGGTGGGTTGCGATGTCCCAAATGAGGCGGGAGCTCATCCTTAGTGGAGGAACTCCCCCCCCCACACCCCCGCCCCAGATAAAGAATTCTGAGAGCTTATGAAAAGCCACACCATGGAATGGCAAAGGACAAAGCTAAAGTCAAGTAGATCGAGAATTAATTTCTCATTTGGGACATCTCGACCCACCCTGAACCTGCCTAATGGAATCAGCTTATTATTACTGCCAGTCGCTTCCCAATGGTCAAGCTTCTCCTGGAAAGAGGCAAGAGAGAAAACTGCTGAGCAGACTAGGTTTGGAAGAGACCTTCTAACCCCAACGCTTGCCTAGCAAGCACCAGGTTCCGAGTTCGATTCCTCAGCACCACAGAAGCCGGGCGTGGCAGCACTCAAGACCCTGAGGCAGGAGTAACGGTGAGTTCAAGGCCAGCCCGGACTCGAGAAAGAGGCCACGTCTCTAAAATGAGATCCGCTAATCCCGACGCAGCGCCATCCATTTTCCAACGAGCAAGCCACACTTGCGGTCAGTGCTTCATTCTTTTCTATCTCCCTGTGAAACAGGTGCCACTCTTATTTCAGAGAAGCGGGAGTAGTGTTCTATGAGCTACAGGGCTCCGAGGCCACAGGGCTGATACTCAATACTCGCAGCCTGTCACCACTCAGACCTCAAGCCTCGGGACCACCTCAGTTCGGAGGTCCAAGCCACGGCCAACACCCCCGGCCTGGAGCTCGCGCAGGCGCCGCCGCCTCACCCCATCTGCGCCCAGGAGTCTCGCGCCGCGGCCACCTCCCCGCGGGGCCTTCGGAGCCGCAATTAGCCATTTACCCGCTTTCCCCCAAACGAGCGAACCGTTTGGCCTCAGCTCGGCCGCCCAAGTCCCCTCGGCCCAAAGGTTACCCGAAAGTACGGGGGAGGCACCATCGGGCTGACTCAGGACCGCGACACGCACCCGAGGCCAGTCACCCCGGAAGTTCCCCGCAACCAGCCGGCCAGCTCCTTCCCCCACAGGCCACTCTAGCAGCGCTCGGAGGCCGAGCGCTCGCTGCTCCCGGCGTGACGTCATCGCCTGGCGCCGCGGCGTGGTGGCGGGCACGCGCAACCGAGAAGATGTCGCCGACGCCGCCGCTCTTCAGTTTGCCCGAAGCGCGAACGCGGTTTACGGTGAGCCGAAGGCAGGAAGGAGTTAGCCTGATTCGGCACTTTTCTCCCCTTCCTCCCCCCGAAATTACCCGCCTTCTGCCCGGGGGAGCGAGCCCGAGGCGCGCGCGCCGCGGCGTCCGCCCCTGGGGGCGGGGAGGCAGGAACCGCGCTCCGCTGCCCTCCCCCGGCTCGGCCGCTGTCCGCCCGCTCACCGTCCGCGGCTGCTGGCCCTGGCCGCGCCCTGCGCCGCCGCGTCCCTCGCGGGTCTCGCGCGCTGCCGCCTCTGGCCGCTTCTCCGCTGGCCCAGCCCGCCGCGCTGGCGGGAGCCGGTTGCCGGCGCGGGCGCGCACGGTTTATACGGGCGGCCGGGTTCCCGCCCCTCCGCACCCGCCGGGCGAGGCCCCCGCGCGGAGCCCGAGAGGTCGGTAGGGACGCCCTGCGCCCGCGCCGATGGGTCACCTTGGGAAGGGCTCGCAGCTGCCGCTTGCTCCTTGCCTGATGGGGCGACGGTACTTTGGTCATTTGGGAAACAGAGCGCGTCACGTTAGCTCAATTAACTGTTAGGATGAACTCAGATCGTTGTAAGTTTTATTACCTGAGATAGAAACTGGCCCCACCCCCCGCACCACCAAATACAAAAAAAGCGATTTCGCTGGCTTTTATGGGGAACGCCTCTAAGTCCTTGGGCTGTGTTCTCTCTCCCATTTGGGTCAGTATTGTAAGGCATACTTGAATCAGCCATTTGCGTCCGTATTTTAAGATCTGATTAAACGACTCAGACATTTAACTGGGCATCTTCCAGTGGATATAGTGAGACCAAGAGGAAAATTACGTTGGAAAGGAAAATGGTCCTTTCTTGTGAGTAGTTCTCTTGTTTGTAAGAGGTCCGTACCTCCCTCGCCGCTGTGTTTCACAGCTTATGTTTAATGTCATCAGAAGCATTTCTTCACGTTGGTACTGAAAGGGATGTGTTATTGACGATCCCGTAGTGCAGGGAGGTCTCAAGTTTCAGCATGCAGTGGCATCACCTGGAAATCTTGTTAAATTGAAGATTCTGATTAGCCTGGAGTTGGGTCAGAAGTTTTACATTTCTAACAGGTCCCCAGGTGAGGCCCCTGCTGCTGATGATAGTAAGGATCTACCAAGACCCTTTTTAACAGGTGAGGAAAAGAAAGCCCCAGGAGTAAAGGGAGAGGTCTCAAATTACTCAGTTTGTTAGTGGCAGAGCCAGGCTTAGACGTTTACAGTATAAATCTAACAACTTATGAGGTAATGCAGGGATTTTCCAAATACACGTGAATTTGCATAGAGTGAAGGACTTGGCAAATACTGTCTTTAAGTTTTGAACTTTAAGACAGTCAGCAGATGCTTATTCCATTGCTTACTATTTGTGCTGAGCAAGATTTGGGAGAAGTAGGACTTGAAATGGGTCTGGAAGAATGGGGAGAATTTGGAAGACCAGCATGAACTTGTGAATTCGTGAATTCGTTAGGACACTTGATAGGACATGATGAAGGAATAGCCATATTTTAGTGGGGGGCTGGGTTGGAGAAGGGCATTAGGAAACAGGGTTGGATACATTGAGTAGGATAGCGCTGGTAAGAATGTTAATGGGGCCATGAATCTTCAATACCACAATGTTTAAGAAGCCATTTTGAGGGGTTTTTTTTGTTTTTTGTTTTTTGTTTGTTTTGTTTGAGACAGTTTCATTCTGAGGTCAGGATCAGCCTGGACTCACTACGTAGCCCAGGCTGGCCTGAACACAAAGCAGTCCTCCTTCCTCAATCTCCCAAGTGCTGGGATTACAGGCATGTACCACCATGCCCAGTTTTATTTTTTTAAAGAAGAATATTCTCATGGAAGTGATATTTAAAGAGATAGGAGGAGAGAGCTGGGTATGATAGCTTACTTCTGTAGTCTTAGCTGTTGGGGAGCTGAGATGGGAGGATTACTTGAGCCCATAAATTTGGAACCAGGCTGGGCACTATAGCAATATCCCCTCTAAAAAAAGAGAGAGAGGTTCTGTGTCATTTAAATAAATGGCTTTTGAAATACATATTCCTGAGAGAATTAATGGTAGGCAATTTTTTCCAGCTATCAACATTTCTTAGGTCAACCTAAGAAATGATGAATGATGTATTTTTCAGTAAACAACATGAATTTTTTGAACTATTTACCTTTTTTTTCCCTAGAGATCTACCAGAGAAGCATTGAACAACAAAAATATTAAGCCATTGTTGAGTACCTTCACACAGTTACCTGGCAGGTAAGACATTATTGTCCTTGAGAAATACCTGCCTGAATATTTGTATTTACGCTATGTTGTTTCAAAAATGGGGTGTCTTTTGTTTTTAATAGTGAAAATGAAAAAAAATGTACCCTGGACCAAGCTTTCAGAGGTGTTCTAGAAGAAGAAATTGTAAGAATGTTTTTTCTTCATTTATTGTTAAAATAGTGTGAATTAATAACCCATGCTATTTTAAGTTGCTTTTATTCTTGGGATGGATATATAATCATGACTTTTTGTCCCTAGCATGAGCTTACTTTCTTATGAAAGGTAACTTGACAGTTGGTATAAAAACTATGTCAGGACTAAGGATCTTGGTAGCACAGGTGCAGTGTAAGGGTTTGGTGATAAGAAATATAACCTGCAATTTTAATGAGCAAGAATTAAGCTGAAGGTTGCTTATCTTCTTTTGCTGTATTAACAATATCACATCCTGTAGTGGCATGAAAATTGTAGTCCTGGTTTCTCCAACCTATGACCTTCCTTTTTTTTACCTGTGTATTTTTGAATGAAAAATTGTCTTGGGCTACATTTAAGATGTATCATATAGTCAATGTTCATATATAAATATTAAAATTTCTTTTTCAGATTTTTTAACATTAAAAAATCAAGGGCAAATAAAAATGAAGTTCACAGGCTGAACACACCTGTTCTAGTCCTAAGGATGCTCAGCCAGGAGCTGGGACTCCAGGCCCTTGTTCGAAAGCATCCATAAATAACTGAGGCCTCTGTGGCCTCAGTAGAGAGCCTATCCACGAAGAATCTGAATGTATTTTGCCTCTAGTAGGGCTCCTGAGTGAAAGGAACATTTTTAGTAGTTTATTCTTGGTCAAGTAAAGGTCCCAAAAAGCTGGATTCCCCTCTACTGGCTATAATGTAGTGTCCCCTTTTTCAGATGATTTTTTTTTTCCCTTCACTTAGGTGCTTTACTCCTGTGAGGCAAGTTACTTTCCTTTCTGAACTTCATTTTCATTTTTTTAAGTGGGAAAATGTCATTGTTGCAGTGTTCTCATGTGAACTCAGTGAGCATTCAATAGATGCAGCTGTTACAGCACCTGAACACTATTCTTGGCCCCTGGCCTCCTTGTGCCGTGACTGGGCTCTGGGCTTCTGTGCTTAATTCGCTTATAGCTTTAGTCTTGCTCGTGTCATGATTTTCCTAAGACCAGTGGATGTTGAGTAAGTTGACCATTTATTACTTAGTTGACATGCTTCTAGAAGTATTATATACATTACTATTTATTTTTTGTACTTTTAGTAATTTTATTTAATATAAGAAACATCTTTATTCTGTATTTGTGATAATCAACTGAATGTAAGAGGATCTGTTTGTCTTATTATAAAATTAGTCTGACTTCTTGTCCCTACACTAAATTGTTTCTCTTCTGTTGGTAGATAAATCACTCATCATGTGAAAATGTGTTAGCTATTATTTCTCTTGCTATTGGGGGAGTAACTGAAGGTAAGTATTTTTTTTCTTAAAGTTATATTGGACATGGCATGTTTTATTTAAAACTTCTCCCACTACCTCTCCACTCATCTGATTTTGTTCCTTCTTCAAGTTCTGTCCGACTCCCACCTTTGCTAATAATTTTTCCAAGTCAGATTAATTCACACTTCTCATCTGTCATGCAGTGTACACCTGGACTCTCTGTCTTCCAGTGGTTTCATTCATTCACTAACTATATATTGAGCATCTACTATTTGCCTGGTGCTTAGCTAGGACTTGGAGACTCATTACTGAATAAAACATATTCCCCCACCTGCGAAGATCTAGCAGGTAATGGAAGAAACAGATGTGTGAATATCTGACTGTGGGTGAGTGGGAGTGAAGTGTAGTCGAAGGGAAAAGAGGAAAAGTTAGTCAAAAATTCTGAATCTTTAAATGAATCAGGAAAGGTTTTAGAAAGTAACATGAGCGGTGGGCTATAAGAGATGATGAGTTGGTGAGAAGCAGAGGAGGTAGAATTATACAAAGGCCAGGGTTATGCCAGGCAGTAGGCTCAGCTTCTGAAAGGCTAAATGAGGCAAGAGGCTTACAGGTTGGAGCCCAGCCTGGGCATCTCAAAATCAAAAATTAAAATGAGCTGGGGATGTAGCTCAGTACAAAGGGCCTGTGTTTAATCTCCAGGACCCAGAGAGGAAAAAAGGCCAAGTTCAGCATGGCTAGAGATCTGTGTGGTGCAGAAGGTATAAAAGGCCTTGTACGCTGTGCTGACAAGCAGCTGTGGAGTAATTGGACTGGCAAGTGCTGCTGGCAATAAAACTAGGCAGAAGGTTATGAAAATGGGCCAGTGGCAGTTGGCAGTAGGTAACAGCTTGAAGAAACCTTAAGCAGAGAATATAGTGAGTACACAGTGCCTAGCACGTAGTAGGAATTCATTAGATATTTTCAGAAAAAAGAAATGTAAAATAGTTTACCAGCATTCTTTAACCAGTTTAGTTAAAAATAGTCATTTTATTAATTCAGACAATGTATATGAAAATCACCTTTTAATCTATAAAACATTATTCACATTATATATTATTTTGCCACTTATTCCAACAAAGCTAGAATAGCCAAGATAAAAATGGTCTACCAGGATATAAGCAAGCACAAGGCCCTGGGTTCAATTCCCTCAGCACCCTATAAGCTGGGCGTGGTGACACATGCCTGTAATCCTAGCACTAGGGAGCCTAAGGCAGGAGGAGTACCACGAGCTCAAGGCTACAGAGTGAGACCCTGCCTTAAAAAAGTGAAAAAAAAGAACATGAGAGAATATTTGTAACCCTGGATTGAGCGATTAAGTACCAGTAGTATAAATGAATAAATGATGGAGAAATGCCCTACAAAATTGGAAAAAAAAAAAGTGGTCTACGAGTATAGCACTAAGCTATTGTGTGAACTTAAGTTCTGACCTTACCTGTTAAACTTTTTGCAAGCTGCCTAATCACTCCTTCACTAAGCATACTTCAGTGAGTCAACAATGCCATTTTCCTTGCCTAGTTTTTATCAGTTTGCAGTGTGAACTTAGTTCACTGATCAACTTGCTGTATTACAAGACTGGTGATGTTTTTAACACGTAAGATTGTGCCAAGTCTATACTTAGGACTTTTACTTTAAGAAAGATACTTGTTGAGTTTCTCTCAGTGTCAGACACCTAACTGGTTGAAACATACAGAAATGCACACCCTTAAAAAGCTCAGAGTTTGCAGTGCAGATAGTACAGCCGCACAGATGAACTGGTCTGCTTGGAGATACCAGGGAGATGGGGTAGAGGAATGGCACAGTGGTTAAAGCACTTGCCTAGCAAGCACAAGGCCCTGAGTTCAATTCCCCAGCACCACTTAAGCTGGATGTGGTGGTCCACACCTGTCATCCCAGCACTAGGAAGGGCTGAAGCAGGAGGATTGTTGTTGAGTCCAAAGTTTGCCTGGGCTCCATAGTGAGCTCAGGACCAGCAGGGCTACAGAGAGTTAGTGACTCTATCTCAGAAAAAAAGAGCCTGTCTAGCAAGCTCAAGACCCTGGGTTCGACTTCCCAGCATGACATAAGCCAGGCATGATGGCACATGCCTCTAATTCCAGCACTCAGAAAGCTGAGGCAGGAGGATTGCCCTCAGTTCACGGTCAGCCTGGGCTCCATAGTGAATTCAGGACCAGCCTGAACTACAGAGCAAGACCCTATCTAAAAAAAAGATACCAGGGAGGTTTTTTTTTTTTTTTTTTTTTAAATGAGTTAACATTTGCTTTGCTTTGAAAGATGGAGTCAGTATTTTCCATATAAGAAGGAGTAGGCAGAAAAAGTCTGAATGAAACCAAGAAGCATGAATATAAACCATGAAGTATGAACATATTTAGAAACTGGGGAAGGGCATCTGAGACCAAAGTGAGCATGAGAGCATGGTGAAAGCACTCGGGAGCTGGAGGAATGGCTCCACGGTTAAGGTGCTTGCCTGGCAAGCGCATAGGAAGTACCCGGGTTCATTTCCCTAGCACCACATAAGCCAGGCATGGTGGTGCATGCTTATAATGCCTGTAATCCCAGCACTCGGGAGGCTGAGACAGGAGGATTGATATGAGGCCAAGGCCAGCCTGGGCTTCATACTAAATTCAGGACCAGCCTGGGCTATAGAGCAAGACCCTGTCTCAAAAAAAATAAATAAAAATAAATAAAATAAAAAAAACTGAGACAAAGGCACCTAGTGGTTTCTGCACTTGCCAGCCATCAAAATCAAAGTTCTGTGACTATCTGATGTGAGTTAACCTATGCCAGGCTGTATTGTAACAAAGGACAGAAAATAGATCTGTAAAGTTTCTGGGATGCACAGGATTTGTCCTGTCAAAATCTAAGTGTTGCTAGGGACTTTGGTTGCCCTGCCCACCTGCTCGGCCATGCTCATTGGTGGAGCTCGCTGAGTTCCTTTTAGTGATGGTCTCCGTCTTTTTGAGCAGTATTGAGGGCTGAACAGCAAATCTGCTGCCTTGTACAACTCACTGGTTCTTAGTTCCTCACATTCAGTTCTAGATGTGATCTTACCAGTACAGAGGACAGCTTCAAGTACTGCTCCTTTGTACTTAAGCCCAGTGGTACCAAGGGGGGATGCTGAGGCAGGAGGATCACAGGAAGCCCAGCCTGAGCACCTTAGTGACTTAGCAAGATCGTGTCTCAAAATTAAAAATAAAGGTGGACCAAAAAAAAAAAAAAAGCATCTATCACTGAAGTATTTTGGGCTTACGGTGCTTTTGATAGCCCTTTCCCCATATACATACCATATATAGGTGATTCTTTTCTAAAACCCATGCAAGTAGGTACCCATTATCTTAAAATGGAAGGTAGAATGAGTAGGTAGATAAAAGTAATGTAAGCTAGTGCAAATAACTTTTTTTCTTTTACGAAAATCTTTTAGTGACTTTAGTGTTCTTTTCTTTGAAACAGTAGTATTACTTTAAGTGTTAAATCATAGTTGAAATTCATTCAGATCTTTTTGTTCTCTTTTGGTAATAATTTGTTCAACTCATAAAGTTAATTTAGCATAATTGCAAAAATTTGGAAATAGAAAATACTAGTCATTTCTCTACTTCTAAGGACTACCATTCATTTTTAAAATATGGTTTTAGTTTCACTAGCCTTTTTTTAAAAACTTTGTTGTTGTAACCATAATATACATTCAGTTTTGAACCCTGCTTTTTTTCACATAACCTTATGTCATAAGCATTCTTCCAGTTTACTACCATTGTCATAACCATCGTTTTTAATTGGCTGCATTATATTCTTTCGAATAGCTTAGTGGTGAAGAGAACAGACTGTGAAGCCAGACTACCTGGGTTCGTATCCCAGCTCTACCATTTGCTGGCTCTGTGATTGTGGGCAAGTTATTTAATCTCTCTGTCTCAGTTTCCTGAGTCTATAAAATGAAGATAATATGATTTACCTTGCAGGGTTATAAAGATTAAGTATATTAGTATATACAAAGCACTTAGAGTGTATGACATCTAGTAAATGCTCTAAATATTATAAAAAATTCTGTATCATATCAAAAATTACTTAAATATATCCCATCTTGGGAACATTTACATTGTTTATTTTTCTTGTCCTTGTAGCCTTGTTATAAGTGACAAAGTCTGCCATTTAATATATTCATCAGAATTATCTTTCATAGGCTTTTTTACTTTGTGGTTTTTAAGCTTTCACACTGACTTGTGCCCCCTTGAAGGTATCTGCACTGCGTCTACACCCTTTGTGCTACTGGGGGATGTGCTGGACTGTCTTCCTTTGGATCAGTGTGACACGATATTCACTTTTGTGGAAAAAAACGTTGCTACTTGGAAATCAGTAAGTGCTTTTGCTTCTTTTTTCTTCCTATACTTTCTGCAGATACAGAATTCTAAGAATAGTTTTGTTTTATGGTGCTAGGGACCAAACCCAGGGCCTTACTTGCCTTGTTCATTGTTTATATGTCTAATATTGTTGATGGCCAAAAAGGTTGTCGCTATGAAAGAATTATGTACTGGGCTGGGGACATAGCTCAGCAGTTAAAGCATTTGACTGGCATGCACAAGACCCTGGGTTTGATTCCTATGAACTACATAAAATCAGGCTGGCATAGTGGTACACACTTATAATCCCAGCAGTCAGAAGGTTGAGGCAGGAGAATTGTTGTGTGATCAAGGCCAGCCTAGCTACTTAGTGAGTTCAGAATCAGCCTAGACTACAACCCAACCAAAACAACAACAACAAAATACAAAACAGAAAAAAAAAAAAATATGTAATATGCCTTCTTGGGAGAGCCAAATGAGAATTATTTGAAGTATAAATTTGACTAGTCACACTTTACTTGAAAATATATATGTTTATGTTTCCAGTAGTAACTCAGTGTTATGTTTTATATATCTGAAAACATAAATTTTTTATTTCATTAAAATGTTTCCTAAAAAAAAGGTGTAAGAATAGATTCACAGTGCATAACAGTGTTAATATTTTACAAAAACAATTTTTGCCTTAATTCCAGAATACATTCTATTCTGCTGGGAAAAATTATTTACTACGTATGTGCAATGGTGAGTAATTCATTGGTAAATGTTAATTTTTAAAAGGGGTACGAGTTGGTGTAGGCCTGAGAGGCTGACCCAGGAGAAATTGCAAGTTGGAGGTCAGCCTAGGCAACTGGGGACTTACTTAATAAGACCTTGTCCCAAAATAAAGATAAAAAGTGGCCTGGTGATATAGCTCAGTGTGGGGGCCCTGGGTTCAATCGCCAGTGCCACAAAAAAGTATGTGAGTATGTGTGTGTGGTACAGATATGTATATAATGATCAGGAAACAGGTAATTGAATTAATACCATTTTTAACATTTTCAAGATATGTTAATTTCAAGTAACAATCTGATTTATTAAAATTACTCATTTCATTTATTTGTTTGTTTTTGGAGACGGTGTTTCACCCTTTACCCTAGACTGGTCCTGAGCTCACTGTGAAGCCCAGGTTGGCCTTGGACTCAAAGCAGTCTTCCTGCCTCAACTTCCCAAGTACTGGAATTACAGGCATGCGCCAGCCTGGCTTTATGTGATGCTGGGGAACCGAACTCAAGGCTTTGCACTTGCTAGGCAAGTGCTTTAACCACTGTGCCATTCCTCCAGCCCCTCATTCACTTTAAATTATTCCTTCTCTAGTTGCAAACTAAATGAAAATCAGAAAGATTTAGTAAGATCTGTCTTGGCTATGCTGAATTTATTTCATTCCTAATTTATAGTACTCCCATGACAATAGTTTGTACCCCTATTTTGAGAACCATTACTTTAGGAAAATACTTCCAACAAACTAAGGAAGTCAGGTATGGTTGTAATAAACATAAAATGATTTTTCTGTATAATGATAATTTCTGTGAATTGTTAGATCTCCTAAGAAGATTATCCAAATCCCAGAATACAGTCTTTTGTGGACGAATTCAACTGTTTTTGGCCAGACTTTTTCCTCTGTCTGAGAAATCAGGTGAGTTTTTTTACAGTAAATCCTTTACAGAAAAATTAGAATCTATCATCAGAAAAAATGGTTCTAGAAAGTTGAAAAGTGGCATCAAAAGTTTAACTTAATGTTCTTTTTGTTGTAGTTTTACTGGTCCTAGTGTATAATATAGGTAATTCTAAAACAAGGTCATTGATTAAGATCAGCACTTCTCAGTAGTGATGCTGATGCTAACGATGTGCAGCAGAATCACACTGACATAAGTAAAAACGAACCATCACATCTGTGTTTCGTTTCATAACCTATACCTATTCTTGTTTGTTTTCTCCTTGTCACTATTGCCATATGTACTGCTTTCCATTTTTTAATATATTTCTGTTGTATGAATATATAGGCACGTGCAAGAAACAACTGTACAATTTTGAAGCATTGCCAGCTCCCCATAGCCTTCTCTGTCCCAGATATGCAGATTTTGATATCTCTGCCTTGGTTTTTCCTCTATTAATACGGGGCTGCTAAACCATCTACTTCCTGTGTTGTAAGGAAGTTGAATTAAAATATGAAGAATTTACAACAATGCCTGCATGGAGTCAAATCAATAGTAAATATTAACTGTATTTATGTGGTTTATTTCTGCTGTACTGTATTGTTTTTTCTTTTTTTTCTTTTTTTTTTTGGCCAAGACAGAATTTCCACAAATACTGTTCGTTTCAGAAACAAGGACCAATTAAGTGGAAGCTCATCATTTCGGCAGCTGAATTTAGGAAATGGTTATTTCATGCAGTACTAGGGATAGAAAAATGAGCTACATGCATGGGCCATTGAAAAGAAATTCACAACTCTGGGATGATCAGAATTTTAAGCAAAAATGGTCATAAAATGATTCAGGTTTAAGTTAGAAAAAAAGGGGGGGGAGGTCTTCTGTACCACTCTTATAATTAAAAAACCCACAAACCTTTAGACATGACCAGTGCTGGTAAGGCTGAATTGCCAGGGCAGAGCAGATGGCATATCGCTTCTGCGTTGTATTCACTCTGCGATGCCAACAACGCCATGTTTTGGTTGGTGCAAACATGCGGCCTCCTCGACACATATTCCCAAAGGCACCCTGGCCAGAACGGTGAGTTCCACCACCTCGAACTCTGGGAATTTGAGCCATAGCTCTACCAGTCCCCCAAGACTCCGCACTGGTCTGATGACCTGCCAATTCAGTGACAGCATAGGGCTGCCTATTGTTTTTCCTTAGGTTGGTGTGAACAAAGTTTACAATATCTGGTCAAATGGGAGCCTTGAAAACAGCTGGCAGGGTGACATTTTTACCAGATGACTCCCCCTTTTCGGAGTACACTGATATAAGGGGACGAGCACACGCCATGGCAGGGGAGGGTCCTCTTGACCCGGTAGCTCTCACAGGAAAAAGCTGTGTTCTTTTTTCTTTCCTGCTTGTTTCATAAAGTCAGATTTAGTACAGATTTACCACTTATTATATTTATATGGTCTTTGTCTGGAATCATTTAGGCTTTAGTATAGGTCTGCGCTTTTCCTGAGAATATTTGTTTCTCCTTTATTCTTTTTGTTTGTTTTTTCTTTTTTTGTATTGGGGATTAAACACAGGGCCTTTATGCCATACTTTGTCTTAACCCCTTTTTATTGTTTATTTGAGATCGGTCCTCACCAAGTTGCTTAGTTGGCCACACAGGGTTTGAACTTGGGATTTTTTTTCTTTTTCTCTTTCTTTCTTTCTTTCTTTCTTTCTTTCTTTCTTTCTTTCTTTCTTTCTATCTTTCTTTCTTTCTTTGAGACAGGGTGTTCCTCTGTAGCCCAGGCTGGTCCTAAACTCACTGGTGTAGCCCAGGCTAGCCTTGGATTTAGGACAATCTGCCTGCTGGGATTACAGGCATGTGCCACCATCCCCAGCTGGAAGTTCTGATTCTTCTGCTTCAGCCTGGGAATCCAGGCCTGTGTTCCCTGGGGAGGATAGTTACAGTGAAACTTAAGGTCCTTGGTGGCACTAAGTAGAAGAATTCATCTCATGACAATAATCTTTGTTTTATCTTCTATCTTCTATTTTTCCCTAGGCAGATCAGTTATCTAAGTGAAGATAATCTATATTTGTCTTCTCTGCTCTTAAGATTTTTTTTTTTTTGGCTTTCTTCAATTTTATTATGTTGTGTCTACTCACAAATTTTTTATAGTCATGTATGGCATTTTTGGGCATCTTAATCTATAGATTAGTATCTTTCATCCAGTCTGTAAATTTTTAGCCATTATTTCTTTAAATAACTATTATACCGTCTCACTGTATCTTCTGCCTTCTTTTTTTTTCTCCCCTTTTTTCTTTTTTAATGGCAGTACTTGAAATTGTGCAAGGGGCACTCTAACCCTGAGCTGTGTCCTTGGCCTTTCTTATTTGTTGATTGAGAGAGGGTCTTCTAAGTTCCTGTGGTGGCCTGGAGCTTGTGATCCTTCTGCCTCAGTCTCCTGAGTAGCTGGGGTTACAGGTGCACACCGTCAAACTCAGCTCTTATTCTTTATATATATTTTAAATCTGTGTGTATCTTTCACATTTCTGAATAATTTGTTTTTCCAATTTACTCCTCCTTTTCTTCAGCCGTGAAAGTCTGTTGTGAAAGTCTGTTGCTAAATGAGTTTTTATTTAGAGTTATGCTCTTCATTCTAGAAGGCCTTCTAAATTTTACTACCCTAATTTTGAATCTTCCTACTGATGTTTTCAAGCTTGCTGTTTAGTTTTTTTCAAATACAGAAAACATTTTTGTTGTCTAAATCCCTAATAACTCCAGCATATTAGGTTTTCATGGGTCCGGTTCTGCTGTCTTTCTACCGTCTTTTCTTCATGATGTCTTGTTTCTTTGTGTCTAGTTATCATATGCTATTTTTGAGAAGATATTTGACGGGATAATTTCAAGTTCTAGGATTAAATACCTTTCTCCACAGAGGGTTTCCGTTGCTTCTGCCAGGCCTCTGAAAAGGGGAGTACTGCCAGTCAGGGTTACCTTCCACCTGCCCAGTTCGTGGCCTTAAACCAGCTCAGTTGAAGCACCCTGGGACATCCAGAAAACTGCTAGGCCACAGTGTGGCTCATCCCCATCTGAGAAAATGCCCAGGTTAGGTGTGAAATTTCTCTGTGTATTAGATTTTTCCCCTTCCTTGGACCCAAAGATTTACTTCTAGTATTTTACCTCCAAGAAGCTGCAAAAAGTAGCTCATTTTTGTAATTGGTTGTGTTTGGTAGGAATCCTCAAGGCAACAGTAGCTTCAAGTGCTGGCTGTGCTTTGTTTTTTGGGACTTACAGACTTTTACCTAGTATTTGTGACCTTCTTATCAGCTATTCATTGGCCTTAAGAAAATCATTTTTCTCTGATTGCTTAAGACAATATAATGAATATGAAGTACGTATTGTAAGTAGCTATGTAAGTAACCCAAGTTTTAGTTGTTTAATTGGGAAGGTTAATAGAGATTATTTAGCCTTCCATCTACTAGAAATTTCAGCTTTTCCTAACTGTTTTATTTTTATTTATTTATTTTTGATACAGAGTTTCACTCTGTAGTCCAGGCTGGTTCTGAGCTCACTATGTAGCCCAGACTGGTTGTGAACTTGCAGCAGTCCTCCTGCCTCAGCCTTCCAAGTGCTAGGATTACAGACGTGTGCCACCAGGCTCAGCTTATGTGGTGCTTGGGAATCGAACTCAAGTACTCATTGCATGCTAAGCAAGCGCTTTAACTGCTGAGCTACTCCTTCAGCCCCTCTAATTACTTTTTTTACACAGACTTTACAATCACCCATCTGCTGTGTATAATTCATGGCTTTTCAGAATATTCACAAGGCTGTGCTGCCATCATTAGTGTCTACTTTTAGAAAGCTTTTCCCTCTCAAAGAAATGTGAACCCGTTAGCTGCCATTCTCCTCTTGTCCCAGTTCTTACCCTCTCCAGCAAGCCCTAAACAACTATCAGTCTACCTTATGGTCTCTATAGATTTTTCCTCTTCTGAGCATTTTTAACACAAATAATATAGTATATGTTTTTATGTAACTGCCTCCATTCTTTTTGTATAATGTTTTCTAAGCTTATTTAGGTTGCGCCATGTATTATTATTTCTGTAGTCAAATAATCCTGTCCTGTATGAATACGGGACATCTTGCTTATCTGTTCATAAGCTGACAGGCATGTGTATTGTTTCATTGTTGACCATTGTGAATGCTGCTATGAACATTTGGGTTTTTGTGGTAGATATTTGTTTTCCTTTCTCAGTGTGTATACTTAAGTCATATGATAACACTTAACTTTTAATTTCTTCTAGGTGTGTATCTGAGAGAAGTATTATGGGTCCTTTGTAACTACTTAGATTTTAGAAGCATCGCCCTGTTTTCCAAAGAAGCCATATCATCATATCATTTTACAGGAGTGTGTGCAGGCTCCATTTTGCGACGTCCTTGCTAAAGCTTATCCTTTGAGTTACACTCAGCCTGATGTGGATAAAGCAACATGTCACTGTTGTTTTGTTTTGAGACAAGGTCTCACTCAGCAGTCCAGGCTGCTCCTGAACTATGTAGCCTAGACTGGCCCCGAACTCATGGCAATTCAGATTCCTGCCTCAGCCTCCTGAGTGCTGGAATGACAGGTGTTCATCACCATGCCCAGTTTATGTAGTGCTGGGGAATCGAACCTAGGGCTATGCACTTGCTAGGCCAGCACTCAAACCACGATGCATTTTCTCCAAACCCCTTGTTATGTTTTTATTTACATTTCCCTAATGACTAATGATGGTAAGCATCTTTTCATATCATTCTGGCCATATATGTGCTTTTAGGAACATACTAAAATCTTCTGTCCTCTATTCAGATTGAAGTATTATGGAGTTATGAGTCACTAATGATTGGGTTATGAGTATTCTTTTTATATTCTGCATGCCAGACCTGTGATGTATATATAACATGTGCAAGTTTGAATCCCGTTTTATGAATTGTCTTGTCTTTCTTTAGTTGTTCTTTTGTTGGTGCTAGGGATGGAGCCCAAGACCTAGAATATGATAATATGTGTTCTCCTACTAAGCTGCACTCCTGTCCCGACTGTGATTTGTTTGTTAGGTTTTAAATGTTAAAAAAGTTTATCTGTCTTTTTCGTCTGTTGCTTGTACTTTTGGTGTCTTTCCTAAATAGCCATTGCCTAATCTGTGGTCACAAAGATGTGCTCCTGTGCTTCTCTAGGGGTTTTAGCTCTTATGTTTAGGTCTAGGGTTCATTTTGAGTTAATTTATTTATATGGTAGAAAGTAGGAATTAAGATTCTTATTGTCCCAGCACCATTTGTTGAAAAATCTCCTCCCAGCTGAATTGACAGCTTGTTTTTATACCTTCAGAATATCAAAATAATCACACTGAAGGGCCTTGAAACTGACTCCCATCTTACACGATTTCCTGTTTCACCTTAGGCTGTTCTGTTTCAATTTCATTTCTTCAAGAGGCTGTCTTTAAATCTAATCTGATTAACCTGTTATCATTGCCTGATACCAAATCTCTTAACTTTTCACATTATCTAGTATTTTCAATGTGCTCATGTTCTCTGTACCCAAAACAGTGCCAGGCACCTACTCACTCATCATTTAAATAAGTGACAAACAGAAATATGAAGTTAAGGCGAGATGTGGTAGCACACTCAAAATCCCTGCCATTTTTTTAGTTGTATGACACAAGTTACATTTTTATGTAAGTTCAGATGTCATTGAATTTGCTTTAAAATCTTTCTTTCTTAATAGGTCTGAATTTACAGAGTCAGTTTAATCTGGAAAATGTCACTGTTTTCAATACCAACGAGCAAGAGAGCACCTTGGGTCAGAAGGTGAGGCTGTACAAAATCTCACAGAATGTGTTGAGATAATTCATATGCATTAGCCTTAACTCAGCAACAATTTGAAAACTTTTTACCTTTATAGAAATATGTATTCTGTGATTTAAAAACTCAAACTATGTAAAGTAGCAAGTATAGTCACTATAGTCTAGGCAGATTTTGCTAGGTTACAAAGTAGCTGTACTTTCTGTTGGGATGGATTAATAGAGTAGTTGTACGTAGTATTTTAATTTTGTGGGTTTGGTTTGTGTGTGTGTGTGTGTGTGTGTGTGTGTGTGCATGTGCGTGTGTGCGTGCGTGTGTGTGCGTGTGTGCGTGTGTGGTTGCTTTTTTTTTGTGGTGCTGACGATTGAATCCAGGGCCTCCTGTGTGTTAGGCAAATTCTCCTTCACAGAGCTACATCCGTAACCATGTAAATAGTCCTTTTAATAGTTATGAGATAGAGTGTAGAATAGCTGTTCTCTTTGAAACATTTTGATTTTTTTGTACACAGAATATGAATAGATACTATTTTTATACCTATCCAGAATATTCTCTGTCTGACTCTACAGGACTTTTTGGGTATTTATTCAAATATGTTTTGGTTGATGTTTTTTTCCTAAATGAGGTTATATATACGCATGGTGTTTTTAGATGCATTTTCTTTTGCCTATTATATTTCTACATCAGTACTTTCAGAACTGTTTCTTTTGGGGTTAGGGGTGTGGCTGGGGGATTAAGGATTGAACCCAATGCCTTCACCATTGAGCTACAGTCCAGCCTTTTATGTTTTTGGCTTTTTGAGACTGATCACTGGGTTGTCCAGGTAAGCTCAAACTTATGATCCTTCTGCCTCAGCCTTCAGTTTCAGTTTTGTAGCAACTCACTGTAAGTCTTTAAATGGATATATCACGATCCCAAGTCATTAGGCAATTAGATAATCTGTAATAGTGGAAAACTGTTAACAGCATCACAGTGAATAGTATTGTATATATCATTACTAAATTATGCAAATAAAATTGCAGGGTCAGGAAATGCACATATTTTAGATTTTGATAGCTCTTGACCAGCTTGGAAAGGTTATATTCATTTATACTGCCAGTAGTGGCAGGGGGAGAATGCCTCATACTGACACTGGAAATTAATTGTTTTTTGACATTTTTTGCTTGATTAATATAAATGCTTAAAATTTAAGTTTTTTTTTTTTTAATTGAAACAAGGTCTCACCCTATAGCCCAGGCTGACCTTAGACTCAGACAGTACTCCTGCCTCCGCCTCCTGAGTCCTGGGATTATAGCCATGTACTACCACCATGCCGAGCTTTATGTGGTGCTAAGGAATCGAATTCAGGGCCTTGTGCTTGCAAGGCAAGCGCTTTAACCACTGTGCCACTCCTCCAGCCCCTTTCTTTGTTTTAATTGACAGTTCCTTGTAAGAGTATAAGAGCTTTCTATATATTGATTGGAATTTATTTTTCTTCCTTTTTTTTTGAGACAGTCTTGCTCTGTAGCCTCGTTTTGGAATTTATTTTTCTGCTCTGAATTGCCTCTTCTTATCACTTGCCCATTTTACTGTTGAGTTGTCTTTGTCATCTTAGTTATTTGCAAATATTTACCAGTAGATCCCTTTGTTCCCATAGAGAATCTGTTGACCCTGTTTTGAAAAGCAACTGATCTAAACCTTTCACTGTCTTCATTACTGTGTTATGTCATTATACTGCTTGAGTTCTTAGGTCTCTATTATGTAGAATGCTTACTGCCTTAAAGAGTACAGAGAATAGTTTTAGGAAGTTACTATAACTAGAATTCTGTTATAATTATTGTCTCGCAGCATATGAATAACCTATTATTCTAGCATTTATCTTCTGCCTGGTGACTGCTTCATGACAGGCTGTCCCAATTTCAAATTTTAGCACACTGAGGATAGAGAAGAAGGGATGGATGTGGAAGAAGGTGAAATGGGAGATGATGAAGCGCCAACAACCTGGTGAGTTTTTAAAGCCTAGGATTTCTTCATTTACAGTGCACAGTTATGCACTCGTGTACTTACAGTTACTTGGGAGGCTGAGGCAGGAGGAGTCCAAGTTTGTGGCCAACCTGGGCAATTCAGGAGATCCTGTCTTAAAATTAAAAAATAATAATAATAAAGTGTGGGATACAGCTGCGTGGTAGAATACCACTAGATAACCACTCCAACCAAAAAGAAAAGATTTCTTGGTTTGCAAGCATAATCCCATAATTCTTAGTGACTTTTTGAGTGCTATAGCAAGGATGTAGGCAGGTAAGAAGGAAGTTACGTTAATAAGTTTCTCTTACATGTAGCTCATTTCTACAGCTTGAAATAATAGATCCTAAATCATCAATATGCTCTCTGAGCTTCTAAATTATGTGTGCAGAGCGTATGCCAGGCGTATTACTAGTATCTGAAAAGCTAACAGTTGCCCAGCCTGGTGGCGCAGGCCTGTCATCCCCTATTATCCCTGCACTCTGGGAGGTTGAGGCAGAAGGTTCACACATTCCAGCCCAGCCTGGGCAACTTGTGACTTAGCAAAGACCCATCTCAAAAATAAAAATGGTCTTGGGATGTAGTTCCAGTGTAAAAGCCCTGGGCTGCATCCCCAGCACCACCAGCCAGATGGCACCTCACATACCACCCAGGAGAGGGCTTGTTTTCATGATACTGTTGCAGTTTGTGCCTTGTGCACTTGTCTCGTACTGGGGCTTCCTTCTTGTGTTGGTCAGGACATACTGATACCTCTAGCTTTTAACACTGAAATTAACATAGATTTAAGTAACATGTCCTCATGAAAAATAATAATTGTGGGAAAAAAGAATATAAAGAAAGTGTGTTGTAAACTAGCTTTTTTATATGTACATGAATTACAGATTGAATAACACACTAGAAATATATGATTGGGGAATCAGTGACCATCTGCCCCAATTTTGGCCTCTTTTTCCTTCCCGCTTACCCTGTGCCTTTCCCCCCATACTCAGAGATTCATCCCTTTGCTAGCAGTCCATTGCCCTTCTTCCTGTCTGTCTCTCATGTTGGGGCCCTTTCATGGAATTTTTTTTGTGAATTTTTAAAGAGGAACACCTGTCAATAGTGAGTCTTCTGTGTTAGGCCCATTTCACTGAGCATTATTGACTCAGGGTGGCCCCCCATGCTATAAACTATCTTAAAGAACAGATTTGTCTTTTTCTATACTTGAAGGATGAAACAATAAATGTCATTGAGTTTGGGGGCAGCGAAAAGAAAGAAAAGAAATTGATTTCCCCCCCCCCCCCCCCCCGGCAAGTCAAAGGTTGGAAACAGCCTAGAGCTAGTAAGGGCAGTACCTAGAGACAGTGGCTAGGAACCTGGACTCACTCATCTTCTTACTTCACTATAGCCTTTTGAGTATTGAGCAGTGGGGCTCACCTTCACATTGCATTGGAGCCAGCAGGCAGGGCGAGAGGCATGTAGGGTGTTATGGTCCAGAAGTTAAACGTGTTGACTTCTACTCCTGAGGGATCTCTCGCAAGGCCATACCTAGTATCAAGAAAGGTCAGGAAACATAGTTTTCATTCTCAGTAACCATGTGTACACCCAGAATTCTGGAGCTCCACTAGTATAGATTAAAGAGTATCTAACGGGGTCTCTGACTGTCCTCAAATTAAATATTAAAGTTTATATATTATTTGTGAATGTGTACTTTTCTGGGAAAAGAGACCATGGTGTTGATGAGTTTCTGAAGATTGTTTGTGAACCCAGAAAAGAATACTTAGATAGATTTTAACTATTTTAATGTACATTTATCTTACCAGCTCCATTCCAATAGATTACAACCTGTATAGAAAATTCTGGTCACTTCAAGATTACTTCAGGAACCCAGTGCAATGCTATGAGAAGATTTCATGGAAAACTTTTCTTAAGGTGAGCTGCCAGTCATTATAACCCCAATATTTAGCAGCTGAAGATGAGTTAAGTTATCTTCTTGTCTAGGATACTTTTCACTGAATTTGAGAGTTTTGCCTCTAGTTTATACATAAAGTATATAGAAGAAAAATTATAAATTAATATTTAAATGTTTGATCTTGTGGTGTAGGTTAGAAGTGACTTAGGGATTTAAAAATTACTAATTAAAACCTAGAGTTTTTTAATACAATGATTATTAATATAGATATTTTTGTTTGTGCTTTTGCCATCCTAGAGATTGTATCCAAGCCTGTCCACACTGAGCCACATTCTCAGCCCTTCATTTATTTTGGAACAGGGTCTCATTAAGTTGCCTAAGCTAGGCTTGATATTACAATCCTTCTGCCTCACCCTTCCAAAGTGCATTCTGTCTTTACTTGGTACAGAATTATATTAGTTGTCCTGTAGAAACCCTGTTCAATCTATAGTGGTCAATCTATGGCCTTGGGCCAGATCAGTTGCTGCTTTATAAACAAACATCTGTGGTAGTAGTTTTGTTTTATAATGGCAAAGCTGAGTAGATGCACCAAAAAGCCATAAGCATTTACTGTCTGGTACCTTACAGAAAGTCTTATTTTAGAATTCCAAGTATTTATTTTTTAATTGAATTTTTAAATAAAGATCTATTTGTTCTTTTTGTTGTAATCAAAATCCAGAGTAAATGGGTAGTTCCTAACATAATTGTGGTAGGTTATAGTAACTTGTTTTATATACAGTTTAGGGAGTACCATCCACATTCAGATCGAATGGTTGTTGAGAAATCACAAGGAATCATCTTCCAAATAGAAAGGATTTGCTCATAGTCTTAGCACAAGAAATGTGTGAAAGTTTTCCTAGCTGGTTAAATAATTTCACGGTTAAAATTCTGTATTTACTGTTTTTATCAGTGGGATCCGTATCTGTAGACTCAGCCAATAACAGACTGAAAGTGTCTGGAGGAAAAACTGAATGTGTGCCTCTAATTTTTTTATACCTAAAATGTTCATGAGTATTCCCTGAACAATGAAATATAACAACTATTTTCACACTGTTTACGTTGTATCAGGTATTATAAGTAACCAAGGTAGACAGAAGGATATGCACAGCTGTGGACCAGTAGGATCCCATCCCGTCTCAGGCAAGGGTCTCGAGCATCCTCAGGTGTTGGTTCAGTGGCAGGATTGAGGTCCTCAAGCTGATCCCTCGTGGGAACCAAGGAACAAATTTGTCATCACAGCATTTCGTTTTCTGTTTGCCCCTATACAAGATTTATAAGAAATCATAGTTTTTTTTTTCAGTAGCACAGTTTATTCCTACTTTTACAGTACCATAAAGTCTCAGCCAGACTACCACTTAAGCCCATTTTAGTATCACATTTACTGTTTAATGTGCCTTCATTAGGCATATATGGTTGAATAGAAGTACTTTTTTTTTTCTTTTTCTTTTTCGAGACAGGGTCTCACTCTGTAGTCTATGCTGGTCCTGAACTTGCTGTGTAGCCCATGCTGGACTTGAACACACAGCAATTCTCCTACCTCAGCTTCCTGAGTGTTGGGATTACAGTGTGCACCACCACACTTGGCTTATGTGATGCTAGGGAATCATACTGAGGACTTTGAACTTGCCAGGCAAGCATTTTAACCACTGAGCTGTTTCTCCAGCCCAGGAAGTAAATTCTAAGTATTTGATACAGAAAACTAAACAAATGTCTCATAATAGTACCAAATAAAACTAACTGATTTTATTTTTTTGCAGTATTCTGAAGAAGTTTTAGCTGTTTTTAAGAGTTATAAATTAGATGATACTCAGGCCTCCAGAAAAAAGATGGAAGAATTGAAAACAGGAGGAGAGCATGTATATTTTGCAAAATTTTTAACAAGTGAAAAGGTATTAAATCTTTCTTTTTCATTAAGCATAATTAGAAAATTTTTTCTTACTGGCTCTTTTTAAATTAAGTTCAATAGAAATGTTTCTTATTTTTCTGTAAAGCTGATAAATGTTAGTTTGAGGGTCCCATTTCTTCCTTCCTAGTACTAATTTGATTTTAAAGATGAAAGAGATTGTTGTACATTGTCTATTTTGTGAATTTTAGAATAAATGCAACTGAATTTCAACTATATGTATTTTAAGCTTTAAGTTAGGTTTAATTTGCACTATATGAAAATATTTTATAGTTTTATCATATAAGTACAAATAAGGGATGTCAGAGTTTCCCATTACTCTTATTTGTATTTCATAAGTAAATTTTGTTCAAGTACAACGCAAAGGGAATGTATTACTTTTCTAGTGAAAATGGCCTGTTGGGTTTCTTTCAAGTCACTCCCTTTGCTCCAAACACATGGCAGGCAAAATATAAAATTGAAAAGCAGAAAGACAAAGTGTGCTTTCTCAAGGACCAGAAATGCTCAGTGATGAGCAAAACTGACACTGGACCTACTGGACTGTATCCAAAGCAGGTGATGGCCCCTGGAGTGAGGCCACTGTAACAGAGCATGTGTGCTCCCTGTGTGACCAGGGGCCAGAGCCACATTCAATGCTGGCAGTTGAGGATTGGGGTGGACTTTTACCCACATTCGAAAAGAAACTTAAATACTACCAATCTTTTCCAAGGGCTATGATTTTATAGGAAGTGATAGTCCTATGGATACAAAAAACAGAGCTTTATCTCTGTCTGATCAGTGACTGAATACATGATACCCTTAATTTCATGAAACCCAAAAAGTCATTATAAGAATTTTCCCAGACTTGGGAAAAAACAGAACCCCAGGCTCTGGTGGCCACAAATGTAAAACTGCTAGAGAGAGAAAGATACCCAGAGAAGAATATAAGGGAACATAAACCACCCAGAAGAAATTTCTATTCACAACTATCTGAAAAATAAAATTCCAAGATCTATAAAGAAGTACATAAATTTTTTTTACATGAAATACACAGCCTGACCAAGACTTTATAAATGTTTTGGATACACAGAATTGTTGAGCAATGAAAATGGATTGTCTTGGAAATGAAAAATCATTGAAACTAAATCATAACATACATGGTTAAACTGTGGATTGGACACAGATGAAAGGAGAATTAGTGAACTGAAGATGGGAATAAGAACTTCACCCAGAATTCAGCACAGAGAAACAAACTTTTTTTATTAAGCAAAAAAGCAACTAAACTCCATGGAAAATCAATTGAGAAATTCCAACATCTCACTAGTAAAATTTCTAAAGACCCAAGTGGAGGAGTAGCATAAAAACTTGTCCTGAAAAGAATTGAAGCTCCAGGTCCTCAGATCAAAAGTTTTGCTACAACCACCAAACCAAATTAAAAGATCAACCCACACTTCAGGATACCATGTTGTAGCCACCAGAGGGAGAAAAAAACCTGATAGATTGGATAGGAAGAGATGCTTACTAAAGCAGATTTCTAAACCATAAATACTAGAAAGCTGGAGAGATATTAAAGTGCTGGTGAAAAGAAAATTATGATTGTGGAATCTCATACCCAGCTAAATGTACTCAAGACTGGATGAAAATATATTCAAAGACTTGGAACACTTACCACTCAGAGACCTTCATTGTGAAGAAAAAAAACAAAAAAAACCTAAAAGATACTCTTAAGAAAGTGAGCCCATAAGAAAGGAGTGGAACACAGAAAGCAGTGGTGAGCCCAAAGATGGAAGAATGTAACATCCATTTGCTACTGACTGTAAAACAAAGAGTCATAGCACATGACATTAAAATTATTAGGGAACTTAACTAGAAGACAGTAACAATCTGGAATGGGAAAACAAAGATATTGCAATTTAAATTCACTGTGACCCTGCTGCCGTTGAAGCAGAGGCGAGGATACTGAATAACTAGGCTTTGTGTGTACACTAAAAGAGAACAAGAAGCCCCTGCGCTCACACAGCAAAGAGGTCAAAAAAGAGGACAGGGCTCTGCCTCCTAAATCCAGTGATGGCAGAAAGGGGCAGCAAGCAGAGCAGAGAGGAAGGTAGACGTAAGTCCAGCTACGTCAGTAATAACAGGTAGGAAGGAATTAATTAGCAAAACAGATTATATTGGGCATTTAAAATTTTAGATATATTGATGTAAGTAAAGCAAGCATATAAACTCTTCGGTGAAATAAAGAATTCAAGGGACTGGCGGAATGGCACAGTGGTTAAAGCACTCAGAAGGCTGAGTCAGGCAATTGTCCTGAGTCCTAGGTCAGCCTGGGTTACATCAGTGAATTCAGGATTTAGGACCAACCTGGGCTACAGAATGAGACATTGTCTCAAAAAAAAAAAAAAAAAAATCAAAACTTTTATTTTACCCAGTATAGAAAAGGAAAGAAAAACCCCAAAGCTTTTCTCCTTGCTTAGTGGAGTCTTCTCAGAGTTTGTGGCTTACCTACATGAGTGAGCCTGGAGTTCATGCCCAACCCCAACAAAGAACAAATAAAATGTTATCAAATAAAAATATCAAGGCAAAAGCTAGACATCCCTAAGAATTGTACATTTTTGGAGTTAGTAGTTATATTTCTCAGGACATGACACCCAGTTCAGAACTGACTATCTGAAGATGTTCTTGATATAAATAACGTTTCTAAGGAAACTTTAATAATGAAAGCCAACAGGATAAGCTGTTTTCAGAGAAATCTGCACACTGAGGTATAACATCAATGTTTCTGTATTGTTCTCCATTTACTTTTATCAGACCTGGCCTTCCACTGGTATCTCCTGTAGTGAAGTTTTCTCAGGCTTTTGCCAGTGATTAGAAAATCATGAGTTTTCAGGGTAAAGCACTGAAATTCCACTGGCTTAATACCATGAAGTAGGGTAGAAAGCAGCTTTGAGAAGCTTAAAACTTAAAATATGAAAAAAAAAATAAGGCACAGAGAATTACACTGAAGAGAAGATGAGGCATTTGAGGTAAACAACTTTATCTCAAATGCAGAACCCTTATTACATGTTTTTCATGTTTTAATGTACTTTAGTATTTATAACTTAGGATTCAAGTGAAAATACCCATCATGCTTTACCTGTAATATTAGAAATACACAGTATTTTACAGGCTTTACTGCTGCACTGAAGGAAGGCCTCCAGCCTCTCTAGACTTCAAAATACCTTATGTAGTACTTTAAATCCAAAAATTCTCAAAACGGTCATGCCATCTAAATACATGTCAGTCTTCAGTCTGTTTCTAATGAAGAAAGTAGAGATGATAAATCATGCAGAAGTTCTGATTACTTTCAGGGACATAGGTGCCTTATTCCTTGCCAGTAAGAGCTCGCAAAGTGAAATGAAGGTATGATTACCTGGAGGATGATTCTACAGCCTGTCAGTTTCATTGGCAAGCAGATTTAGTGAAGTGGTTTGAGAGACATGGCATTGGGAGGTGAGCTCCTTCCGTGCTGTGGTAGAGGTGCTAACCGCACCGGTGGGAATGCTGTTATCCAGAAGTGTTGAGCTCTGCTTACGTGCCTGTGGACAGACTTCCCTGTGATAGTCGGGGGATGGTGCGTGGAAGGATGACACAACCTCTGTGGGAACAGGCCACTCGTGTGGCAGCTACAGCGAGGTGTGGGTGCTACACGTATGATAGATGGTTTGCACAAGTCACAGCTTCTCTCATTCCCCTAGAAACAAGGTGGTATTGTGGTTTTCCAGAACAGCTTCTTTCGTGCTGTCTAGGCTATGATTACAAAACTAAATTCCCAGCAGCGCAGTTGCCTTGTTAACAAAGCAACAGTCCAGGAATGTCAGCCCAGGAATGTAGTGCTGACATCCGCATTTGTCATTTTTTTTAATGGAGTGGAGAATTACCTGATTTTTAGTGTTAGTCCAAGGTCATAATCAGAAACTCTAAGGGAGAAATTCACCTCTCATTGTCAGTCTTACAGTACATGAAAGGCAGTTGTATTACACAGATTCCCGCCTCAGTGCCCTAGAAAAGATGAACCTATATTTAGATACTGTATTAGTATGACAGCTAAAGTTGGAGTGTATTTTTGTATCGAAGTTCTCCTAAGAGTATAGTTACCAGTAGGTGTAGGCTTCGGATTTCCTAGTCCTCCAGCATAGGCATTCTCTCTGCTTTCTAGTTCAGACTTGCTGACCGCATGAAGATCAGGTAGAATACTTCATAGCGAACAGCTGGCAGGGTGGTTACCTCCAGTCACCCTCGTGTAGTGAACAGGCCGTGCTTATTAGCAAAGAAGAGAAATTTTACAATTGTGCTCAGTCTCTGCATTATGTGACGAGATCTAAAATCAGGATTTTGGTCATTTGAAAATAATATTCCTGGTAGTGTGAAACTGTTAACAGAATGGTTCCACCTTTTTCTGTTTTTGTATCTATATGGGAAGTACCTAACAACAGATTTTTTATCATTATATACATGAATTCCAAATTCTTTAACACATTAGAAACAGATGCCTTGGGGAATTAATGACCATCTACACAAATTTGGGCCCATTTTCACTCCCTCTAACCCTTACCCTATGTAATTCCTCCCCAGTTCACAGAGATTCAGCCCTTTCCTAGCAGTCCACTGCCCTTCTTTCTGCTGTTGCCCTTGACTAACAACAGCTCTGTCTTAAAGGCATAGACGGTTCTGTTTCTCTGAGGCACTGCAGCCTAACTGGGCACAGGTGAAATCATGAAAACAAGACTCTCCTGTGAAGAGGCTGGCACGCTAACGATAACTCTATAGTTTTCTTAGTTTTATCAGTTGTTTTTATTGTGGGCCTCACTTAAACAGATATGGGAGGAATCTGAACAACTTTAAAGACATAGCTAGAGTTTTGTCTTTAGACCAGAGATACAGCCAACCTTGCAGGTAATTCCAGTACTATACCATGCTGCATGGTCTGAAAGTTAAGTAGAAACTAAATACTAGTTCATCTGCCCAAGGCAAAAATAAATAAATAAATAAATAAAAGCAAAAAGCAAGATGAAAAGACCCTGTACTTACCTTAAAAGTTACATTGGCAGGCCTGGATGAATCCAGCAATTAAAGCATTTGCCAAGCAAGCGGGGCGTACCCAAGTTCAATTCCCCAGCACCATATAAGCCGGCTGTAATCGAGCACTGAGGAGCCTGAGGCAGGAGGCTTGCTGTGAGTCCAAGGCCAGTCCAGGGTACACAGTAAGTTCAGAACCAGCCTGGACTACAGAGAACCTGTCTCAAAAAAAAAAAAAAAAAAAAAGTCATTTTGGCACTCATCAATTCTCAGCAAGATTGGAGTGGCTTCCATTAACGAACCTTTATGTAAATGAGTTGTCAGGCTGTATTGGTCCACATCACTCCTCTAGGTTAACTGGTAGGACTTCTCACTTGGTGGTGTTTTTAAACAATTACAAAAGAAATCTAGTACACTTAAAAGTTATATTTTTCTAGAAATTTCTCAAGGAAGGACAAATTGAACATTTAACTCAAGAACCTAGAAAAAAGTACAGAATGTTGTAAACATGTATCGTATATATGTATTAATAAAAATTGGGAAGAAAGTACAGAATAAACCTTAAAAGATAGAAGTAAAAACAACATTAATTATTGGAACAGAACAAATAAACTAGAGAATTTATCACTAAAATCAAGTAGAAAACTAGAGAAAATGAATAATTACTGAAGAACTAGCAGTAAAAACCCCTGTAGAATGACAGTGGGCCCAGAAGTTTCTTGGCATGTTACCAGCACTTAAAAGAATAATTCTTGAAATTTTTCAGAAATTTGAAAAAGAGAAGCCCAGTTCATTATACAAGATTATACCTTTAAAGAACATCTCCAGTAAGGACATAAGAGGAAGAAAGTTTGTATCAATCTTATTTATACAATTGCCAAAGAAATGTTTTTAAAACTTACAAATCAAATGAAGTCACTTATAAACTGCAAAGGATTTATGCTAGGAACGTGTAGTTTAGCATTGGAATGATAACTGTAGTGCCAGATTATCAACAGATTAAAGATAAAATAGTCAGTTAAATGCCAAAGAAATTTAATAAAAGGAGTACCTTTTGGACTTACAAAGCAAATCATTCGAGTGGATTGGTGAATGAGAAAATCAAAACTAAACCACAGCAGATTTGGGGTGAACTGGAAGCAATGAATTGAGCTGTCAGGGAGTTCTGCTGCTGGAGGGCAGCATGGGAAAGGATGGAGGGTGTCTTTGAGAGAAGTTACGTAAGAAGAAGTTTGGAAAGTAGGAGCATTCCAAGATGCAGCAGGCAGGCAGCTAAGTGATGGAACTCAGCTCTTAGAGAGGTTGGATGTCCAGGTGACGGACTTCCATTATCCGTGAAGATTTATAACAAGACAATGAGGAAACAAAGGTGAGAATGCAGCTGCTTTGTAGCTTTGGGGCCAAGACGTTAAATGGCTTTCAATCTAACGAAATTTTCTCCTCACTGAAATCAAGGGTAATTATTAACTGAAAGTGAGATATGATGGTAAGTAATGTTTTGGGTACGTGTAGAGATTTAAAATATTTGCTGGGTTAAAAGGAGAAGTAGTGGCCTTAATCAACTAAGATGTGAAAGTTGAAGACAACAGAGCACGGGTACTGTTCACACAGCTGTGTGATTTGAACTTTTCTCTTGAGCACCACTGCTTCAGCCTAGATTAGAACCTTCAGCTTAGTACTGAGGTGACTAAAAGGGACAGCTGTAGGACAGGAATATTAATGCGGAAATTAGCAAGAAAATGGTTAAAGGAGAGACCGTGGGGTTTTGGCAGGCACATAGCCATGTCTGGCCCACTACTTGTTTTTGTTTGCTTCTTTGTTCACATTTTAAATGTCTACATATGTACCTTTCAGGTATCTGTCATATGCTTCTCAGACTTAGCCCTTAAGGGAAAAATGTCTTGCCCCTTATAATAAAATAGGGTTATCGTAAGGACAGGATAGGAGTAAGCAGAAAGTAGAGAGCTCAAGAGACTTAATAAGATTAATGGATCTCAGTAAGGTCCAAATGCTGGCTAAATCAGTAGCAACAGAGTAAGAGACCAGGGCAAGAAACGACGCTGTGGAGAATTCTGAAGTAAAGATTTCAGAGCTGGGGCCTGTGAGTGACCATCAGGTCTGAATTGTGGCCACAAAGCAAATAGCCAAGAGATGGTGTATGTTAGTGGGTGGATTGAGGCTGTGTGGAGAGTACATTTGCCCAGGATTTGGAGGAAAGGGAACTGATGGCATGCCAGTTTGCCAACTTGGGGTGGAAGAGTCAGTGTGATAGCTGTCCCTCAGGGAGGGAAAGCTGTCCAGAAGCATGATCGTGTAAGACACAGGGCTGGCTTTTTAAAAAGCCAGCAGCATTCTTTAATGGTGGAGACATCCCACATGGCACTGACCAGAGGACCTTGGGATGGAACCAGAAACCAGTCCCTGGGGCTTTCCATTGTCTTACTGGTCGTTCATTCATCCAGAAGAAGGCAACTTCTTATTATTGCTCTGGTCACAAAGGCAGAACTGGCTCACGTTTGTTCCTTCATCGCTGTAGGGGTGTAATCCAAATGACTCCTCTGTCACTGGGCGTTACTCTTACAGTAGAACCAGGTAGATGGCAGGGTGATTGAAGAGTTCCCCCTTTAATGACCGACCTTCAAGTCCTTTCTAATCTGCATTCTCTGACAAGTAGGATGTCACTTTCGAAGGGTAAAAGCAGAAGCACCTGCAGCCCCTCCCTGCCTGCTGTGGAGCACATCCTGGCGCAGGCATTGTGTAGGGCTGCACAGTGTGCTTCTGCCCACGTGTACCTCTCCCATCACCTTGATTTCATTGTCTGTGGGGAAGTGGCAGCTACTCCCTTCCTTTTTATATTTCTACCTTATTTGTTCTGGTGTCAGAACCATGGACCCAACACTTCTATGCACCAAAAAGAGTATCTTGTGGACTTACAAGGAAACCTGGACACCTTTGCTGCTGTTCTTGGGCTCATGCAACAGCACTTCACAGAGACTGTGCTCACAAGTATTTTTTTGAATTGGAACCTCCCATTTCTATCATATGAACCTTTGAGGCAAAACTTGATTTTAATGTATTGTTCTTTGTGTGTGCTTGTTTTTTGAGCAGTTGATGGATTTACAACTGAGTGACAGTAACTTCCGTCGACACATCCTGTTGCAGTATCTCATTTTGTTCCAATATCTCAAGGGGCAGGTCAAATTCAAAAGGTAAGCTCATAATGGTAGTAAAGGGTTTGTACAAACAGTAGCAAAGAGAAGGACCTCGGGTGTTTTCCTCAGTTACTGGGCCTATCTCCTGTATGAGGGCTGCATCTCTCAAACATTTCTCTTGCAGGAGACATTAGCCAGTTGAGGATTTTTGGATATACAGTATTTAAGAGAAAGGTGTTAAATATATGTGCTCTTATTGTCTTCCTGCTGACCTCCAGGCCTTCCAGCACTTGTCATTTTTATTGGCAGGCAGAGGTAGCACTTCTTGTCAGTTCCTTAGGCTTCCTCCTAAGGGGATTTGCAAGCTAAGCCAATAGTACTTCTCACAGGTGTGGAGCTGGCTAGGACATTAGACTTGAAAGGCACAAAGAAAGTCTTGAAACAAGAGTTCCAGTTTCTTTAGGGTTTCATGATTCATTAGACCTCTAAATCCTTCCACCTAGTAAAAAACCATTTCCTCTTGTCCATAATTGAAATGAAGCATGCTCGGGTGTTAAGTGCACAGAACTATGCAGTTAGTTCCATACAAGGTATGACTTAGTGCCTGCTGCTCTGAACTCCAGTGCCATCACCACTGGCTTCTATGCAGCTTTGTAGAAATGTAATTTTAACCTTCAGTTTTGGAGGTTCGTGGTAGAAGATCAGGCACTCTGGAGTCAGGTATAGGTTGGAGTTCAAGCTTTGTGGCCTTGGGAAAATCATTGAGCCCTTGAAGCCTCTAGTTTAAGATACACAGGTGGTTGTTCTGAGAAGTTTGTGAGGAATGTGTATGCCTAGCGTTCCGATACTGGCACAGGCTGTCCATTAGTGTTCAGTGGATGGCTGTAGAGCACCTGGTACATAGTGAGAGCTCAGCTCATAGCAGCTGTTGACAGCTGGGGTTTGCCTGCAGCCTTTTCTAGCGTTCTAAGTTTTTATTCATTTTATTTTGAATGAGTTTTAAAGGAGCATAGTATGTCTGTTTCAGTGTGCATTATGTGTAGGGATATCTCAATGATGCCTCAGAGGCTTTTAGCTCACATTAAACTTGTGAAACATTTATTAATACTTCATAATTAGACTGGTTAGCTATTATGCCTATATAGCTTCGTGTCTGCAATTCTAGTGTTCTTATCTTGAGGATAAAGTCCAAGAATTTTCTTATAAATTTTTTCATTCATGCTTCTTATCTTGCTGATTTTTGATATTATTTACACTAGTGTTAATTTATGTATTACATGCCTTATATTTTTCCAAGGCCATAAACCAATTTTAAAAGTGAAAGTATACTATTATAACTCAAGTAAGTCTTTATTTTGTTTCCTAGTTCAAACTATGTTTTAACCGATGAGCAATCACTCTGGATTGAAGATACCACAAAATCAGTCTATCAAGTAAGTCCACCGTGCAACAAACCCATGATTGAAAAAAATGGAAATTTAGAATTTTCTTTGTTTCAGCCCCAAATAGGAAAATAAGGATAAAGTTAAGCTCAGGTACAAGACCACAAACACTTCTGGGTTCTCTGCCTACGAACCGCTCCTATGATGCAGAAAGTTGTTAAAAGCTTAGTATATTCTTTCTAATCACAGCTACTATCTGAAAACCCCCCCGATGGAGAAAGATTTTCAAAGATGGTAGAGGTATGTGATTTATGGTTACATACTTTCTTTAGCATCAGATACCATTTCAAAGGTCATTATACAAATGTAACTTGTATGTTTTTCCTAGCATATATTAAACACTGAAGAAAATTGGAATTCATGGAAAAATGAAGGCTGTCCAAGCTTTGTGAAAGAAAGGTAAATACATACTCATCACAAGAGCTATGAGAAAGGCACTTCACAATAGAGTCTGATGGTATTATTTTATAGTGTGTGGGGGTACAGAATTATGTATTCTATATAAAAATGTAAGTCTCTGAGAGTAGGACCTGTTTTACCTGTTTGTATTTTTATCTCAGATTTCTTTTTGTTCTGAGTAATAACTGATCTGTGTTAACTACTGAAAAAATTCTATATAACTTTTTGTTATTTGCCCTAGTATGAGGCATATTTTTGCTTGTCTGTTGTATGTTTTGCCACAGTAAAACACTTTCCTCCTTATAGGAGAAAAATAATACCTAAATTTTCTTTTTTTTTTTTCCCTGCATGCGTGTGTGCCTGTGTGTGTGTGTGTTGGTTGTGCTGTGCTTGTGATCAAACCTACAGCTTGGCACGTACTGGGGAAAGATTGCTACCGAGCCAACCACCCCCTCTCCACCCTGAGTTTTCTCTTACATTAAAGACTCTTCCATTTCTGTTGCTCATGTGTAATTCCAAAACTAGGGTACATTTTGTTCACCACAGAACATCGGATACCAAGCCCACGAGAGTGATACGGAAGAGAATGGTCCCAGAGGACTTTCTTGGAAAAGGACCCAATAAGAAAATTCTGATGGGAAAGTAAGTTGACTTGTCTTCATGTATGGGATGTACTTAAAGTTATTTTTATGTTTTTGATGATGTTACCATAATAACTCTAATTTTCACATCTAAACAATATAAATTTTTGTTTGGTACATATGTATATGATTTTGCAAACCTGCACTAAATACCAAAATTTATGAAGGAGAAAAATAAAACATACACTGACACCACTCCCAAATCCATTGATTACATTTTATTATTTTTCTGCTCAGTTTTAAAGCATATGATGATATCTGTAAAATAATCATGTGTTTATTTTCAGTGAGGAGCTAACAAGGCTTTGGAATCTGTGTCCCGATAACATGGAAGCCTGTAAATCAGAGACAAGGCAAGTTTAAAATTTTTCAAATGTTACTTTTTTAAAACGTTAATGGCGCATTTTCCCAGATAAGATATTTAAGTTTGTTGTAGTTGACTTTTGACAACAGCTGTACTTTGTCTTTCTACCATAAAACACCCGCAAATGCTGATAATGTTAGAGGGAAAGAAAATTAATGTTAGAGATCACAAGAAACTAAAGATCCACTAGAGAAATAAGAATTAAACACCAGAAAGTAAGCCTGCTTTTTGGACATTGGTGCGTCCAGCTGGGAAGCAGTGCACACTATTCCCGGGAAACATGGGTTATCAGGGGTTACAAAAGGAGAGAATGTACTGCCTTCCACCCACATGAATGTCTGTGCTTCCGTGAAAGAAGGGAGCTTGGGAGAGGGATGGAGCGAGGGGACCAGGTGTACTGGCATGGAAAGCCAGGAAGCTGGGGAAGGCATTCCCTAGGAAACTGTAATGACAAGCCTTCCCTCTTGTGGCCTTTATAGTTTATACTACCAGCTGCATTAAGGGAGCCCTAAGCTAAGACAGTGAGCTAGAAAGTCCCGACTGGCAGTAAAATCAGTAATTCAGACCTTCCAACCACGTCACACTGAGTTCCCACAAACACATTCACCACCCAGATTCACAAACATTTGAGGACGTACTTCGTATGAGTAAGGGGAGCCACACAGACCAGACAACACAATGTAGCCCCTGCAGATTAAAGGAAACAAGAACTAGATACAGGCTGTAAAAGAAGTAAACTGCAAATCATTAAAGACAAATATTAAGAACCAAAGCGAAAGATGTAAAACTCAAAAGGCAAGCAAATTTGAAAAATCAAGTAATACTCTAAAAATACCAATTTAAAACAGTATGGTATGACCAACAAATATGGTGAAGTTCAAAATAAAAGACACACTGTCATCATCCCCCTTTAGGTACTTCCCCTCGCAACACCCTGCAACATCCCTGCCCCTTTCTGGAGCCGTTGTAGAAACTGTTTGTGCCATTAGTTGTGCTGTTGTGGCTGCCTCAGTGACCTGAATCATTTCAACACACTGACCTTTTGTGGCCATCATGATTTTAGAGAAGAGCCAGAAGTTAGCCCAGGCTAGGTCCAGTGAGTAAGGTGAATGGAGGAGACACACAGTCACAGTTACAAGCTGCCCTTTCGGCGGAATGGCACTGAGCAGCATTACGTACTCTATTTTTTACTCACACCTCGTAAAGACACAAAAGTTTTTCCAGCACTGCCTCGGGAGGTGGTAAGAGTGACGGGAAATCAAAGTGTTCAAAGCAAGGGAGAATATACTAATGGCCACATACATCTTACTTTAATAAATGTTTTTATTTAAATACATACCTCGTGTCTTGACCTGCCTGTGCAGAATGAGGCACTCCAGCAAACATCTCCAACCGGGAGAGTCGCAGGCAGCAGGAGCTCCAGGTGAAGATACACGGATCTCGAGTAGGGTGAATTGATAGGCCCCTGTGCCTGTACATGGCAATTACATGACGATAAAGCTATCAGAGAGAAATGGCAGATAAACTGGAAAGAACAAAATGAATGGCTCACTTTAAGAAAAAAGGAAACTTAGAATATGGCAGAGAACTTTCAAGTGTTGAGATAGGATCAATCCAGAATCCTATAGCAAGCTAAATTTAGTGGCCAGTTGAGTGACTGAGAAAGGTGTTTTAGACCAAAACTTTGAAACTCCCTTTATCATCACCACTACCAAAATTGCTATCTTAAAAGGATACTGAACCAGTAAGTTGTAAGAATTCATGCAGATTATGGTACATATGAAGAAATGTGAAAAAAATGTATCAAGAACCTACTGTATAAGCTAATAATTTTAATGTGGGAATTAAGGTAGAACTAATTAATGTACTTGACAAAGGAACCACCAAGCAACATAAAAGGAAGGAAGGGGCCAGAGGAGTCATACAGTGGGTAGAGCCCTTGCCTAACAAGCATGAGCCTGAGTTTGATGCCCTCGCACCATGTAAACTGGGTATGTAAACTGCACACCTGTTATCCCCAGCAGTCGGGAAGCTGAGGCAGAGTACTACTGTGAACTTGAGATCAACCTGAGCACGACCTGTCTCAAAAAAAAAAAGGAAATCAAAAACAGAGTGATCAGACCCAAGAATGTTAGAAATGAAAATAAGGTCCAAGACTAAGACTAAGTCAGCAGGCTTAGGATGTAAAGGAAATGGAGTATGTCATTTCTAAACAGGTTGGGAGGTAAAAAGGTAAATGCAGAAAATTCAAACATAAGGCAGAAAAAAAGCATGAAAAGAATTAAGGAATAGCACAAAACACTGTAGCCTGATTTTTTTGTTTTGAAACAGGGTCTTGCTGTGTAGCCCAGGCTGGTCCTGAATTCACTAGAGTCCAGGCTGGCCTTGGACTCATGGCAATCCTCCTGCCTTAGCCTGAGCCATTCCTCCAGTCCCAGATTGATTGATTTTTGAGACAAGATCTCATTATGTAGTCCAGGCTGGTCCTGAATTCAGTATGTATCTCAGGCTGGCTACAAACTCACAGTAATCCTCCTGCCTTGGCCTCCTAAGTGCTGGGATCACAACGTGTGCTGCTATGCCTAGCAGTATAAATTAACAAATGTAAATGGACGTTCTGGCTCAAAGACCGAAGTTAACTTTATATTATAAAAATGCATTTATATATTATAAGAAACATACATTAAGAATAAGGATATGAATAGGTTGAAACTATAAAGTGTATTATACACAGAGTAGTATCAAACACAAAAAGCATGATAAAAAACATAGCCATTGCATATAGATAAGAGGTGTCAGAAATAGAAATTTTAAAATCTCCTATGAAAGCACTCAAAGTTTATGATGAGAAAGTGACCAGTCTGTTATCTCAAAGAGGAATATTCACATCTTTTTCTCAGGATTTAATTTGATATAAAAATTATACATTGAGGATAATAACAAAGTAACTAGTAGACTTGGTCTTACAGAAGCTACAGATTTATTTAAATTATACACGAATAACACATGCTTACAAAATACTTCAAAATCTTTTCAATATACTTCTAAATGACCCTTAAATCAAAAGTCAGCTGGGTGCCGTGGTGCACACTTGAAGGCCCAGCCAGTTGGGCAGCTGAGACGGGGGTCACTTGAGGCCAGCCTGAGCAACAATGAGAACCTACTCTACCCTTGCCCTCAAAATATCATAATGGCAATTAGAAAACAGAAATGATACTAAAATACATGTGCAGGTTTTAGGGATTTAATAATACAACATCAAAGGAAATGTATAACTTTATTTATATTTTTTAAAATAATAAACTCTGAAAATCAGCTAAGGAAGGATCCAGACCAAAAGGCAAAAAAGCAGAGTAAAGTCATCACAGAAAGCAAAGTGAGACACCAGTGGAGTGACAGGGTCACAAACCCAAAGGGCTTTTGACTAAAAAGATCCATTACTAGTGAGATTGATGAAGACAGATTCCTGCCAAATTTGGGAATAAGTCAACCCAGTAGAACAAAATTGTTAGTTTCAGGTTTAGAAGAGAAGTGGCAACCTCAGTAAGCTCTGAAGAGAGGCCCCACTTTACTAGTAACTGAAAGTACAGTAAGAACCACAACAGGCAGTTCTGTAGCCAAGAGAATAAATAAATTCAAATGTTAAGATGTTTGTAAAATATACAGATACAACTATTTTGCCATTGTTTCTGGTCAGAGTGTAAATGGGGCAGCCACTCTGAAAAACACTTCATGTTGAAGAATGCGCCCCCGATGACTGAGCCATCCACTCTTGGGGGGCCGACTCTAGCAGTGTTGCCAAGACTTCTATTGAGATTCATAGGTGGTTTGTGAAATCCATTTAGTAATTTCAATTAGCATTTTGTGGTGACATGGAAGATACACCTTTGTCAACATTAGCTTTACTGATACGCTGCTATACATACTTGCATGTATGTACCGGTTGCACTGTAAAATGACTTTCCCAACACTGGGTTTCTGTGAAAGCTTAAAGGCCACAGTGCCTAAAGAAACTATTCACGGGAGACAGGTACACGAGCATTCATTCAGCATTGTCAGACAGTAATGTGAGAAGACCTGAATAACCTTAGTAGGTATGGGTGACTTGTAGCATGTTCACAAAATGAAATATTTCATGTACAAAGTCAGAAAATGATGAAAACAACAGTATCAACGTGGGACATAGTTCAGAAAACTCAAGTTGTATAAGGACACAGCAGGACTCCATTAATTAAACTTTAAAATATTCTGAACAGTGGGAGATGGGAGAATGAAACCAGAGGGGTGCACAGAGAGTTTCAGGCATATTTATAGGACTTTAACAACCTAAGCATGTAGGGCAGAAAGAAGCCTGGCCTATGGATACAGACATGTTTGGTGCAATTATCTTGATTGCTTGAAAAATGTAAGAAACTAGAAGATGGTTCCAAAACATTTGTGAATGATAGCTCTGGCTTGTTACTGTGAAACTGGCTTTGTCTGGTATTACACATAAAAGAGCCCTGGTAAACTCAAGAAACCTTGCAGGCCTGTGATGTTTACTGATTAGGAAGCACGTTATTATAGTGAAACAACAGGCCATAAGATTTGATGCTTGAGTTGTCTTTAGAGAGCCCATTTTTGTAGTTTTAGTCCAAGATACATAACTTCTGATCTGATCCGTGCATTTTTGTCAATGGATGAGAACATGAGCTTTTTTGCTGGTGAAATTCAGATGCTCTTAGACCCCTGGCCACCCTTAGAGATAGCAGCACACTGTGTTGCGTGTAACACATAGATGATGCATGACATTATACAGATTTCAGACTGTACCCTTTACTGTCCATTTTGTGAGTTTAGTGTCCTTTATACCTCCGTAAAAGTGAGTTCCTAATTCCTAACTCTAACTAGTGTGTGGATACCATGAGACTGTTTAATGCCATCATTCTGAGTATCACTAATTTGTGGCCCTCACTCATTACTTTGTAATTCCCAGGGAATACATGCCAACTTTGGAGGAGTTCTTTGAAGAAGCCATTGAACAAGCAGACCCTGAAAACATGGTTGAAAATGAATACAAGTAAGTCATGTTTTTCATAAGTAAACTTTAAAGTCCTCCTTTCGTTTTCTTCGGGGTTGTGATCAAAGGTAGGGCACACGGGAATTACTGGAGATCGTTCCTCTTAGGTGAAAATATGAACTAGGCTCACTCAGCATTTCCGGCACGTTCAGGTGGTGTATTATCCCTGTTGGCTGTTAAGCAGGACTTAATAACAAAGCTCGCCCTGTGCTCCGTCGTATGCCTCCCTCTGCCACCTGTTTCCCTGCCAGGCCGTCCGCCAGCGGCCAGTCCTCCCCTCTCTTTCCTTGCTCGGCCCGCTCCAGTAAAATCGCCCATCTGGCCACCGCTTCTCTTTTTGGTATCCGCAGCTTCTGCCAGTGGGCCCTAACTCCTCACACGACAGTTCTTCACTTAGCTGCCTCTCATCTGTTCTAGTCTCCTCCTCCAGAACTCAGCCTCAGCCTTTTTCTCTAGTCTTCTGGGTAACATGACGTAGTCTCATTGTTTTAAACAGGCACCACAGGGTTGTGGCTTGGGGACAGGGGCCTCTTGTCAGCAGGCATAAGTTTCTGTCCCCTCCACCCCTTACTGGCTAGTGACTTTTCCTATTATGTGTCAGCAGTGCCCAATTCACAGGCTCATTTTGAAGACTAAAAGATTTACCATGTGTGGCACCTAGTTAGCACTTGATATTCTGGAGTAGTGGGGCAAGTTTCTAGTTGTCTTGACCTCACTAATAGTCGAACTGGCCTGTTCTCCTTGCATTGCCAGTGATCTTTAAAAGAGATGCACAAGTCCAATCTCCAGCTTAAAATGTGGCAGTGGGTGCCCAGGCTGAAGGAAACTGAGGGCCGGAGGGTAAACAGTTCACTGAAGTTCTCAGCGAGTAAATGGCCTCGGGCCCCACTCTGGTAACATCCTGCTTGAGTGCTCAGGATGCATACAATCCACATATGTCCACGGTCCTCAATGCCTGGCTCCTAAGATTTGTTGACTAAAAGACGATCAGCTTATCCTTGTTACATAAGACAAAGTAGGTTCTTTCATAAAAGTGATAAATAGTAGAGACAGCTGAAAATGAGTGATTTTCCATGCATAACCAACAGAATTTTGAAGTGTAAGAATCTAATGGATTAAACAGATGTGTCCAAGAGGCAGCTCCTGGGTTTCAGTCAAATTGGGAAGGGCCTGCACTGGTTGGGGGATAGTTCTGCAGGTCTTCAGTGGTACAGACGCACCTCAAAGGTTCTGTGGCCCACTCTAAGAGGGGACCAGATGGACCAGACAGCTAACCCGTCAATTTGGGGACTGGGGTGAGTTCTACAAACTTGCTGTGGAATAAACTTGTGCATTCAAATTTCCTGCAGCTTTGCGTGTTTCTGGAACATAATTTCTTTGGTTTCAGTTTCTCACCTCATTGTGGTGCCATTGTTGCTTTGCTGCATTGGGGGACAGTTATGATTCTTGACATCACTGCTAACTATGTTAGCTACTTTTTCACTATCTTGAGGCTTTTTAAATAAATACTTGTTGAGGTTGGTATTAGGTGAATTTCAGTTTAGATGTTGTATCAATAGAAAACAGAATACAAGCTGAATATCCTTATCCAGAACAGTTGAGATTTCAGTGTTTTGGGGAATTTGGAATATCTGCATACATTTCACCAGTTGAACACTTTGAGGCACTCAAAAACCTTGAGATTTTGAGCATTTCAAATCAGTGTATATTAGATGAATTAACATCAAAACTCATTGTTGGGGCTGAGAGCATAGCTCAGCAGTTCAAGTACTTTCCTAGCAAGCAGAAGGCCCTGAGTTTGATTCCCCAGTACCACATGAGCTTGGTGTGGGGGCACATACCTATATCCCCACACTTGGAAGGCTGACGCAGGAGGATTGACATGAGTTTGAGGCCACCCTGGACGACATAGTGAGTTTCTGACCCACTTGGACTACATAACAAGACCCTGTCTCAAAAAAAAAAAGTCTGTAAAATATTCTCAACTCTGATCTTTAGGTAACACTGCAAAGACGAATATCAGTTCACTGAACATGAGTTAACAATTCTGAATTTGAGTCTTTTTGGCCCCAATAACAAGATGGATGATTCCTGTTTTACACATAGAGCATGTAGCCAGGACTGGAGATAAGGCCCACTGACTTATAGCTGGACATGGTGGCACAACCCTGAAATACCAGCACTGGGAATGCAGAGGCATGAGGACTGCCGTGCATTCAAGGCCGGCCTGGGCTACACAGTGAGCTCAGGACCAGTCTGGACCCTAGGGTAGGATACTGCCTCGAAAGACAAAATAAAAAAACTAGTGAAGTATAATAAACTTTCCACATGTGTTTGCACCTTAGTCTGCTTCTTCAGGTTTGTTTTTGTAATTATAAATCTGTTGTTTTCTGTTTTTATATGTGGACTACATACTACCAGGTCCTTTAGAGGATCAGAATTGGGGAGAAAAGGCACTTTGAACAATTATTTACCTTTGAGTATAAAATTGCATTTGGAAAAGTTTATGAAGAAGAGAATATAGAAATAGGAGAGTATTAAGTCACAAAGCTACCGTTGCTTTTCTAGAGCTGTGAACAATTCGAATTATGGCTGGAGAGCTCTGAGACTACTAGCACGGAGAAGCCCTCACTTCTTCCAGCCTACCAACCACCAGTTTAAGAGTTTACCAGAATATCTTGAAAACATGGTAATAAAGTTAGCCAAGGAATTGCCAGTGAGTAACATTTTTTTCATGCCCTTCAGGTGACGTTATCTTGGTTAAATGTGCTATCTATCACTGTGTGAGTGAAGAAATTAATGTATCACGTAAAAAAACAGTGACCTACAAACCACATTTTGGAATAAAGAAAATAATGTAGTTAAATATGTCCATTTACAGGAAATACATAAAGAGATAAAGTAACTGGGTTTTCTCCGTAGCACATAATTAAGGTCACAGTACTTGGGTGAGCTGCTACCCACCATAAACTTGGGTCATTTTCCGGTTTCCCAGCATATTAAGCTGCCTTTTATCAAAGATTGAGTCTAGCGAGGAGCAGCTAGAAACGTGGCCTGGCTGTTGTCTTTTCCACGTCTTCTCATCGCACAGTAGTAACAATGCCAAGTGTTTAAAATTTAAATACTGAGCTTTTGGGGACCCAGTCTTCTGTTACATTGTATTTACTAAACCATAGGTGTTTGCAAATCTTGAGTGCTGCGCTCTCTCTGGCTCCCAGTGCTCAGGGAGGGAGGCAGGTGGCTGGCTCTTCCCCCACTTTCACATCTTACCTGATGGTATGCCCTGAGTGGAGGTGCCGAGCCGGCGATCAGAACCTCGCTACCCCTCTCCACCCCTCTCCACCCCAGCACCTCATTCTCTTACTGCAGCAGTTGGCAGCCTTTTAACTATTCTTTTTTCTCATCGTTAGCCTCCATCTGAAGAGATAAAAACAGGTGAGGATGAAGATGAGGAAGATAATGATGCTTTACTGAAGGAGAATGAAAGTAAGAATTGAATTTTCTTGAGTATTTTACAAAGCTGGAAAAGACTGGGGTTCTATGTTGAGTCCTATATTACCTGATCGACTTCTCAACTTGCCATGTTAGCTCAGCTCTGCTCCCAACTTACATGAGGACTCAAAAGCATCACCTACCAATAGCCTTGAAAATAATTCATTTAATGAAATATGGAAGTGATAGTGTTTTATAAAGGGAAGGAAGATACTTACATTTTAAATCTGTGCCATTCCTCTGTTCCTGGTGGGCAGAGAGGAGCAGCTCTTGAAGGGAGTCTTCAAAATTACAGTAGGATTTTACAGCATTAGCTCTGATTATTGATCTGATGGTCCTGACCTGAGGACCCGCACAGATTATTAAGGAACAAGTTGTTTTAAAGTACAGTTTAATAAAGATGTTAGTACCTTGGAGAACCCTTAGCTTTCCAGTTTTGTTACATTCTGAGGAATGCACACTCTGCTATATATATCCTCTGTGTTTTCTAGGTCCTGATGTTCGGCGAGATAAACCTATGACAGGGGAACAAATAGAAGTATTTGCCAACAAGCTGGGTGAACAGTGGAAGATTCTGGCTCCATACTTGGAGATGAAAGACTCAGAGGTCAGACAGATTGAGTGTGACAGTCAAGACGTGAAGATGAGAGCCAGGCAGCTCCTTGTCGCTTGGCAGGACCAAGAGGGGGCGCACGCCACACTGGATAGTCTTGTTCTGGCACTCAACAAGTCTGGATTAAGTGACCTTGCAGAGAGTCTAACTAATGACAATGAGACGAATAGTTAGCTTATTTCTTTTTTCTTTTTTTATTAAAACTGTGGTAAATTTTTGTTACCAATCAGCATCTGATAAGAGGTCCACTGGTTTTGGTAAACAATAAACATTTTTATAACAGTTGTACAGTTGGCTGGTGCTCTAAGAACAGTAGAACACACAATGGCTCAAACGTCAGGGTCTCGAAGACTGGAGGATATATTTGGAAAACAGCTAAACTGAACTGACCTCGCGATTACAAACTATTTTTGTGAGTAAATACATGTATAATGAAGTAAATATGCTGTTTAGGGATATGTCACATTCCTGTACCAATTAAGCTTGTTGCATGCTGTTAGTAGTTATAAAACTTAACTATCCTGAAATCCTCAAATGACACTTTCCAGAACCTTATGACTGCTCCATTTCTCACCTATTCATGCTTTGAAGCAGAGGACCAGCAAACAGCAAACTATGGTCTGTCCCCTGTGTTTTTATCACTAAAATGTTCCTGGCACCTACTGTGCTCATTGCAAGTGCCTGTGGCAGCTGTTGTGCTATGGCAGTCAAGGAGCTGCAGCAGGTAGCATGGGATCTGCAAAGCCCCAAGTATTTACTGCCTACTGCATAGCACACTTGCCAGCCTCCAAATTTAAATTAAGTCTGTAGCCTCACTGTTTCAGCCTTAGAAAAACCATTCAGCCTCTAAAAGCTGTAGACTACCCCAGGATTACTGTGAACTTCTGAGACGGATATGAACATACCCAGAACACAACAAAGCTGAAGACGGTACCATCTGCTTTTATGTCCGTCCACATGTGCATCTCTTTGAGGGCACCACTGCTGGCCCGGAAGCCAGGCTCCTGAGCACAGGCTCCTTACTACATTCTCCACTTCCGGCTTCACTCCACTGGCTAGTCAGGCAGTGACCACGCACAGCTCCAACTAATGGTGAAATGGCGTCTGGGTTAGTGGCACAGCCATTAAGGCACATTCAAGATCAACTTTTTTTTTTTTTTTTGGCTTAATGGCCCTTACTCAGAAGACCTAACATAAATGCTGAAATCTAAAAACAGCCTTATTAAAAACACTAGTATAAATCCAAGTTCTAATTTAAGACTATCTTTGGAATAATGCTTTTCTTTAGGTCAAATAAAATCACACTTTTTATAATGCCAAGGAAATACAACTTAAAATTCCTATACATTATATATAAAGCTTTCACATACTTTTTCTAAAACTATCTCACCTGGTGTACTAGTAGCTTTAGCATCCAGCAGGTCAGAAAGTCTTAATTCCAATTGTTGTGTTTATTACTGCTAAAACTGTTCTGACAAAATGAAACAGTTAAAGACCGCCACACAAACACAAGTCAGTGTAATCCCAGAGCCGTGTCCTCCCATTCTAGTCTTCATCTTTCCCTGGGGCAAAGAAGGGCCTGCTGACAGGGTTTGGGTGAGGAAGCTCTTTGCACCTGAGTGTCCAGGAACTATTCCTTAGTGTTAGATGGCAGTGCAGAGATTGGAGAGAAAACCAGCCACTGTTCTCTGGGAAACTTACTGGCCAACCAGTATCATCTCTGCAGAGCATTAAAACAGGTAAGATGTCCTGATGACACCTGCAGTTTATTACAAATATCTGCCTCAAAGACAAATAAGTTCAGACTTTGCCTGCTGCCCATCCTTCCTCAATCAAGGCTTCTGAGACAAAAATGAGTAGCTAGTTAAAATGCAAGAAGCCAGTCATGGTCAAATACTTCATACATAACTTGAAAATGACTGATATTAAATTTTGAGATCGACATTAAGATTTTAGAAATTACAGACAGTGGAAAAATACCAAAAAATCCAAGGAATGAACCTCAGCGACAGCATCACTACATCCGGCAACCAAAGAAACCCAGCATGGTCAAACCTTAGCATTTCTTTTTAAATGAAACGGGGAGGTAGAGGGGGGACGATACATATTTTAAATGGCTGCTTAGCAGCAGAGTAGGAACAAGCATCTACAGAAATGACACAGTATTAAGTATACCTGAATCTGCAGCCAAGCTCCAACACTAAAAAGACACAAGACTTGAAGTCAAAAGCTGTTAAGCCCTCTTTTATTATTACTATTAAATAGCCTCATTTTCTAAAAATAAGCAACCAGAGCTTGTCAACATTTTTTAAGGTTGATTACTACAAAACCATTGCAAAGTTAAATGTACAAACCAGAGTATATCAGAGAGGACACAATAATAAATGTATAATCAAATGTACTATTATTGATCACAATTTATTTAAAAGTCATGAGAAGCCAGCAACAGTACGGCTGGACAAATACGTGATTGCACCCATGTTCCCATGGGATGTGGCAGCAGCACTGAGTTACACAATGAGAGCGACACCTTCTTTTGACCTTCCTGGAAAACGCTTCTTAGATAAGGCAAAGGACGGGCAGCTACTGAGTAGCGGTACGAACCATGCAGAAACAAACAATTGGGAGCAGGTGCGTGATACACATCACTGCTGATTCTTGGGCTGAGAAGGCAAGAAGGAAAAGTATCACAGAAGATACTGGTTGAAAGGCATTTTAACTAAGAATTTTAAAACTTAATGCAAGAAATAAGCTCTTAAAGAATGTCTTCCAGCCACCTGTACACAGGGCAGCACAATCCAAAGGTAATTTCCTTTTCTGTAATTTTTAGGTAGCTGCACAGCGGTCTGCTCCTGCCCTCTCATGCTCCACACAAGGGGAAACAGATAAAACCACCTACGTGTCTTCCTCTAAAGCTCTGGATTTATAGAAATGATCAACAAATAACATTTATTTCACACCTATGCATAAATAGCTGAGTAGAAGGTTACTGTTCGTTTTCCTCTTCCATTATTTCGACGCGGCGAGGCCCATAGAGCAAAACATAAGCGATGTGCCAGTCCCCACCACCTGAAAGCCGCAGAATATCCTCTGGGGTCACAATGCTGACCTTATCATCATCAAACTTGATCCATTCATCTAAAAAACAGAGGGAGAAATGTTACGGCCATTTGGAGTTCCACTGCAAAGGTGCTGAGTGATGTGATGTACTGCACCGTGCCACCTGCCTGCCCAAGGCCTCCAAGTATGGTCCAGGGTCTGTGCAAGTTCAAGACTGTTTCAGGGTCCCCGATATCACAACTATGAATGCATTATTTACTTTTCTACCCTCATTCGAGTATACTTTGGAGTTTTCCAGAGGTATGTGACATGTGATAATGCAATAAACTGAATACAATACAAGATAATTTAGGTATATTCTTTTTAAGCCAAACAAAAAGCTTACATAAATCATTCCTCACTAATTTTTTTAGTTTGGGAAAATATTTTTTAAATGTATATAGTATGTACTGGATTTATTAATTTTAGATTAATTGAGCTGGCCATGTTAATACCAGCCTACAATCCCATCACTCTGGGAGACTGAGGCATGAATTCAAAGTGTATTTGAGGCCAGCCTATAAAATGTCAACACCTACAAAAACCCATCAACCCTCCCACTAAAGCTGCAGGCCCTTTAAGAATGCAGAAACAAAAGAATGTAAATTCTAGAGACCAAAAACCATCCAAGGTGCTGTAAAACTGTAGCAGTATAACACTGGAGAAAAGGAGGCCCTCACCTTGTTTCCTCTTCACCCAGGACACATAATGACCTGAAGAACTAGACCTTCCCTGGTGTGTCAGCACTGCTTGTAGGTCGTAGTATCCACAGTTATTGGAGCCAATATCTAAAGAGATGTGAATCCACCATTAGGCAGTGAAGGGACAAGTGCTTTCTCAAGCAAGGTAACAATGAAGCACACTTGAAGTTCAGATTAGACAAGTACTATTTTATTGGAATCCAGTAAGATGTTACTGTCCAATCGGAATTAAGATTACATGAATTATGTCTTAAGAGGTAAGAGGTATAACACCTATAGCTATAAGCAGCAACAAAGTGATTTTACTGGATATGCAAAACATTCTCAAGAAACCTAGTTTTTTAAAATCACAGTATCAACAGTAAGTGGCTTACCTTAAAATACACACCACACACAAGATAACCAAAATGGAAATTTGACTCACCATCAGCAAATGAAAATGGTTCATATTTAACTTCTCTCTGGGGACTATTCTTGTCACTCTAAGAGGGAAAAATAAAAGTTATCACTTGAAATAAAACTTGGATTGTCAACCATTCAGTTTCACATGTATTTACTTCCTACAATGCAAAGCACTGAGGAAAAACAATGGAGAATTATTTTAATGATGGAACAGTAACTAACCACACTAAAAGCCAGAGGTCCTGCTCTCGCAACATCTAACTATTAAAGCACAGTAACACCTCCTGGAAATTGTAACCAACATTAAGCCCAAAAGCTAGAAGATAAGAGTGGATGTAGCAGTGTAGTCATGACAGTGCTCTAAGGTACAAAAGAACCACCCAATTCCATAATTTTACCAAAACATGATCAAGCCATATTGGTGGATGGAGGAGACTATGTCAATAAAACAATTAAGTCAAATTACTGCAATTTAGATGAAATCTTCTAAGCTATGACCATATTCTACTTTAGCACAAATGAATGGGAAGTATTAAGAATTAATTTGGGCTGGGGAGAGGGGGCTCAGTGTTAGAGTGCTTGCCCAGCAAGCCAAGACTCTGGGTTCAATTCCCCCAGCACAACATAAACTAGACATGGTGGCATACACCTGTTATCCCAGCACTTCTGAGGCTGAGGCAGGAGGACTGCTTTTAATGAGGCCAGCCTGGGCTACACAGTGATTTCAGAGCCAGCCTGGACTATACAAAGACACTCTCTCAAAAAGAAAGGGGGATGGGAAGATACCCAGTGGTTAAAGTGCTTGCTTATCAAGCACACAGCCCTCCGTTTGGTTCCCAGCACCACACAAACTGGGCACTGTGGAGCACACCTATAATTCTAGCACTCGGGAGACTGAGGCAGGAAGACTTCTATGAATTCAAGACCAGCCTGAGCTATATAGTGAGTTCAGGAACAGCCTGGACTTCAGAGCAAGACCCTATCTCAAAAAATTAAATAAAAAGTTCAAACAGACTTCAGTCTTTTTTTTTTCTCTTCTCTCTCTCTTTTTTTTTTTTTTTTTTTTTTTTTTTTTTTTTTTTTTTTTTTTTTTTTTTTTGAGACAGTCTCACGTTGTAGCCTAGGCTGGCCTTGGACTCAGAACAATCCACCTGCCTCAGCCTCCTGAGCGGTAGGGTAACAGGCGTGCAGCACAACACCCAGCTTTCTATGGTGCTGGGGAATCAAATGCTGAGCCTTGTGCTTACGTGCCATTCCTCCAGCCTGAATTTATTTATTTTTTATTTTAATTTTTTTGAAGCAGGGTCTCACTCTAGTATTTCTAAACTATGTAGGCCAGACTGGATTTGAACTCAAGGCAATCCTCCTGTTTCTGTCTTAGCCTCTCACAGTAAAGGGATAACAGGCATGCACCACTAAAAGTAGCCCAACTTCATTCTTAGAAAGTATATATAATACAGATGCCCCTCAATGAACGAAGACTAATCTAAGCATGGTATCCACACCAGAGAACACCAGGCAGCAATGAGAAGGAAGGGACTACAGACGTACACGCAGTCTGGATGAACCCCCAAGGAACTATGCTGACTGAGAAAAGGCAGCCCCAACAGGTTATATCGTCAAACATCAAAATGTGACCTTATATAACTTTCTTGAAACGAAAATATTACCAAAATGATAAGCAGGTTAGAAGTTCCAGAAACTAAGGAGACAGGAGGATGAAAAGATGAGTCTGTTGCTACAAAGGACAATTAGAAAGGATTCCTGTGGTACAGAAAGGTAACACCAAAGTGCCAATGACCTGTTTGTGATGCTGTGTTGCAGTTGTGCAAGATGTTACAAAGGGGGAAACAGAGTAAAAAGAACTTGAGACCTCTTTATTACTTCTCATATGCATAGGTCATTCTATAATTATACCAAAGTTTAAGATCTAAGAAACTGCTATCAGCCAGACACAGTGATCCCAGGTACTCAGGAGATTGAGGTAGGAGGACGGCAAAGGGGCCAGTTTGACCAGCACACTGAGAACTCACCACAAAAAAAACAGGGCTTGCAAACACACACACACACACACACACACACACACACACACACACACGCACGCACGCACGCACACGCGTGTGCATTCAGAGTTTAAAAATCTGGTTACCAGGAAATGTTTTGAAGAAAAAATAATCAACATGTAATTCAGTTCTGCTTTAACTGAAAATAAAATGATGAGTTTTAAACCAAAATGTCATGACAGTTGTGATTTTAGCACTTCCAGGCTTAACAACAGCTATTAACCTATTAAAAGATGACTTAGCTGTCATTAGATACATTCACAAACCAATATTCTGTACCACTAATTCCATCTAAAAATGGGGATAAACCTGTGCCTAATAATAAAATAAAACACTACAATTTGATGTGAATGCTTGCTTTCCACAGTGAAGTATGCAAGGAATATAAGCTGCAGATTATAGGGAGAAAGAAAATACTAACCTTATTATGAGACCAAAGACTGGCTTACCGAGGTACAGTTCGTGTGCTAAAGCTAGAATCACACCCAAACTTTAAAGGCTTGTGCCAGCAGCTACTGAACGTGCACATCTATTACAGCCAAGGTGCATCTGCTGCTCCTGAGGCATCAGGAACACACAGGGACTGCTGAGCACTGACCCGAGATGGCGAACAGTCACCCAGGAATCTGGCAGTAAGAACCTACTATATTTGGCTGCTGATTCACTTTTTTGTCTTCTAGATCCTTAAATTTTGATCGAAAAGAGACCATTTTCTCTTGAAGTTCAGGTGTACATAGTTCATACACATCCAACATAAGGGGAAATTTAACATCCTATATACAAAACAAAAAGAAAAGACAGTGACTTACACATTGCTATTTTAAATACCTATCATACTTTTAATATCATACTTTCATAATTCAGATAAAGCTACAAATATGTAAAAAGCATGGAAGATCATGATGTGGTACGAAATCTCTTAATATTCTCAAGAGTAACCTGGCTCTGACACATGAGTGCACATGTGAGTGTATGACAGAGAGAGAAAGTGTGAGTGTGTGTGTGAGATGGCAATTGAGCACAGGGCTTTGACACGAAGCTACTACATCTCTAGCCTTTGTTAGTTCTTACTTTGAGACAGTCTCACTAAGCTGCTAAGGTGATCAAAGTAGGAAGGCATAGTAAGTTGCTTCAGCATCGCAGAGTGCTAAGTTATAGGTATACACCTCACACCCAGTGAGCTCTTTCTCTTAAGGTTAGAACTTTTCAAATATGTTCTTACCTTAAATATGCTAGCCTACTACACTGTTCATAGAGAAGGAATGAAAATTTATATAATAGAATCATCAACTCAGAAACACTGGACCAGCTCCTTTGAAAATAAATGAATCCCCAACATTAGAATCAACCTAACTTTTTGGTTACAAACATTAATTTTATATAGAAACAATACTAAGATATTTCAATAACTTAGGTAAAGATGTATTTGAAACCAGGTACAGTGGCCCAACCTGAAACTCTACTCCTCAGGAGGCTGAGGAAGGATAGTCACAAGTTCAAAGTCAGCCTGAGCACTGGAGCAAGACTGTCTCAAAATATACAAGGGCTAAAGGGTTAGGGATGTAGCTCAGTGGTAAAAACCCTTGGTTTCAGTGCCCTGTACCAAAAATATAAATCTTTCAATAAATACTGTCAGACACTTAAAATACAGTTAAGTTTTTCATTTAATGCTATTATACAGTGTACTATGAACTTCAAGCCAAGGAGCTAGAATTATGTTTGTATGCCCTTTGGGACCATGCAGCAGACCTGCAGCATCGCACAGGTAACTCCCAAGGGTCACGCCTACATCAGATCATTACTACATAAGTGCTCTCCAGGCGGGCAGCAGGGCCCACACGGCCCACTGTGCTTCCCGCCTCCCTCCTCACTCTCGTCTCAGCCCTACTGACCCAGTGGCACCCACGAAGGGAAGGCCCAATCTAGGCCATGTTTCTGGAATGTGCCCAGATCCATCAGAATTATCTGTGAGTCTCCTGACAAATGTAAGACCTATGCTTCACCCAAGACATAATTAGCTATTTGGGGCTAGAATAGAAAAAACAAAAAATAATTCCCATATAAATTTTTGGTTTAAAACCACTTTATGGTTCCTCTAAATATTTGGAAGAAAACAATCCCTAAAGGAAATTTAAAAAAAAAAAAAAACTACTGCAGGTCAGGCACTGCCTTCAAGTCATTATATTTTACATACAAACTAAAGCTCATTACTAACCTTAAGAACTTTGGCATTCACAGATTCCTTCTCTTTATAAAAAAAACGAACCATCTGAATAGTTAGGTAAGCAGGTAGCCGGCTAATCTTGGACTAAGGAGAGAAAAATAGGAAGAAATCTTTTACATGCAATTACCACTTAAATTTTTAATTCCTTGGTGGGTAAAAACAAAGATAGAGTCAAATTGATTACTACAAATCTTTCAATGAAATGAAATTCAATTTTGAAAGAAAATGCACAACTTACAGATTTGATGTACAAAGCATTTCTTTGTAACGTTGGAGACTGTTTGGTGATTTCTTCCTGAAGTCGCTAAAAAGTACATAATAGATAGGTGATAATAAAAATCTACATCATGGTGCCAGGGGTTATGACCTACAGAAAATATGGGAAGCTGCTTGGCATACACTTGTTATGCAATAAAGATTAGCTACTATTATGAATGTATATTTTCAAAATTTGTACTAATTTATAACTAAAAACAGTACTAAATAAAAAAGAAATCTGAATTAAAACAACTGTTTCACTTAAGCACGTTATACTTCTAATAACTTTAAAAGCTTAATTTTTAAGCCAGATTTGGTGATGCACTCCAATAACTCCAGCACTCGGCAGCCTGAGGCAAGAGGACTGCTATGAGTTCAAGGCCAGCCTAGGCTACATAGTGAATTCAGAAGTAGCCTGGACTACAGAGTGAAATCTTGTCTCAAAATAAACAAACAAAAAACAATTTTAAAAGCTCAGTTTTTTAAAAATTGCCACATTATAAAAGAAATCACCATGAAGAAGCCTTTAACATTTAACTAAGTTTATTCAGCAACAAAGGAGACAAACACAGAGGAGAGAAAAATCCTCTGGAATAACCAGAATAATGGTTAAAAGCCTTAAAAGTTATGAAAGAAATAAGTGACCTAAAATATGTTTTGGGGCTGGAAGAATGGCACAGAGGTTAAAGCACTTGCCTAGCAAGCATAAGGCCCTGAGTTCGATTCCCCAGCACCACAAAAGCTAGGTGTGGTGATGCACACCTGTAATCCCAGCACTCAGGAGGCTGAGGCAGGAGGATTGCCATGAGTCCAAGACCAGCCTGGGCTCCAGAGTGAGCTAGGGACGAGAGCAAGATCCTGTCTCTAAAAAAAAAAAGAGGAAAAAAAAAATTTTTAAACTGTGTTTTTTAAGAAAGTACAACTAGTGTGATGTTATTCATCAGTGGAGCAATCCTGTTATCACATACCCATTCTCATCTAGAAATTCCAATTATAGTTAGTTTTCGGTAATTTTTACAGAATTATGAAGACAATATCATCCTGGAGAGTCCCTGCCAAACCATTTCATTCTACATTCTCCAAGAGACTTCACTTTTTGATGCCCTGTTATAATTTATAGTCATGTTATTAATGCCTTTGTCTATGAAATTAAAAGCTAACTCAAGTTCAATTTCTGAACACACAGATGTTTCTTGCTATTCACACTCGTTAAGTTCTCCAATGTCACTCTGAGCACTGCACTGGTCAGTACTGAACCACTGACCCTCAGGTTGGGTTGAGTTCCTATGAGCTTCTGGTGACAGCCCTTCTAACAATCGGTATGTTCACAACCTTGATTTATGGGTTTAATGTATCTGTTTAAAGACATCTTATTTCACAAATAGTGTAGGTGCATCAATGATGCACATATAGCCAACACATCACACGGCACCTAACAAACACATTTCTTAAGGCAGCTCGCAGCCTTCCTGTATTTGAACCTGAACTAAACACAATGCTTGAGTGCCATTTGAAAGACTGAAATCATCAACAAAAAACAACAAAAAGCACAGTATGAAAACCACCGCAAAAGGACACTTGTGTAGACTGTGCAAACTGAGCCCCTGTTATGCTTGACCTCAACCAGGACACACGTGCGTCAGGCAACTCCTAATCTGTGGTGGTCTTCAACCTGTCTGGAAATGACCATCAAAGCACAGCAAGTGCTGTCTCCAGGGTTACAAATACTTCAGCGAGCAGGGCGTACTTAAGATGTGTATTCACACACACGGAGGCAAGAGCCATGAGCGGTTGTGACCGTCCTTACCAACTTCAGTCCTGTGAAGAGATACTTCACTTCCTGACTGATGAAGCAGCTCAGCTGCAGCTGACTCTCCTTCCCTTTGGTGACTTCTTCTTCTTCGGATTCTGTACATTTCATGCTTTACAAAACACGATAAGGAATGCCAGCCAGTACACATTCAATTTGTCACATACCTGATGTAATAAATGACCCTAATGGTATTAAATTAATAACCATTCAAATGGTATTTAAAACATACAGGTCTCCCAGTAAAGATTCATTTCAACATACATAAGGCTGCTCACCTGCTGATCTGCAACTCTATAAACAACGACTAATGAGTATGTGTTAAAGACAAAACCACAAAAGAACTATCAACATTTTAAGCTGGCTCAGTATGATCTTAAAATAGTCTTAATAAGACAAAGACAAAAAGAAATCTCTTCTAGGTTTCTACCTATAACTTAGAAAATAGTACTTCTTTGAATTTATGTTTTATCAATTAGATTACTCTTATGTACATAACTTTTTTTTTTTGATAATACAAGGTCTCGCTCTGTGGCCCAGGCTGGTCCCGAACTCACTATGGAGCCCAGGCTGACCTTGAACTCAAGGCAACCCTCCTCCCTCAGCCTCCCAGAGCTGGGATTACAAGAGTTTGCCACCACACCCAGCTTATGTGGTGCTGGGGAATCGAAGTTGGATACTTAGCAGGTGACTCAGAGCTTGCTAAGCAAGCACTTTAACCACTGAACCATTCCTCCAGCCCCTGTACATAACTGAATTTGTTTCACAGAATTAAAAATCAAGGCAGCTGACATAGGTGGATTACAAGTTCACAAATTCTAGCCCACCCTGGGTAACTAAGCAACTAAATGAAACCCTGACTCAAACAATAAAAAGGGGCTGGGGCATAGCTCAAGATGAAGGCCCTGAGTGTGATCCCCAGTACCACCAAGACAATAACAACAACAAACAAAAACAAAACACTATAAGATAGTAACTAATGAGGCAGACTCCTATACAGATGTTCTTAGGAAAAATCAACACGATGTATACGTTCATCTAAATACCAAGATCACCCCAATAGTTGCAGTTTTATTCTAACTTCCTTTTTTAGGCACAAAAACCTCTACTGAAGAATTCTTCTACCTCAGCACATGTCTACAAGTTAACTACACTATCTGTACCAATTTACTTCTTGTAGATTATGACTAAAGTCAATACAAGTTATAGTCATAAGGATACGTAGTCTCAAACTCAACACCAAAGAACTGATCAATTAAACTTTTCTTTTTAGAAGGTGCCACTGCTGACGCATCTGAAGAATCTGCCTGCAAAATCGAAATAAAATTGAAATTCCGGTTTTACTCTACATGTACTTAGTTGCACACAATACAGTTACAGTAATACATATTGAAGATTTTTTGGCTCTCGAGAAGATGGTAGCACAGGCAACACCCCCCACTGGTCATTCCTGGGTTGCTGCGCAGGATCTCCAGCTAATTGGAAATAGGGAGTACAAGAAAGTACACAATCAAGAAGGGAACTCAAAGGAGTAATTCATAGCTGGGGGGATCCTTGGCGGAAAACAGGGCTTTCCTCCAGCCAGGACACTGCCCTGGTCTCAGCTCGAGAAATTTCCCATTCCCAGAAGGGCGCAAGCTCCCGAGAGAAAATTTAGGAATAAAACCAATGGGAAAAAAAGCTCCTCTGAGAGAAGGGGTGGCAAAAGCAGCAGCCTGCTTGGGGGCAGCAGGGGACTCGGACCAGCCCAGCTCCCTGTCCCCCCCATCAACAGACAAATGTGAGGTACTGGAGCAAATGGACAGAGAAAAACCCAACTGACTAACCAAGCTCAAAGCAACACAACATGTGCTAAGGGAACTAAAGGCTAGTTTTCATAGGTAAACATGTATGACTACTGGATTTCTCTACGGCTATGGTGATTTTACTTCCTTCTCATAAGAACCAATCAATGCTTTAAACCAAAAAGAAATGTTCAAGGTCTTCCCAGTATAAAAAAAAAAAAAAAAAAGAGTTCAAAATCTTACAATATCATTCCCCCCAAAGTCCAACTATATGCTTTCCCCTTCTCTTTCTGTCTCCTATACCCACAAATGTCCTACTCCTTCACAGGTAAGGATAACATTTCTGTAATCCAATCTACCTATAGGTTGGACATCTCATGTATTCAAACACGTCTAATTATTAAAATTTGTTTATTTTAATAATTTTAATTTTACCAGCTTTTGCAGGTAGAAAATAAAATCTAACAGCAAAAAAAGTATAACAAAACTCTACAACCCCAGGCACATTTCAGTTACCTCTTTAACAGAATCCTCCCCTATGGCTTCCAACTTCTGTTGCAACACTCGCATCATTTGTACCCAGCATTCATTAGCATCCTGTAACATTAAAGGAAATGATACAGTCATCCTGGCAGTGAAACAGTCTACCTAAAAAGCCTCCCTCAAATATTTGTTTCCTTCCGGAAGAAAGATGTTTTCTTCTTTAATACCATTCAACCAAATTTGTTACTGTAATAACTTTTAAAAATGAAGAATTTCAGAATATTTATTAAACAAATATTGTTCTCTACTACTCTAGAAATGTGGAGTGCATCGAGAAAAATGAATAGAAAAAAAATCCTTTCGGGGAATATGGACATTCAAATAAGTAAATTTAGGTACAAAAAAGCCTCATCTGTGCCAAGCCTGGAGCCTACCACTAACTCCTATTAACCCTATTTAACTTTACTTGTTTTCTTCTTTTTTTTCAGTGATGGAAATTAAATAAAGGACATTTGCACTGAAGTAGATTTTTTATTTTGAGACCAGGTCTCCTCACACCCAGGCTGGGCACAAACTTGCAACACTCTTGTCACAGGCCCCTAAAAGTACGAGGGTTGTACCACAAGGCCTGGCACCACAAGGCCTGGCTCCTATCTATGCTGTTAAAATCACAGTTATGTGTAGAAACACTGCTAAGGAGCAAACTCAAAGCAAACCCAAAGTAAGGTCATCGGCTAAAAGACTACTGGCCCACTGCAGGCAGGAGACGACGGTACTTGTCATTTCCAAGTACATTCGCAAGAGCATGGTAAGTACAGGAAACCTACGCTGCACATTCACAGAAAGAGCTCACCAACCCAAAATTACCTGTTGCAGATACTGTCCTTGCTCACCCTTCTCTGCAAACTGTGGGAAAGCCATGTGCAAGAACTGCAGTAGGATAATAGGCGGAATACTAGAAGAAGTTTTATCCATGGAATCAAACAAATCTCTAAGGGCTTAAAAACAAAGCAAACACCACCTTAGAAAAATAATGACACAGTTAATACATGCACTGAATACCTGACTCTTATTAAATACCAAAAAACCTATATAACTTCTCTTAAGTATATCTACAGGTTCATAGTTTTGGGGCTCCTAAGAAAAAGTTATCCAGTTTTAAATCTTAAGGACCTTTTAATGCAATCACTGGCTGTAGACAAACAACATCTGAGCCCACCCCTCTCCTTGCCACTAGCCAGCCTTGTTTTCCCAAACAAAGCAGAGTGTATTAATTCAATACAGAGAACACACAACTTCTCTGTACAGATCCAGCAGATGTAAGTAACATCACAGTTCTGCCGCTGGCTATTAGCAGGCCACAGGTCACCATTCCCAACCTACCTGTACACACACACGCTAATGAGGTATAGTGTACAAACACTTCCTGAATCTACCAAACAGCTGAAAACCAAAACTAACTTGACTTCTTTTAAAAAATTTCCCCCAGAAGCTGGAGTAACGGCATAGTGGTTAAAGTGCTTGCCTAAAAAGCACAAGGCCCTAAGTCCAATTCCCCAGCACCACATAAAGGCAGGCATGGTGGTGCACACCTGAAATCCCAGCACTCAGGAAGCTGAGGCAAGAGGACTGCTCTGAGTCCAAGGCCAGCCTGGGCTACAGAGTGAGTTCAGGACCAGCCTGGGCTACAGAACAAGACCTTATCTCAAAAAAAAAAAAAGGAACAAAAGGCAATCTAGACCAAAAGTGAACCATGGCAACAACCACATGTGTGTGTGATGCTAAAATGATCCAGAAGCAAAAGTAAGTAACTAAGAACGACCATGAGACAACTGGCAGAGACTGAGTAAGGCCTGGGTCAGGTCTGTATTTTAGAGTAGAAATTTAATAGTATCTAATGCCCAGATTTTAAAAACTGACAACTGTCTGATGGGTTCTAAATGACGCCCTCATTCATAGGAAGTACTTACGTATTCAAAAGTAAAAGGATGTGATGTCTGCCACTTTATTCAGAAATGATTCGGAAGAAAATTGCATGCATTATAGGATAATAAAAAATTAAGCGACATTTAAAAAGTAACTGGTAAGTTGATATAACTTTAAATTAAAATGAATCTCAAAATAAAAAGTTAAGTGTAGGATGGCACTCAGTGTTAAATTACTTGGCTATGATGTACAAGGCTTGGGCTCAAATCCCCAGCATCACATAAAGATTAGCTGGGAATGGTGGCACACACCTATAATCTCAGCACTTGGGAGACTGAGAGAGAAGGACTGCCTTGAGTTCAAAGCCACCCTAGGCTACATAGTAAGCCCAGGACCAGCAAGGACCACAGAGGTAGACCCTGACTCAAAAAATAAATAAATAAATAAAATAACAAAAGTTGACCATCATGCTCAGTGAAGTGAGTCAGACACAGAAGGTTAAATATTGAATGGTTTCTCTAATATGAGAAATGCAGAATACAGGCATTTCATAGAAGTAAATAGGTGGGAAAGTGGGAATGAGAGGGAAGGCTCCAAACAGAGAGAGAGGAAGACTTTGTAGTTCCGGCGCAACATATATGCACAGAATACTGAAGTTCAATGTAACATTATTTATCACATATATACTTATTAATAAAATGGGGAAAATATTTAAAAAGTTAAATGTCAAGAATAAGCCTCTTTTATGATGATGGAGAAAACGCTGAAACTGAGTTACTCTTCAATATGTAAACAATCAAATGATGACATATAAATGATCATATTTCTTCTTAAAAATTTCAACAAATAAGTATACTTTCAGGAAAAAGATTTAGGATAAAATCTTAACTCCAAATGATACAAAGACACATACTATGTCTAATATTAAAAATTAATATTTGACTAGAATGAGATACCACTCTAAGCCCTGGATGGCTGCAATAAACAGCATGATAATTCCCTCAAGAAAGAAAACACAGAATTAACATAAGGCCAGCAAGTTCACTCTTAGATATACACCCAACCAAAATGATACCATCCATCCATGTAACGATTAGTATAGTGTAAAAATGTTAGCAACAGTGAAAATGTGCAAACTGACCAAAAGTCTGTCAAGATGGATACATGTAATGTGACAGTGTTGTAAGGCAAGTCCTAAAACACTTCTTCCGGGAGACAAGGACAGCTCACAGCGCACACAACAGGAGTGAAGCCTTCTCGGCCAGGGCCCCTCCACACACACACAACTGGGTCATAGATCCACCTGTTGGTTATCCATAGGCACGGCCTTCCACGAAGCTCATGGGATGCCCTCTGGTTCAAGCTGCACACAGCCCAGCCTCACTGCACACAGGCGCCAGCAGTCTGCCCACTCAGCACTGCAGCGATGTCACCCAGTGCCCAGCACTGCAGGCATGTCACACAGCACTCAGCACTGCAGTTAAGTCACAGCTGTCTTTTTCCTTCTTTCACAGGGTAAGGACTGAACTCAGGGCCTCATTCACACTAGCCAACACTTCACCACTGAGCTACATCCTCAGTCTACTCAAGTGAGTTTTTAAAGTGATCAAAACATTTTAAAATTAACTATGGTGTTAATTATACAACACTATAAATTCACTACAAAAAAATAAATTGTACACACCAAACTCCATGATATACGAATTACATTTCAATAAAGTTGTCAAAGAAAAGCATGACTTTAAAAACACTATCAATTCCATCCAATGGTTTAAAAGCATGCTCATTTATAAAAATGCCCACAATTCTTCTGATGTAATGAAAAAACAAGTTATTTCTCTCCTTTAAGAATTTCTAGTACTTCAAGTCAAGATGGCAGCTAAGTAACAGAGCTGCACAATGTCTCCTCATAGACTCACTTAAAAAGTTGAGAATATAGTCAAAAACCACCTGTTCAATACAGCTAGGACAGGAAGGAGCACCTCAACAATTGAAAGGGGGCCACAGGAAGATCAGAAATACCAAGGAAACATCAGGAGGGGAGGAGAGAGGAGATGACAAATAGCAGCCCAAGAAGCTGCTCCATGCCAATGGAAAATGGCTGTGAGCCACCAGAATCCGCAGATGGAGCAAAGTGGCCAGGACAACAGAACCCCTGGCAGGGCTAAGAAAGGAAGGAGTGCCACAGCAACAGAAAGCAGGCCACTGTGACAAAACGTGGACGGCCTCTGAAAGCAAGCTAAACAAGGCAGGTAGGCAGGCAGCTGAGTAACAGTCACCAAGAAAGTCAGAAATCCCTAAGACATATTGGAAGTAGAGAAAAACAGCAGACATAGAAAACAGAACTTTCAGCAAATCATCCGTACACTGGGCTCTGCTGGCCCCAGAGAAGGGGCATCAAGGCAAGGACACTGTGGCCCAGTCTAGGGGTGAGAAGCTGAGCTCAAGAGTGGTGATAACAGTGGTGAAGGGAATCAGATGCAGAAAATTAAAGGTTAAATGTTGCCTGGTTTCTGTGATTTGGGAAACATAGAATACAGGCATCTACAGAACCAAATGTGTGTGACAGTGGGAGTTAGGGGAAATCTGGAGGGTGTGGGAGGGCCAAAAACGGGGAGAAGGGATTGTAATGTTGATGTGATATATGTGCACAGTATACTCAAATACACTGTAAACATTATGAATCATATATATCATACCTATCAAGTGCATCATATTATATATTAATAAAATGAGGGGAAAAAGAATTTTTAGGGCTAGAAACGTGGCTCAAATAGAGTACTTGGCTAGTAAATAAAAAAAGGTCTATTTTTCCTTACATATACCATTTCTTTATACTAATAACCACTCATACTTATGACTCAACCATGATAAACTTACTTCTGGGACTATCCTCAAAGTCACTCTCTAAGAAATAATAGCTACCTTTTCTTTTTGGAAATAGGGTCCATTCTGCAGTTCAAGCTGGCCCTGAACTCACGATGTAGTTCAGGCTGGCCTTGAAATCAGAGCAGTCCTCCTGCGTCAGCCTTCCGAGTGCTGGGATTACAGGTGTGCCACCACGCCCGGCTAGTATGTGGTGCTGGGGATTGAACCTGGGGCCTCTCACCTCATAAGCAAGTGCTCTAATCTCTACGCTATTCCCTTGCCCCAAAACCATCTATTTAAAGAACCCAAAATCAAAACTATAATTCAATCCAAAAAAATCCAAAGATTTTCAAAAAAGAACATTACTTGTTGGCTTATAATTTAGATAATAAAATATTTTCCAAGTTATTCAAAGAAAAGTATAAAAGTACTCCAATCTTAATGAGGTGAAGTTACAGAGGAAAAAAATTATAAATCAAAAAGGCATTAAGCTAATTGGGGTGAAAACATCATTCATCCAATATTATAGCCCCTCTCCAAAACAGATCTATTTACCATACTGACCTGCAGTAATATACTGTGCGGAGGCCATTTCCCCTGAAGCTCGCAAGGCACCAGCATACCTAGGAAATCAAACAGTAACATTAAATTCATTCTGAAACTCAAAAATAGGAAGAAATTAGTGAAAAGAATTTTAAGATATTCTCAATTACAGGTTTCTCAGAGTAATTATTCTCTGGTCTTACTTGCTGAAGCACTATATGAATTTTTTTAGATGCTTTATTCAGGGCTAGGAGCGTAAGTCGGTGCTTAAAACACTTTCCTGTCAAGAACAAGGCCTGCTGGGGCTGGAGGAATGGCTCAGCGGTTAAAGTGCTTGCCTAGCAAGCGCTAAGTACCTTATGTCGATTTCCCAGCACCACATAAGCTGGGCGTGGTGGTGCACTCCTGTAATCCCAGCATTCCGGAGGCTGAGATAGGAGGACTGCCAAGAGTCCCAGGCCAGCCTGGGCTCCAAAGTGAGTTTAGGACCAGCCTAGACCACAGAATGAGACCCTGTTTCAAAAAAAAAAAAAAAAAAAAAAAAAAAAAAAAAAAACAAGGCCTGGGTTTCAATTCCCTAGCACTATACAAACCACTTGGGAGGCTGTGGCAGGAGGAGGACTGTCTCGAGTTACAGGTCAGCCTGCACTAAAGCAACGGTGAAAACCTGTCTTAAAAAATAAATAAAAATAATAAAAAAGAGGGGCTGGAGGAGTGGCCAAGCACAAGGGGCTGAGTGAGACTCTGTCTCAAAAAAAAAAAAAAAAAAAAAAGGCAAATCAGTCTGATAAAAGAACATCTCAATGAAGATGATCAACTGCCAAACAATACTACTCTTCAAAACGCGACCTCCGTTACTCAAAGCTGACTTACCCAGACTTACCTTTTAAGGGCATCTTTGAGTTCAGGCACAGAGCGAATGCACTGGACGGTAGCATTCATGTAGCAAGTGTTACCCAGGTTCGTCAGTCCACACGGTAATTCCATCTGGTGAAAAGAGTTAACCCGTGAGTGCAAACTGACGTGGGACATAGAAATCATTAAAGCTCGGGTGAGCCCAGCGCCACATACCAGCCCTCTTCACTGCGGAGGTCAATGTTTACTCCCACTCATCAACCTATACCCCTAAATCAAAGTTTTATTCCCCTCAAAAAAATCTTTACTTGCTTCCTGCTAGCAATTCTGGGTTTTAGTTCCCATCTTGAAAATAAGAATAATCATCTTAATCCTTTTTCCTTTACAAGCTTATCAAGAAAATGGGCTAGCAAAACAATGCATAAAAACACTTCAAAAATCAAATAAAAATAATGACGCTGTGTAAATGCAAAGTATACATAAATAAGTTTAAAAACATGTAACATATATGGACTGGCCAGTTTTTAAACTATCTGCATTACATTCAGGATAAGAGCTAGGATGTACCTCGGTTGCAGAGAGCTTGCCTAGCATGCATGAAGCCCACAGTTTAACCGCTAGCATTGCAAAAAGGAAAAAAACATGTTCAGGATAAACTGTATTTATTTAATATTGAGAATTTTAGCAAGCATGACAGTGCATGCCTATAATCCCAGTACTCATGAGGCTGAGGCAGGAGGATCATGACTTCAAGGCCAACCTATATTGCATACTGATATCCTTTCCCCACCCCTGAAAAAAAGAATAATTTTAAGAATTTAAATATCCCAGCACTTAATCTACTATTTAATTCTATTTTGTTATAAAACAATAGCAAACACTTAGGAGCAATACTATCTGCCAGACCCACTATAGATATTAACTTACTCTATCTTACATTTGTATACTTGGATGTGCATCTTACCCTCATCTACACAGTAAGTTTAAATATACTCTCTACACAGCTTTGACACTTAAAAGAACAAAACCTGAATTTTAAACTTAATGCTTAATGTTAAATGTAAGTTAGAACTAAGTAAATTAACTTACAAGTTAGAAAAGCAGTGATAAAGTTGTCAGCATTAAAAAAAGATCTCATTTTATGACTGACTACAAAGGACTCCCCGGAGGGACTCCAAATGTAATAAATTCTTAATTAGTGCTAAAACATATACAGCTTGTTATTAGTGATTAAAATGCTTAGATGCTATTTTCTTAAAGACTGTACTTCAAAAAGCAGAGTTCAACGCCCGAGTGATGTGTCTTACAGCAGATGCTAACTGCTCTTCGGTCATGTCCTCTACAAACACAGTCTTAGCCACGGGTTCTTCTGGAAGGGCATCAGCTGATCCCATCATTAGGAGAGTCGTTCCCTGTTATTAAAAATAATTAATATCACGAAAAAACCCTTGAAGTGATTATGTTCATGCCCAATAAAGAGGAGACACAAAAAAGAACACACATTATACAATTCTATTGTCTACAAAGGTAAATTTAGAGAAAGCAGATGCTCAGTTGTTAAAGTGTTAAAAAAAAAAAAGTTAAAAAGCACTGGGTGGGTCACTCTCCAGTGAGCGCTGCTTCTTGTTTACCGAGCTCCAGCTGAAGGAGAAGGAATGCAAGTAAGGAGGTCCTTATATCAGGGCTCTACAAAGCAGACTGCCCACAAATCCACCGGTGGTAAAGCACCCAGGAAACAACTGGCTACAAAAGCTGCACGCAAGAGTGCGCCCTCTACTGGAGGGGTGAAGAAACCTCATCGTTACAGGCCTGGTACTGTGGCACTCCGTGAAATTTAGACGCCATCAGAAGTCCACTGAACTTCTGATTCGCAAACTGCCTTTCCAGCGTCCGGTGCAAGAAATTGCTCAGAACTTCAAAACAGATCTGCGTTTCCAGAGCGCAGCTATTGGTGCTTTGCAGGAGGTTAAGTGACACCTGTCTGGTTGGCCAGTTTGAAGACACCAACCTGTGTGCTATCCATGCCAAATGTTTAACAATTATGCCAAAAGACATCCAGCTAGCAAGCCACATCTGTGAAGAACATGCTTAAGAATCTGCTTTGATGGGAAACATTCCATTCTAAAAAAAAGTTTTTCTCTTCTTTTTATTGGTAGTTCTGAACGTTAGTTTCCCCCCCCCCCCCACCATGGGGTCAGGAGGTACATAAGTATATGATTGTAAGTGGAAAACTAGGGGACAGAAATCAGGTATTGGCAGTTTTTCCATTTTCATTTGTGTGTGGATTTTTAATATAAATGCAGGGTGTAAAGCATTAGTGCAAGTCAAAATGTTTCTGTGAACAAGTTTCAGCAGTTCAACTTTCTAACAATTATAAATAAACCTGTTAAATTTTCTGGAAAAAAAAAAGCACTGGGTGACTGCTTGGGCTGAGGTCATCTGTGTGCCTGCAAAGGTGCCACGTTAAACTTTTCTGAATTTTGTTTGTGGTTCTGGTTATATGACAGTACAAAGATAGCAAATTAATTAAACTTTACACTGGAAATATTATAGCTGAAATCAAACTGTACACAAAGAAAACTAAGGAAAAAATAAGCATTGCCATAAAATAATACTGAAGTTTACAACTGCAGAGGAAGAGTTCCTCCAATGGTCATTAACATCCAGTGGCATCATATCTCATGACAGCCAAATTAAAATAAGATGCTTTCTAAAAACGCATATTTTGTAACTCTAACAAAGTGTTTACATCTGAACACAAAGATTTTTCAGAGCACTCAAATCTCCCTTTGTTGGAAAATACACTAAATAAAACAAATTATAACTCTAAATATTAGTAAATATTCAATATGTATGTCTACACTATCATTTTATAACCCTGTATCTAAAAAACTCAGTATCTTAAATGGAAGACATGAACACATGAGACAAAGAAAACCATAAGGCCAGAGCATAAGTTAAACAAAATGAAAAAAAGAGAAAGGCACACTCAAAAAAACAAAGTCTATCCTTTTTTTCTTCTTGAGACAGGATCTCGCTCTGTGGTCCAGGCTGGTCCTGAACTTACTAGGGAGCCCAAATTGGCCTCAATCTCAGGCAATCCTCCTGCCTCAGCCTCCCAAGTGCTGGGATTACAGGCATGTGTCACCACGCCCTGGGGACAGTGCTAGAAAACTGAACTCAGGGGCCTTGAGCTTGCTAGGCAAGCGCTTTACCACTAAGCTTTTCCTCCAGCCCCTAAAGTGTATCCTTACCCACCTTACTCACGATCTGGCAGCCTGAGACTTCTAACCACAAATTTCTGCCCTTGAAAGAATTGGTCCATTAGATTTAAGTAGCTGAATTAGTTGGCATAATATTCTCTGATTATCTTTTAACCCTAGAATTTTTTTTTTTTTTTTTTTTGATACAAGGTCTCATTCTATAGCTCAGGCTGGTGGTCCTGAACTCTTACTATGTGGCCCAAGTTGACCTAGAAATCAAGGCAGTCCTCCTCCCTCAGCCTCGCTGAGATTACAGGTATGTGCCATGACACCCGGCTGTTATGTGGTACTTGGGGATTGAACAGGTCCTCACTCTCCCTAGGCAAGTGCTGTAATCACTGTGCTAAGACCCCACCCCAACTCTACTATTTATAGTGCTATTTTCTCTATTTTTTTCCTGGTGGAATTAGAAAATAGTGATTTCTGATTTTCTTTACCCAGAGGTTTATCTCTTTATTTGAACCTCTCTCCTTTTCCCAAAGAATCACCTTTTGCTTGTTACCTACTGATTTTTTTATTAACTCCTTTCTACTTTGGTCTTACTTTTTTATGAATGTGCTTGTGATGTTTAAGAATTGCATTCAACTTGGGGAACGAGTGCTGTAACAAATTATATCTTAATCACTTTTACTTTGGTTTTAATCTGTATTTTTGGGTAGAAACCTACCAAATTTCTATTTTCAAGTTATAGACCAGCCCTGAGGATCTAGTAAGATCTTATCTCAAAATTTTAATAAAATGGAAAAAAAGCTGCAAGTATAGCTCAAGGCAAACACCCTGAGATCAACTTCTAGTGCACCACCACCAGGAACTGAGATAAGATTAAAGAACAGTGAAATGGACACATGGTTTCTTTTCTTTCATTTAGGGATGGTGATGTTTTCAAACTAGATAGTGTTGATTACTGGAGATAAAGAACAACTTCTAATGATACAAAGCCAATTCATAAGAACATAATCTCATATGTGTGTGTATAACTAATTTTATAACTTCAGAGTTCTAGAACTTTTTTGTAAAACAAAAAGTGATAGAGCTAAAAATAATAATAAAATCCAATACTGCAGTTGGAAATTTCAACACACTTGCTAAAACAAGTAGGCAAAAAAGGAGGAAGGGGGAGAGGAAAATAAAAAGAAAACAAGCTGGGAGTGTAAACCTCTAATCCTAGCACTTGGGAGGCTGAGGCAGGAGGATTGCTGCGCATCCAACACTAGCCTGGGCTACAGAATGAGACCCTGCCTCAAAAAAAAAAAAAAAAAAAGGAGAAAGAGAAAGGCTGAATGGTACATGCCTATAACACCAGCTGCTCAGAAGATGAAGGCAACTGGATCACAAGCTTAAGGCCAGCCTGAGCAATTTGGAAAGATCTTGTCTCAAAAATAACAGAGGGCTGAAGTGTAGCCCCAGTGGTTAAGTGTCCATGGGTACAATCCCCAGAAGAAAATAAACAAAAAGCCCACTGCGAGCCAATACATTCATGGAACATTTTACCTACAGTAGAATACAGTATTATAAAGCACATGAACTGTTCAACAAGTGAACTGGCCACAAAACAAGTACCAATAAACTTCAAAGGAATAAGATATATGGAGCACGCTATCTGACCATAAGAGAATCCAGTTAGAAATAAATGCCTCTAGAAAAGGCTTGAAACAATTTAGTTCTCAATAATCTATGGATCAAAAAAGAATTCACAGGATTAATTAGACAGTGTTTTTAACTGTATGATAATAAAAACATACATCTCAAAATTTGTGCATACAATCAGAAGTACCTAAAGAGAATTAAGCAATTTCATATGTTGGGAGGGGAGTAAATAGCTGTTAAAATGGACATTAATACAACAGAAAATGGGAAATGATATAAAATCAACAAAGAAGTGAAAGTTACTGATAAATTCTGAGCAACACTGAACAAAACACAATAAGCAAAAATACACAGGGCTGGAGGGATGACTCAGTGGTTAAAGTGCTCACCCAGCAAGTGCTTGGGTAAGCGCTAAGTACTTGAGTTGATTACCTAGCACCACATAAGCCAGGCACGATGGCACATGCCTATACTCCTAGCACTTGGGAGGCTAAGAGAGGAAGACTGCTGTGAGTCCAAGGCCAGCATGGGCTCCACAGTGAGTTCAGGACCAGTCTGGGCTATAGAGTGAGACTCTGTCTCAAAAAAAAAAAAAAAAAAAAATACATACTACCAAAATATATACTACCAAGAATGAAAGGGAACAGCCATAAAGATGCCTTAGATATTAAAGGATAATGAGGGGCTGGAAGAATGGCTCAGTGGTTAAAGTGCTTGCCTAGAAAGCGCTAAGTACCCATGATGGTACATGCCTGTAATCCCAGTATTTGGGAGGCTGAGACAGGAGAACTGCCCATATGACACCAAGGCCAGCCTGGGCTCCATAGTAAGTTCAAGACCAGCCTAGACTGCAGAGTGAGATACTGTCTCAATAAATAAATAAATAAATATTTAAAACAAAAGGATAATCAGTGAACATTCTTGATCTTTATCAGCAGCTTCGCGCCTATAAATTCACTGCAATTAAAATAAATTCCTTTAAAGATAAAACTCACAAAAATTGAAATTTAAAACAAGATATAAACTTTTTTTAAAAAGAAACACTGTATCTATTAAGGAAACAATATTAATGAAACAAATTCCCAAAGAAAACTCAAGTCCAGAAAAAAGTCCATGTTAACTTCTTTCAAATACTTAAAAAAAATACCCAATCTTACATTCATTCTAAAAACAAAGATATACGTCTTAAACTTTTAATAAGTTCAACATAATCCTGATCACGTTATAAAAGTCAAAATAAAAGAAAAATAGCAACTAATCCATATCATGAAACATACATGCAAACATTTTTTAAAATGTCAGAAAATGAAAGCCAGAAACACATCGTGGAAGCTAATACACAATCACCTCGAGGAACGACGCCTGGCTGCTGTTCTCAGTGCTGCGATCTGAGGCCCTCCCTCCACAGGGCCCTAAACGTCTGTAAGCCAGCCATGTCAAAGTCACAGTCCACATGTCAAAGTCACGGTCCACACGGTTCTTTTCCCAGTATGTCAACGTGACGTGGGTGGACTAAGGATACCTGACTAAAGCTGATGGCCACTTACCACAAGTCAATGCAACGACATAAAAGTGAAGGAATGAAACAATTCACTTCATTGAATCTCAACTTCTGAATGCACTTCTCCTTTTCTATATATCATGTAATGAGAAGCACCCACCAGAGCTTGTGCTGTAGACACACTGGAGAGTCCTCAAGGTCGCACCTGGGCATCTGCCAGGGCCAAAGAGTAGACAAGCAGCTCTCGATGGAATACCATTTCTATTTAAAGTTTTTTCAGTATCTGGCTGACATTTCCTCAAAATGAACAAAATGAGCTTGTCACTCCAGGGAAAACAACTGACAATATTTATAGTTTCCAGTGACAAAATTAAAGAGTTTAACATGAAAATTAAAATTTTATTTCTGTCACTACGCATTTGGCAGCTCTCCAGAGTTTGAAGGCTTTTCTTGAAATCAGCAATGATATTATGGATGGCATGCTCTATGCTGTGCAAGAAAGCGCGTCAGCAGATGTGGGATCTAATACTTCAAAACACCTGCCTTCAAATGTAAATCAGCAGGGAACCAGCTTCTATGGGAAAGGCCCTGGCGCGGTATCAGATGTTCTGTATTTCCAAATGAACTTCCATAAACTACCCTGCAAGCTGGACTTGGTGGCAGATGTCTGGAGTCCCACTACTAGGAAGCTCGGGCAGAGGCAGGACTTTACGCAGGAGTTAAGGACCAGCCTGGCCAGCCTGGTCAGCAGAGGCAAAACCCAGTCTCAAAAATACAAAAAATAAATAAATAAATAAATAAATAAATCAGTGTGTTGGGTTCTGGTGTTTTACAAAAGTTTCTACAAATTTATCTGAAAAAAAAACTTAATTTTTTCACCTATGTAAATAGGTGAGGCCATATTTTGTTCACATTCTTCAATCAAAATAATGTCACAATATTTAAATAGAAGCAAATACAAGAACACAGGTACTCTAGTAAACCAGACAGCCACAAGATTTCCAAAAATAACAATACCAATTCACTAAATTTTACTTCTAAAAATAGCAAAAAAAAAAAAAAAAAAAAAAAAAAAAAAAAAAAAAAAAAAAAAAAAAAAAAAAAAAAAAAAAAAAAAAAAAAAAAAAAAAAAAAAAAAACCCAAGGCTCAGAAGCCTGTAATCACAGCTACTAGAGGCTGAGGTAGGACCTTCTGAGTCCAGAAGGTCAAGGCCAGCCTGGGCAACACACCTATACTCAAACATTAAAAAAAAAAAAAACCCTAAGTTGGAATGGGCAGACATATAGCTCAGGGCAAGTACTTGCCAAGTGAGAACCGGCCTTGGGTTGGCCTGCCAAAAACTACATAAAATCAATGAGACTAAAGACAAATCCTATGATCATTTTAAGGAGAAGCAGAAAAAGTACTTAATAAAATGCAGCAACAACCATTCATAATTCTAAGCATTAATGAGCTAGGAAAAGACAGGATGCTAGGAATGAGTGGTACACGTCTACAATCCCAACCACCTGGGAGGCTGAGGCAGGAGGATCCTAAGTCTGAGGCCAGGCTGTACAATTTGGCAAGACCCTGTCTTAAAAGAAAAACTAAAAAGAACTGAAGACGCAGCTCAGTGATGAAGCTGGGTGCCATTCCTAGTACTGTAAAAATAAAAATGCTCATTCACCACTTCCTATTCAACACTGCTGTAGTCCTAGCAGGAAGTTAGGCAAGAAAAAGAAATTCGAAACCATTTGTTTTATCAATTCCATTTAAAGAAAACTTTAAAAAGAGAGCCTACCTACAATCAAAAATAAAAATGGGCTGAGAATGTAACTCAGTGCAAAGGCCAGGGGCTCAATCGCCAGTACCACCAAAAAAAAAAAAAAAAAAATCATTAAGTTTAGAAAGGCACTAGTGAACTTGTCACTATTTGTACACAAAAAAGTCAATGGGATCAACCAAAAAAAACTGTTGAAATGGTTAAGTAAATCAATCAAAGGGCCACAGGATCAAGCCCACTCAGAAACATCTATTGTATTTTTATGTTCTAGCCATAAACATGAGAAAACAAAAATTTTAAAAATATTTCAACAGAAAAGAAACATTACTCTAACAAAACCATGCACGAAAGGCTGGCACAATCCTGTAACCCCCATATCCAGAAGGCTAAAGTGGAAAGCTCACAAGTTCAAAGCCAGCCTGGCCCACTTAGTGAGACCTTGGTTCAAATTAAAGCAATTTTTTAAAAAACTTTTTAAAAGCCTAGCAATGTAGCTCAGTGACAGAGCTTACTTGCCTAGCACGTGTGAGACCCTGGGTTCAATCCCCAGTGATGGAGGAAAATTCAAAATCTGTTTGAAAAACTACAAGTCTTCTAGGACAAGATAAAGATCTAACTAAATACAGAAGTACACCACATTCAAGGATTATAAGATGTATTAAGATGTTCATTTTCCCCAAACTGAGCTAGAGTCTATAGATTTTCAAATAAAATCCCAGGAATCAATCTAAAGAAACTGACACTTTTTTTTTTTTTTGAGACAGGGTCTCACTCTGTAGCCCAGGCTGGTCCTGAACTCATTATGGAGCCCAGGCTGGCTGCCCTTGGACTCACCATGGCAATCCTGCTGTCTCAGGACCCCAAGTGCTGGGATTACAGGGATGTGCCACCACACCACACCAGGTCTATGTGGTGCTGGGGAATAGAACTCAAGTACTCAGCACTTCACTTAGTGATTTATAGGCAAGCACTTTAACCACTGAGCCATTCCTCCAGCCCTGACAGATTTATTCTAAAACTGTAAGTAAATGTAAAGGAAGTAAAATATTCTTGAAAAATGAGAAAAAGTCAAAAATCATGACATCATAAAACTTTGGTGATCATAGCCATGTGGTACTAGGGTAACTTTAATCAACCAGATCAATGAAACAAAAGTCCTAAAACACACCTACAGTCAATTTTTCAAGAAACACTAGCACAAATCAATAAAATAAGGAAAGTATTTTTCAATAGAAAATACTGAAACAAACGAATATACAAATATAGTTACTAAAACTTGGAGTTCATTTTGGTGTAAGAGATTAGTGCACTGCGAAAAGTGTTCTTAATACTTACATTTTTTATTTTGATGTTTCCCCAATCATCATCCTGTTCCAAAGACAAGACAAAAAAAACATTTAACCACACATGCACAAGTACTAAGTTTTAAGCTATCTCAAGTTATTACTGAAATCAAAAAATTTTAAATGGTGTTTTTTTGAAAGAATTCTTTTTATTACCATGTTATTTATGATACATAATAACATTCAACTTGAGAAACTGGTGCAAAAACATTTTTTTTTTGAAAAGCATATGCAGTCAATTGCTTAAACTGCAAAAAAGGTACCTCAAGCTAAGACAGTAAACGTGTTCGTATGAAATACTAAAAACACATGTTTAATTTAAAACACTTAATACTAAATGACTGAATGACAAGTAACAAATCCAAATTTTCTGCAAGTTCGAAAAAGGAGAACTAAACTAAGTTCAGTGTCATAGATTTATATATAATCTCAGCACTCTGGGAGGCTAAGGCAAGAGGGTCACAAGTTCAAGCCTAGCCTGGACAACTTAGTGACTTAGAAAGACCCTGTCTTAAAACTCAAAATAAAAAATAAATAGGCTGGGGACATAGCTCAGTGCTGATTTAGCAAGAACCTGTCTCAAAATTGAAATAAAAAAGTGGGCTGGGGACACAGCTCAGTGCAAAGACTTTGGGCTTAATCCCCAGTATTAAAAAAAAAGCTAGTTTATATGACAAAAATAAACAGTAATTTACAAAAGAAGGTCTAAAGAACCAAAGAAACAATACAACTTATCCATACCAAAGAACTCAAGAACACAAGTGCTAGTAAAAATTACACTGAGAGCAACCAGATTGCTCAGAGTAAACAATCTTAACAATGCTTGCATGTTAATAGTTTCCCAAGTCCTAAATTTTACATCTATGAAGTAATTAACAAATACTTTCACTTCAATGTTAAAAAAAAGTGCTAGCACAAATCTACAGATACCCTAACTTACTGCAGCTAAGCCCTCCTTCCCTTCATAGAGTAAGTTCAGTTCTGTATTTTACTCCTTTTTGTCTTTTTTTCTGAGTTCCTGGGGTGCATGTGCTACACAAGCCCTGTACCACAAAGCTACACACACAGCCTGTTCCTTTCCATTCTTGCGTATCTCCTGTCTTCAGTGCCACTCAGCAGCTGTCTGGACACTCTGCTTTAACGTAACAGTAACCTCCTAAAGTCCCTGTTTAGTTTGTGGTTGTTATTATTAATGATAAAAAGTGATGAACCACTTAGATCACTAACCTAAGGCAAAAAAAAAAAAAAAAAAACCCTGGAAGCAACTGGAAGAATAAGTAAGTGCTCTTGAAGCACTTGATTGTAAGCTCAGGTCCCTGAGTTCGATTTCCCAGCACCACATAAAGCTGGGCACACACCATGAGTGTAATCCCAGCACTCAGGAAGCTGAGCCAGGAGGACTGCAAGTCCAAGGCCAGTCTGGGCTACATAGTGAGCTCGGGACCAGCCTGGGCTACAAGAAACCCTGTTTCAAAAAATAAAAAATAAAAAATAAATGGAAATTGACACCAGATCTGCTTGTCTAATAAGACAAATGCTTTTTTGGTACCTTCCAATGTGTTAAACATTTCTAATACTCAGTTGCCTTGTTTGTAAAATATGGGTAGTATAGGGGCCCAGGGCATAGCTCAATGGTTATAGCACTTGCAAGCATGCAGAGGCCTTGGGTTCAATTCCCCAGCATCATCTAAAAATTAGCTGGGCATGGTGATGCACACCTGTAATCCCAGCACTTGGGAAGTTGAGGCAGGAAGATTGGTATGATTTGGAGGCCAGTCTCGGCTAAAAGTGAGTTCAGGTCCAGCTTGGTGTACAAAGCAAGAACCTGTCTCAAAGAAAAAAACCCAAAATGTCTTTCTATAAACTGGGCTAGGTGCCCACAGCCCTGTAAACCATGCATTCTGGAAGACTCTGCACAAATTCAAGGCAACCCTGTGCAATTCAGCAATTTAGTGAGATTCTGTCTCAAAATCAGAAATAAAAATGTAGCTTTGTGAAGGCCCTTGGTTGAAACTACATACAATACTACAAGCAACAAAGAAAGTATCTTCTATTATTTGTGGCCCCTTAATGAAGCTGATAGCCTGGACTCTCAGCAATACTGTCAATGAGATCACTGAAAATAGCTAAAATAAAAATCAGGCTTTTTTCTTTTTCTCCCCCTCCCCACCCCAGGGGAGAGCACAGACATAGTCCCCACCACCACAAATTGTGCAGCCAAGTTTCCCACATTTGGGGAACTCACAGCGGTCAACATATCTGGAGTGCAACAGGTGAGCCTCCCCCATGGAAAATCACCTTTGTGATCATGGCATCTCCCCTGCCACATAAGTATGGTTCACTTTATTTTTTCTGTCTTCATTGGGCAGGAGGTAACAATTAAGAGAAAAGGGTTCCTCATTAATGTACAGGATGTAAGAAAGGAAAAAAACTGAAAGATTTCCAATATTCCAGAAGCAGGACTTTAGTAAAGACGTTCTTTAATTTTCAAGATCTAAATACGTGTACAAAAATACATTTTGTAGTATTTCTTTAAAAAAAATCTAATCCATATTGTTACATATTTTAACACATAGAACTTTTCCACTCTTATAAAATTATTAAGACACATAAATAAGTCTGATATTAGCCTAATAAATCAATACTTTAAAAATATCCTCAGGAAAAAATTTCAAACAATATATCTACATTGTTTATATAGTTGTTTTATTATAATGTCCCACTCTCTTGACCTGCAGAGATATCTATCTATTGCAAATAAACCTGCATTGACACTTTTACATAGTGTTTTAAGAACAATATCACACATGGATAAGACAGTTTTAACCGCACAAATGAAGAATACGTCAAATGTTACATTTACACTGAACAGGAGCACCAAATGTATGTAGCTGTTACCAAACGTCTGCACTGCTATATGATGACAGTCCACTATGGACTCAGTTTACCTTCAGCGTCCCTCCTTTCACCATAACTTTCTGTCTGGCTGGCTGGACTCCAGTCAGTGCAAAAAGCTGCGCCTTGAACACCATCGGAGGTTCGTCTGTATTCAACTCTACACCTTCGAATTTCTCCTTCCCCCATTTTACAGTAACTGCAAACAAAACCACAATGTGTTTTTCATTTATAAAATAAGACTTCACATTTAGAAAACCCTGACAGAATCACCTGGTAGGTCCGCTCTTCCCCCCCCAATCAACCCACCCCACGCCGGACAGCAGACAGCGAACATGCTCTTCACACATGCCAGGGAGGGCTCCACCACAAAGCTACATCCTGGCCCTTTTGTTTTATTTTGAGAAAATAAATTGCCCAAGCTGGGGCGGGGGATGGAGGAAGAGCTCAGCTGTGGAAGCACTTGCCTAGCAAGCTCAAGGTTTTAAGTTCCCCAGCACCACATAAACTGGGCATGGTGGTGCACACCTGTAATCCCAGCACCCAAGAGACTAAGGCAGGAGGACTGCCGTGTGTTCAAGGCCTGCCTGGGCTACATAGTGAGCTCAGGACCAGCCTGGACTGCAGATCAAGACCCTGCCTCAAAAACCAAGCTGGCCTGCAAGTCATAATCCTCCTTCCTCAATCCCTCAAGTAGCTAGGGGTGTGTGCCATCATACTTGGTTTGAGGCTATTCCTGAAAAGCCAAACTGCACCCTTCACATTTTTATTATCAATGCTTCCTAGCGACTCGAGAATTATATGCATACAATAGGTTCTGAGCAAAATTTTCCTGGACCTCATCCAACTTCTCATTAAAGTAAGGAAAGTGAGGCTTAGGAGATTGGCTAGTGTCACAAAGCAGTAACAGCCAAGTCTTCCACACTTTTCTTAATTCTTTACAAACTGAAGTGAGTCTGTGATCAGTTCTCTGGTCTCAATTAACTATTTTCCAGAATATTAAGGTTTACATATAGCCTTCATAATGTGTTTAAGGAATCCTTCAAATCAAAACGGATTACTGGAACAGAAAAAGGGAAGAAGGATTTGATAGTCTCAGAGAAAAAAAAATCATGGGAGAAAAACAGCACTGCAAACAGGTTAAGAAATATGGATTCTGAATTGTAAGAATCTAGGCTGGCCTTTAACTTGCAATGTAGGAGAAATGAAAACCAGCACCCTGAGTTAGACGTGCTCAAATATTAAAGATATATCTAAATCATTAAAAATATGGAAATCTCAGGCCTGGAGGACTAGCACAAACAGTTAGAGCGCTTGCCTAACAAATATAGGCCTTGAGTTTAATCCCCCAACACCAGGAGGCTGAAGCAGGATTGCTGTGAGTTCAAGGCCAACCTGCACTACATAGTGAGTTCAGGACCAGCCTGTACTACACAAGACCCTGTTTCAAAAAAAGATGGATAAAAAAATGGAAATCTCACTTCACCAATGGCTATTATTATTTTTTAGAGTGGCTATTTTTCAAAGGCCAGGCATGGCAGCACATGTCTGTAATTCCAGCATGCTAGGAAACTGAGGCAGGAGGATCCCAAGTTCAAGCTTAGCCTTAGAGGTGGATAAGTTATTAGATGGAAATGTGGCTCAGCAAACAGTAATTCCACAGTACTGGTAATCAAACTGAGGGGCTCTGCACTGAGCTACAACCCCAACACATTTTTTCAGACAAGTTCTTGCTAAGTCATTAGGTCGACTAGGCTGGGCACAGAAATGCAGTCCTTCTGCCTCAGTCACCCATCATGACAGCATTACAGGCCTGCACCACCAGACCCAGCTAAAAATAATTTTTTAAAAAAGAACATAACAAGCGTTAAGTTAGCAAGGATGTGGAGAAACTGGAACCCCATATACCGGCAGTGGGAAAGTACTAATAAAATGGTAGCCACTGTGGGAAGCACCATGGCATTTCCTCTAAATAATTAAGGAGTTACCATATGCAACTCTACCCAGAAATACTAAGAGCAGGGACTCACACACATATTTGTATGCCCCTGTTCACAGCAGTATTATGCATAAGCAAAAAAAAAAAAAAAAAAAAAAAAAAAAAAAAAAAAAAAAAAAAAAAAAAAAAAAAAAAAAAAAAAAAAAAAAAAAGGAAACACACCACCCTGCTGTATTATCCAGCTTTCAGAAAGAAAGGCTCACATGTACTACAACACGGATGAATCTTGGAAACACTGTAACATGAACTAAGTCGATCACAAAGACAAAAACTATGACTCTACTTACACAAGGAATACAGAGCAATCAAATTCACAGAAACAAAAGGTAAATGCTTGTGCCAGGCTAGGGTAAGCAGAGTTTAGTTTTGTTTTTATAGAGACAGGGTCTCATTATGTGGTCTAGACTGGCCTCAGACTTGCAATGTATATACAGCCCAAGTCGGCCTGGAACTCACTATTTTTGCCTCAGCCTTCTGATTGCTAGAATTAGATGGGAGTTTTGTTTAATCAGTACAGGTTTTAATCTGAAACAAAATTATTCTGGATAGACAGTAATGACAGTTATTCAAAAGGTGCAAGTACTTAATACACAACCCAACATTTTAAAATGCTAAGAACATGGCTGTGGAAAAGCTCAGTTGACTACAGCACTTGCCTAGGAAGCACAAGACCTGGGTTCAATCTCCCAGCACCACATAAGAGCTGGGCATGGTGGCACCCCAGCACTGGAGGCTGGGGCAGGAGGACTGCCATGTGTTCAAGACCAGCCTGGGCTACATCCTGAATTCAGGACCAGCCTGGACTACAGAACAAGACCCTGCCTCAATCAATCAATCAACAAGCAAGCAGGCTAAGCCAGTGCTGGGTCCCACAGCGCACACCTGTCATCTCAGCTACTCAGGAAACTAAAGCAAGATTAACACTTGACCCCAGGGATTCAAACCAGCCCAGGTAACACCAGACCCCATCTAAAAAAATAAAATAAAGTAAATAAAAAGTTACAATCAGCTTCATAAACTGGGCCAGGGGGGTAGCACTGAGTAAAGTCCCTGTGTTTCATCCCTAGCACCTATAAAAAAGCAAACCAAAAACTTGAAAGGGGGATCACAGGGCTGGGGGTGTAGTGCAACAATTACGGTGCTTGCCCAGCAAACACAGGCCCTGAGTTCAATTCCCCAGCAACACATAAACCAGGTGGGGTGGCAAAGGCCTGTTTTTCCAGCATTCGGGAGGCTGAGGCAGGAGAATTGCTGTGTGTTTGGGGCAGACGCGGACTACAGAGTGAGACCCCGTCTTGAAAGAAAAGAACGAAGAACACAAAAGAGCAGGGAGGCACGGTGGTCCTCGCCCGTAATCCCAGCACTCAGAAGAGGCAGGAGAACTGTCATGAGTTCGAGGCCAGTCTAGGCTACCTAGTGAGTGCTGAACCAGCCTGGGCTAAAGGGTGAGGCCTGGTCTCAAAAAAAAAAAAAAAAAAAAAAAAGGAAGGAAAAAGTCAGCAAGCAAGCGAGCAAGCCCACCTGGAAATTAAATACTATGATTTCAATTCACACCTTCTTTGAAAGCGCTTACTCTTCACAGCATGGCCAACTGGGGCCACCTTACACATTTTAGGTGCCATTTTGAATTAGACTGAGAAACAGTGAGCTCCATTAATCAAGTCAAAACGTGATCTCCAGCCCACACCACGGGCAGCCATCAAGTCAATGGTCTCCGTGCAACGCCAATCATCAAGAACCGAGCACCCGCAGGTGTTCACATTCATTCACCTCTCCAACTAACAGTACGCTTCGGAGAGAGAAATCCAACACAACATACGACAAAAAGAAACAAAAAGGCGGGTCTGCAATCTTCCTAACACAGAACTGATACGGCACAAAAGGGGACCAAGGCAGCGAGCGAAGGGCAGCTAGCTAGCTAGCAAGGGGACCCCCGTGAGCAACGGAGGCCACTCTTACGTCCCGGTCCCCTCATCCTAGGCCTCCTTCCCCGACTCTGCCACGGCTACCCGCAAGAAGCAATCGCTCCGCGCCTGCATCCCGGGCACCCCGGACACACCCTCACCCTTCCCAGCGCCCCCAGGAGAGCGACACAAACTATTCTGCAGAGTCACGACTTCGGCATGCCTCCCAGTCTCCCCTCCCGAGGCCACCCCGCCCAGCCGGCGGGCCACGGGGACGGCGCTCCCACGCGCGGCAGGGCTCCGACCCGCGGAGGGCGGACAGCACCAGGGTCGGCACGGAGCCGCCCGCCTCGGGCGCACGCCTCTCGGGGCCTCCCCGGCCGGCGCCGACACCCGCCCCTGAAGGCCAGGCCTGCGCGGAGGCCTCGCGCGGCCGCGACACGGCGGCGAGAGACGAGGACGGAGCTCACCGGAGAAGAGCGGCATGGTGGGGCGAGAGAGGGGCGGAGGCGCAGGAGGGCTGGGCCTTAAGGAGAGCAGAGGCTCGCGGCGGCGGCCGAGACAGACGCGGCGGTGGCGGCGGCTCGGGTGCGACCAGGCTCATTCAAACCGGCCACTGGCGATGACGCAGCAGCAAGCAGTTCGCCCGCGGAGCAACTGCAGGGAAGAGGTGTGGTGTGACGCTAGGGGCGGGGCCTGAAGGACGGAGGCGGGCCTTAGGGCTGCAGAGGCGGGGCCGGGAGGGGCGGGGCCTGGAGCGGAAGAAGGGGCGGGGACATAAGAGGAAGGCGGGAGAGAGGGCGGGCCGAGCGAGCCAAGCGGGCCACGGGCCGGGGGTGCGGCCCCAGAAGTCCGTGCGGATGTGCGCTTGCGCAGTGGATGCCTCCTGTCTGGCGCGACCTTCTGGGCCGCGGATGGAATATGGCCCTAGTGTTCCCCAGGTTTTTTTTAGAAAGTGGCTTTGGGGGAAGAGGGAATAGCACAGCGGTTAGAGCTCTGTCTTAGCAAGTGTGAGACCCTGAGTTCGTTTCCCCAGCTCCAGATAAACGAGGTGTGGCGCTCACTCCTGTAACCCCAGCACTCCGGAGGCTTAGGCAGAGAAGTCCTGAGGCCAGCCTGGGCTGTTTGTGACTTCAGGAGCAGCCTGGACTGCAGAGCAGGCCCTGTAGTCCTTCCTTTGCTTTCAGAAATGGTGCGCCAGTGCAACCGAGGAGTTATTTTTATTTTCCTTTTATTCAGTTGTCTTTATTGATACGCCTTTGCAACATGTAGTAATTACATTCAACTAGAGGAATTAGTGTGGTCCCGCGGGGCATCTTGATCATTTTCCTTTTTCTCACCCTTCCACTCCCCCACATCCCCTTTCCCACTCTACAAAATCTGTCTCCCTGTTTTCGTTCATCACTGTGTTATTTTTTCTCTTTTACTTATTTATACAAGTCAGATTTCTGTATCTGTATAGCATAGTAGTGTCTTTACCCATTCATCTCTTAATCAGCATATCGGCTGCTTCCCAAGTTTAACTCTTACGAGCCACCGTAGACTCGGGCATACATGCATCACTGTTGTGTGATGTCGTTAAGTCTTTCGGAAGATACCCAGAAGAGGTATACCTGGGTCAGATGGGATGCCTGTTTTCAGTTTTTTGAGGAATATCCATACTGATTTCCATGATGCTGGTACCAGTTTACAATCCCACCAGCAATGTAGATGCATGAGAATTTCATTTTTCTAACGCTCATGTACTAGTAGAACAGCTGGGAGGCCAGAATCTGTACTGTCTGTATCACTTCTTTTTAAAATTCCAGTATTGGTGATTAAGCCCAGGACCTTCACACTGAGCTACATCCCCAGCCCATTTTAATTTTTGGTTTTGAGTCAGATTCTTACTAAGTCACTACTGTGATTTGGATCTGAAATGTCCCCCAAAAGTCTCATGTATTTGGATATTATGGATTGTCCATAGAACTCTGTGCTGTTGGGAGATAGGGGCCTGGTCTGGAGGAGTGGATTATGGGTGTGTGGTGGAGGACAGGTGTGTGGCAGACTGGATTACACGTGTGTGGTCAGGGCTAACACCCGGAAGGGGCTGAACTCTGAACCTGCACTGGAAGGGGCGGATTACTGGGAAAGGACTGGAAGGATATACATTCTACTTCCTTCCTTACTTGACTGGGACTTGAGTTGAATTGACGTGGCTTCCTATTTGCAATGTGGTGAGGAGCTGCCTCCACCTCTGCCTCTACCATGTACTTCCACCACCGTCAGCCCCCGTGAGGGGACTGTGACTTTCTGAAACTGAATGAAAATAAACTTTCTATCCCCTTAAATTATGCATGTCAGGTTTGAGTCACAGCGATGAAAAAGTAACTAAGACAGTCACGGAATTGCTAAATTGCCCCGGTGGGGCTCAAACTTGTGATCCGGCTTTCTTATCCTCCCTGAGTGCTCGCGTTTCATGCCTGCGGGACTGGGCCCAGCTGCAAAGCTGGTTTCTTCTGTAGTGATCTTCAATCTTGTATTCCTAAATCAAGTTGTTTAGCTTTCCTGCTGTAAAGTGAAAATGATCGTATCTATTCTTGGACCACTTACGGATTATAAAATTTAAATTGTTAGCTGAGTGCATATTATGTCAAGAATAATGACCAACTAGAATGGATGCAGAACAGAACAAAAACCAGATGCACTTGTATGTTTATACATCTACTTTCCAGGTTACATTCACTTCCCAAAGGTTTATTGTTGAAGCCAGAGCAGAAGTGTATCATTTGTAATCCTCACCCTCAGTAAAGTGCTCCTTTCAGAAGCAAATAATCTCCATAATGAAAACAGTTCTGGCCTTATGCCTACTGTTTCCTTACCTACACAACCTCAATTAAAATCGGTGGTATTGGAGGGGCTGGAGGTAATGGTACAGCAGTTAAAGTGCTTGCCTTGCCAGTACAAGGCCCTGAGTTCAATTCCTCAGCACCACATAAAGCTGGGCATGGTGGCCCATGCCTGTAATCCCAGCACTCGGAAGATGGAGGCAGGTGGGTTGTCTTGAGTCCAAGGAAAGCATGGGATACACCAATGAGTTCAGGACCAGCCTGGGCTACAGGGTGAGACCCTGTCTCAAAAAAAAAAAAAAGAAAGAAAGAAAGAAAAGAAAAAAGAAAAGAAAAAGAAAAAAAGGAAAAAAAACCTGTAATATTTGAAAACTAGCCAGTCCTCTAGATCTGCAAATATTTAGCCAACCACAGATAATAAAAATTTCAAACTTTTTTTAGTCATTATTACCTAACCAATGCAACTGTATAGCTACTGTTTACATAGATTTACATTGGGTAAGGTATATTCTTGAGGTCACAGGAGCATATGTGCAAATTCTGTGCCACTTTATACAGGAGACTTCAACATTTAAAGATGTTAGTATCTGCAGGAGGTGCTACCCCAGTCCACTATGGACACTGAGCAATGACTAGATGACGCTGTCTCACGTTCTGCTTTCGCCACCCTCTCGACCTTGGAATGTCCTACTCAGTTCCTCTGCCTTTACCCGTGTCTCACATCCGTGACACATGTCTAAGCCTTACAGACTACACAGTTTTCTCTGTCCCTTTAAGTAATTGCTTTTTGAATCATTCAATATCTAATTACAGAGGACGGGTGGTATGGCTTGGTGGTAAGGCCCTTGCCTACCAGGTGCTAAAGCAATGGGTCAGTTCCCAGCAGCATGCACACATCCTCTTAAGACTCCTGAAATACCAGATTCCGATGAATTAACTAAGACATTAGCCAGACCCCAAGGTACAGGCCCACAATCGCAGCACTCTAGGAGACTGAGGCAGGAGAATTGCAAATTTGAGCTGAGCTTAAGCAATTTACAGACTGGATCACCACTCTCACCAAAAAAAGTAAAATATACAATGAAATTAGTGAGGTGATAGCTATACAAGGTTTAAAATTCAAACAGGAAAGCTTTTATATTTTCCTTTTTACTATTTTTAAAGTTTATATATCACATCCTCTTATCCTTCCCACACTCCTTCCCACCCTTATCCTTTTCTTTTCTGAAAAGTCTCTCTTACTTTTTTATGGTTGGTTTTTCTCAGAAAAGCCATATGATATTTAACTTTCTGGGTCTGACTTATTTCACAAAGCATACATGGTCTCACAGTGCATCACTCCACTGTGTGTATATACCACACCTTCTTCATCCATTCATCTGCAATTGGGCACAATGGCTTCTTCCCAGATTTGGCTATTATAGGTTGTACTGCCATAAACCTCGTGTGATACCTAACTCCTTTGGGAAGATACCACCAGCAACATAGGAAGGCTCTTTTCCCCCCTGCCCTGCCAGTGTTTGTTGTTGAGTTCTCAATACCAGCCTTTATTTATTTATTTATTGAGACAGGGTAGGCCAGGCTGGTCCTGAGCTCACTATGGAGCCCAGGCTGGCTTTGAACTCACAGCAATCCTTCCTCAGCCTCCCAAGTGCTAGGATTACAGGTGTGCGCCACCACGCCTGGCTTAGGTGGTGCTGGGGAATTGAACTCAGGCGCTTAGCACTTAGCGTTTGTTAAGCAAGTGCTTTAACTGCTGAGCCATTCCTACAGCCCCATTTTTCTTTTTTTGAGACAGAGATTTGCTCTGTTGACCAGGCTGGTCCTGAGCTATGCAGTGTAGGCTAGCCTCGAACACAAGGCAATTTTCCTGCCTTAGTCTCCTGGGTGCTGGGAGTGCAGATGTGCACCCGGCTTTATCTGGTGCTGGGCATCACACTCAGGGCCTTATGCTTGCTAGGCAAGGGCTTTAACTATTGAGCTATTCCTCCAGCCCTGATACCAGCCATTCTTACTGGCATTAGATGAAACTTCAATGTTGTTTTAATTTGCATTTCTCTGATGGCTAACAATGCTGAACATTTTTTTTTCATGTATTTACTGGCCGTTCGGACTACTTCTTCTGAGAACTGTTTATTCATTGTAGATGACTCCCATTTTTAGATTGTGTCCTTTATTTCAGAGGGTCAAATTTTTTGGCAATTCTTGGCATATTCTTGACAGTAGTCCTCTCTGTCTGAGCTGAGGAGTAGCTGGGCAAAGATTTTTTTTTTTTTTTTGCCCATTCTGTGGTTGTCTTCTTCACTCTGTTGACTGTTTCCTTTGCTGTGCAGATTTTTAATTTCATATCCCATTTGTAGATTTCTGGTGTTACCTCACATGCTTAGGGTGTTTTATTGAGAAAGCCTTTGCCTATGTCTTCAAGGGTTTTGCCAATTTTTTTTCTTCCAGAGAGCTCAGTGTTTCCATTTTAATGTCTAAGTCTTTAATCTATTTTGATTTGATTTTTGGTGCATGGTAAAAACTTCATTCTTCTGCATGTAACTAGCCAAGTCTCACAGCACCATTTGCTAAAGAGCCTGCCATTACTCCAGTGTATGTCTGGCCCTTTTGTGCAAAATCAGATGGTTGAAGGTAGTCAGGGATGTTCCTGCATTCTCAAATATTTCATACCATGTTTTTTCTTTTTATATCTGGTATTCTGGTGCCTCCTGCTTTTTTTTCTGGTTGCTTAGCATTGTCTTCACTATTCTGGATCCTTTGTGGTTCCATACAAAATTTTGTATCATTTTTTTCCTAGTTCTGTAAAAAATGCTATTGGCATCTTGATTGAGATTGCAATGCATCTCTATATGATCTTATGTAGTATGGTCATTTTGAAAAGGTTGGTTCTGCCTATCAAGAAACAGGGATGTCTTTTCATTTTCTAAAATTCTCTTATTTTTTTCAGAGTACTATAGTTTTCAGTATAGAGATCCTTCACTTGTTAGGTTGATCTCTGAGGTTGTCTTCGAGGCTACTGTGAGTGGGACTGTTTTTCTGATCTCTTTCTGTTTTCATTGTTGCTGTAATGTTATTGATTTTTGTGTATATTTTATATCCTGTAACTTGAACTTATTAGGTCTAAGAGTCTTCTGCTGAAGTTTTTTGGGTCCTCTATGTACAGGATCACATCATGTGCAAATAAGGATAGTTTGACTTCCTTTCCTATGTATATTCCCTTTATTCCATTCTCTTGCCTGGTTGTTCTGGCTAAGGTTTTGAAAACTATGTTGAATAGAAGTGGTCAGAGTGGACACCCTTGTCTTGTTCCTGATTTGAGGGGAAATGCTTTCAATTTTTCTCCTTTTACGATGATGTTGGCAGTGGACCTGTCATGAGTTGCTCTTATTAGCTTGTGGTGAGATACTTCTATACCTATTTCCTCAGTTTTGATCAGGAAAAGATACTATATTTTGTCAAAGGCCTTTCTACATTTTTTGAGATGATCATGTAGATTTTGTCCTTACTTTTGTTAATGTGGTGTATTACTTTAATTGATTTGCATGTGTCAAACCAGCCTTGTGTCTATGGGATGAAGCCAACTTGGTCATGGTGTGTAATATTTTACTAATAAAAGTCTGCAGTGGGAGGCTGGAAGAATGGCATAGTGGTTAAAACGCTTGCCGTGTAAGCACAAGGCCATGAGTTTGACTCCTTACCACCACATAAGCTGGGCATGGTGGGGCACATCTGTAATCCCAGTACTGGGGAAGCTGAGGCAGGAGGATTACCATCAGTCCAATGCTAGCCTAGAATCCATAGTGAATTTAGGAACAGCCTGGACTGCAGAGTAAGACCTTGTCTCAAAAGAAGTCTGCAGTGAATCTATCAGGTCCTGGGCTTTTCCTTGTTGGTACCTATTTATTATTTCCTCAATTTAATTACTGGTTATTGCTCTATTGAAGGTTTTTTTAATATATTCTTGGCTCAGTTTTGGTATCTGTGTCAAGGAATTTATTCCTCTGGATTCTTGCATTTATTGGAAAATGTTTCCAGAACAGTTTGTTATAATCCTCTATCAATTTGGCTACACTGAACATATTTCAGAATACCATGTACTATATGACACTGGGTTAGAGCTTGCCAAGAGTTTACCAAAGGTTTAGGAATTCTAAGTCTCTGAGTGACCTTGTGCAGCATCAGGTTATCTTAACAGAATTACAAGATCCCAGTTTAGAAATCCTCCCCAACTGCTATCTTTTAGTATTCATGTGATTTTCTTTTCAAGGAGAGTATCTTGAAAATTTCTAGAAATTAATGGTGCCAAAAATTTTCCTACATTACAGAAGTTATTGTCTTCAGAACACTTGTCTTTGCAGGCTCCCTCAGATTCCTTTTCTTTCTTCAGGACAGTGTAATTGCAACTTCAGTAATGGCATATAAAATTGTCCACAATTAGTGATTTGTTCTTTACAAAGTCCTTAGAGACTCTATAATAAATGACAAAAGCGTCACTGTTAAACTGGCCCAATCTATTTTTATTGGCTTTGTTATATTAATCACATTTATAAATATGATTATACATATGTGGAGGGGAGGAGAGAGATAAAGGTTAAAGATATTGGGATTTGAAACCAAAGACCCATGCGTCATAGGTAAATGCTGTATCACTGAGCCATTGGCGTATCAACACTTCCTCTTTTTAAGACAACTTGTGATACTCCTACCTCGGCCTCCTGAGTAGCTGGGACTGCAGGGATGCACACTCTTACAGCTCACATCTTTCTGCTATTAAGTAATACCACTGACACCTAATTAGTGATTGCCAGACTGCCTTGAGTTTGAGGCCAGCCTCGGCTACAGTGAGTCCAGGACCAGACTGGACCAGAGTGAGACTGTGTCTCAAAAAAAGCCTGTCACAACAGTGTCATGGACCCTGACAGAAGACACCAAACTACTGGGTCAGAGTCAAAGGATTTTATTGTTCACAGGACAGCAAGAAGTATGAGGTTCGTGCCCTGAAGTCTCAAAGGGTGGTGCAGAGTGGTCCAGGGGGATGCTAAGCCCATACCAGCTTTGTGTCAAAGGAGGGGACCTTAAGTTTATCAAGCCTGAGCTCAAGAAGACTTGCCTGACTTCACCTGTGAGGGGAGACACTATTTTTACGACACTGCACAGTAAACACACCTGCCTTCTCAAGGGAGACACTTCATCTTCTGAGGCCACGTACAGTCCTAAGAACAATGGTCCAGAACAATGGTTTTCATAGCCTCTGCTCACAACATGTACAGGAATTCAGAAGACCCAGGAAAGAGTTTTTATTTTTCCCCCCAACAGACATTAGTTAACTTTTCATTTGAACTACAGCCACTTTCATTTTAGAGTCCAAACCAGATTTAATCTTTTAAAAACTACACTTTAATCTATTCATGGAATTTAACACACATTAATACACAATCAGGGAATCAGGGATTAATTTGCGGAATGCTTTCTATTAATTTCAGCTGTGAGAAAACACCATAGTAGTCATTATTAAAAGTATCCATCCATAAATTACTTTTATTTCTCATTAAATGAGCAGAGTCATTAGCATATTAATAACAGATATGTTTATTATTACATATCCATCAGTGCGGCTTTCAATACCACTTGAACATGCATATCATCCTAGAGACAATCAGTTTTCCAGTGCTTCTTATTTGATACACATTACTGCAAAGCCTTATAAATTACTGAGGAGGTATTTGGTTAAAAAAATAAACAATAAAGCATACTGCCCATATAAATTAACTCCTGTTGCTAACAAGAGTTTAACAGTATTTATCTACTAATTTCTATGTTAACTGGAAAACATCATGGATGTATCGCCATACTCATACTTTTCATATTGGTGCAAACCTTGTACTTTTTTTTTTGCTGATGTAAAACTTTAAAAAAGCCATTCATTATTGTAGCAGGTAGTTTTGATGAGAAGATTGTACTCAATGTAGGAAAATCCAGAAACCTCTAAATATTTTAAATTAAACCAATTATCAATGAAAAACCCACTGACACACACAATTTTTTGAAAATTCATTTTTGTAATTTCTATATTTACTCATGGCAGTAAAATATTCTCTCAAATTAAGGCACTAATGGGGCAATGCAACTCCCACTGAAAGTGTTCTAAGAATAATTTACATTTCAAACAGTGCATACATTTCTTATGTTTGTTAACTTAATGTCTTTATCACTTAAAACCACAAAGAAATACATTATACAATTATAGAAATGATGTACCCCACAAAATGCTTTTAAACTTGGTTCTTTTGTACAGTTAGTTCCTAATGTCTCTAGTAGCAAAATAACTCAATATGGCTTGGCAAAAATGCATAGATTAAATGTAATTTTCTTGTCTTCTCCCATTCCCCAATCTACAAACCTGTTGAAACATTTACAGTATTTTGAAAAGCATAATATAAGATACTTAATTTCTCCATCAAGTCCACCGTGGGCAATCAACAGTAAGGCTTTTTACTCCTACAGTGAGGGCACTGAAGTTCAAGTGATTTCACTGCTTTCTTAAAATAGTTCTGTATAGTCTTGCAAGAGCACAACAACTTAAGTCATTTAAAAAAAAACAAAACACTTCAGTTTGTCTCATTTTGAGATATTTTCTTTACTCCTTCCATGAGCTGATCTTGATAGTGATGGCCATTCCACTTGACAGTGAAAGTTCCTTCCTCTCACGCATATGAGGAAAACTGTGTTCTATCACAACTGACAGGCATTTTCTTAAAAATTTGAAAAGGCAGCACCTTTTTAGAAAAATATATCTAGCTAAGCTTTCCCCCAATTGTATTTGCATTACATAGTAATAATTAATCTAATCTACCTGTAGGCAAACCCGCAATTAAAAAAAAAATTGAAAACAACCCTCAGTGTGCTTTTGTGCCAAAGCAAGGACAGAATAACAGCAATCTTAACCCTGAAGCCTGTGATATTGTGTCAAAGAAACAGCCTGTCTGCTCTGCTAGGTAAAGAAGCCTGGTCCATCAGGCGGCAACCCACACAGTTTCACAGGGCAGTAGGTCACGTGGTTAACTGTGGAGGACAAAGAAGAAAACACTGTAATTTAAGAAATGTACTCAGTTTAAAAATAAAATAAACAACGGTTGGAGAAAGAGTAGAGCATGACTCCATAGCACAGCACTTGTCTAATATGAGCAAGGTTCTGGGCTCAAGTCCCAGAACTAACACACCCCACCCCCCAATAAAAGGAGGAGGCACGGTAAACAAGTATTATCTTCACATAACTAACAACTGCATAAAAATTGGAAAGCAGGGAAAAGGAAGTTGTACTCAATGTCTTCTTTTTGTTTCTATTCTTTTCAAAATCATTTTTCTATTCAGTTATAATCCTATAATCCTATTTTAAAGCATTTTAGATCTACTTTATACCCAGGGGGTCAATACAGCACTCTACATAATTAAGTCACCAGTGATGTAATGAGCTAGAGTAGTATAGTGGCTGAGGACTATCTAAGAAGGAAAGGTTAGGAGTCATTTCAAAGATTTAGGTATAGTTATTGACAGTACAGAGCAAAGAAAGGGAAGAACTAAAGATGTTTTAAGCCTGTTTAAATAACATTAGGGACAGGCAAATCAGTACTTTGTCTCAGCTTTCAGATTCAAATAGCTCTCTAGCCTAAGGGTCACATTTGAGGGAAAGCTGGTAATTGGAATAGGCTTTAGAATTGGACAAAACTAGGTCCCACTCCATATGCTGGGTGATTTTGTGAAAACTGTTTAATTTCTTTAAGCTTTATTCATATGTAAAATGAAAACCTGTGAAATATTAGGCCCCTTCAAGAAAGGACTTAATTGGGCTGGAGTATAGCTCCATGGTAAGGCACCTGCCTGGCAAGCCCAATGCCCTGAGTTTGATTCTCCAGCATCCCATAAGCTGGGCATTGTGGTGGATGCCTGTAATCCTACCACTTGGGAGGCTGAGGCAGGAGGACTGCCTGAGTTTGAGGCCAGCCTGGGCTATGCAGTGAATTCAGGACCAGCCTGGATTACTGAGCAAGACCCTGTCTCATTAAAATAAAAAAAAAAAAAAGGATTTAATCAAGTCTCCTTATTTAGCACAGCATATGAGTTATTTCTGGGGGGGGGGGGGGAAAGCCATCAAAAATAAAAAGGGGATGTACCTGGGAAGCTTATCTGGGACCTTATTTGTTAACATCAATAATACCAAATAATTTTCATTTCCTAGAAAAATCTATGCCAGCACAGTTAAAGAAAAGATGAGGAAGTTTTATATAAATTTACGTGAATTTAAAGGATGTAAACCACTAGCTGGTTAAAATACTAAGGACTAAATATGTGTGGTGTATACTAACCTATGATAACAAAAGCTGACATGGAACTAAATATCACATTTATTAATATTATACATTTCTAACAGGAATCAATTATACTAATTTATAAACTAACTGCATATATGTAGACTAGCTATTAATGATATCCTTCATGGTGAAAAGAACCAAATTTCTGATTTTAACATAAGGCTATCTAGTCACTTTTACATTACTGTAAAGATCATCATTTTAATCCTTACCTAGTTTTTCCAGATGTATTTTTGACCACTTTCCGGAAAGACTGATTTGCAGTGGATCTTGTAGAAAGTGTCCGAGGTGAGGCACGAACAAAACTAGATGGTGGGTTTTTAGGGATCTTCTTTACTAAATGAGTCACCCACTTCTTCTGTTCATCCTGAGAACATGCTAGCAGCAGCATATCTCTTGCTGATGTTACATCATAACTTACTATGTTAAAAAACAATTAAAACCATACATTTAAAAAAATAAAATTACGAAGTGCTTCTTTTTCAAGTTCTTAAGCCTCTAAAAGATTTATTATGTTTATTTATATTTAGGGTTAGAGTTATTGCACAGTGGTGAGAGCACTAGCCTAGCAAGCACAAGGCCCTGAGTTCAATTCCCTAGCACCACATAATCCAGGCGTGGTGGCTCATGTCTGTAATCCCGGCACTAGGGAAGACTGCTAAATTTGTGGCAAATATGGGCTACACAGCAAGTTCCTGCCTCAAAGCTAAGTAAGGAAGTAAATAAATAAGTAATGCTTAGATGATGTCTTTCCCCTTAGCTCAATGAAGGCTGATGAAAAAAGCCCAAAATCCCAATACCAGCAGTAATAAACAAAAAGAAAAAGAAAATAAAATCAGATATACAAGAAGCAGAAATAAACATATTTGTAGAATATAGCTTTCTTTTCTCAAAAGAGGTATAGTGTGTTTTTTTTTTTCTTTCAAACTTCCTCTAAATTAACTATAAGATATTTTTGTCTCTGATACAACATGCTGGTCCTGGGAGACAAAGATGGACAAAAAGAAAAATAAGCGAAAGGCGAAAATTTAAATGAATATATCAGAACTCACCTGAAGTTCTTTGCTCTAACTTAGTATGATTTCTTAGTGGTACAGATTTTTCTACAGAGGAAAACTCTTTGAGCTTAGGGGCAAAGGTTTGTAATTCCTACACCTTGGAAGGGTGAGGCAGGAAGATTACAAATCCAAGTCCTACCTGAGCAAATTTAATGAGAGCACATCTTAAGTTAGAAGGTGTGGGAAAGGAGCTACAGGACATAGCTCAATGGCAGAGCCCCCATGCATTTGATCCCCAGTACTACAAAAAAGGGAGAGAACGGAGAAATACTTTGCCTTCTTTAAAAAAAATTATGTTCAGAGCTAATTCTATCTGTGAAATGACAGCTGTGTGTCATATAACCTACTTCTTCAACTTGGCTTTAAAAATCACTACACCTGAGGAAGTAAACTAGTTATAGTAAGATGTAAAAAATAATTATTGTGTCATACCTTTACAGGGAGAAATTAAGTCCTCCTTCTTATCTAAATGATCTCTGTGGCACTTAACATGGCATCTTCGACACTCTAAGGCAGGGGGTGGCTTAAAGACATGCCAGAGAGGTTTGGCACAGGCCTCACAGTTGGCAGGAAAGTGGTAGAGTGTAGGAATGAACTCGTGGCCTTTGTGATTCTGGAAATTAGTTTTTTCAGCTTGTTGTACTGGTTCCATCTCTACATCTTTTCTACATTCACCTTCATTTGCATATAATATCTACATTTAGGAATGGTAAAAGAAGATAAAAAAGGTTTTAGTGTATAAATAAAAGTCCTCAAATACAAAACACTGGTATATTTTCATATTTACTTCATAAAAGCACTTAATATTTTGACAAAAGAGCCTTGGAAATTACAATTTTGTTTTTACCTGAAATATTTTAGGAATTTCTTCAGTTTCAGCTCTGTAAACATCTCCTTGGGTTACAGGTCGAACATGAAATAATTTACTGAAATGGTAGTAAATATGATGTAAGCCATTAGAAAAACTCATTTACAGCAAAAGACAGACATTTCATGGAAGCAGCTGAACAGGTTGCAAATGACCAGATGAAAAGATGTTTGGTATCATTAGTCATCAGGGAAAAACTAAACTAAACTTCAGAGTTTAAAAACCAAATGTAGTAATAACATTCAATGACAGTGAAAATCCCCAATACAATGCTGGCAGAAATGTAGAGCTACATACAGATCCACTCTGGAAGAGTATGGTAAATTTCTTTACAAAACTAAACATACATACATACAGATGACTGAACACTTGCGCTTTTGGGCCTTTATTCTGGGGAATGAGAATTCTTATCTACAAAAACTTTGCTGAGTGTTCATAGTAACTTTATTCGTGTAGCCAAAAATCTGAAAATAGCACCAATGAACAGCTACATAAATTGCGATTCGGTCCATGTGATGTACACAGCTGTGCCTTAGTGTCCTTGGGGACTGGTTCCAGGACCGCTGCAGATACCAAAATCTGAGGGTGGCTAAATCTCTTAGATTATACAGCACAGAGTATAACTTTGCATATACTCTGATCCATTTCCAGGTTACGTATAATACCTAAAGCAATGTATGCATTTTATATGTAGTGTAAACACTGTATTAGTCATGGAATAGGACAGGAAAAAAAGTCTGTGCATAACTTTTATCCTTAGAATTTCTAATCTGCAGTTGGCTGCCCTGATTTTGAAGGTCAACTGTGTAACTGAACAACAATGAAAACAGATCAATTACAACTTAACTTTATCCCAAAGAAATTATGCATAATGAAAAAAGCTGATTCCAAAAATGATACATGACTTGACTTCATTTATATAACATCTTGCAATGACAAATGAAAGACACAGAACAGATGAGTGTCACCAGGGGTCGGAAGAGGTGGAGAAAGGAAGATGCCAATGGCTAGAAGGCAGTGAAGGGATTGGTGCGATAAAATTATACTGTGTTCTGTCGTGTGATCTAGACAAATGTATAACCGAGACAAGGACACACAAATTAAAAAGGAAGAAAAAAGAAAGAAGTAAAATGACCACCATTTTTTTTTTTTTTTGGAAAGGGCATGATTTTCTATACAGAACTGACCAAACAACATCAAAAACCAAAAATTTACAAAAACCTGCCTACAAAAATAGTAAGTGTATACCAGGGTTAGAACATTCAAGGTCAATATAAAAAATATTTACTTCAGACTAAGCTGAAGTGTTAAAGCGGGGCTGGAGGAATGGCTCAACTGTTAAAGTACTTGCCTACCAAGTGCTAAGTACCTGAGTTGGATTCTTCAGCATGACATAAGCCAGGCGTGTACACACCTGTAATCCCAGCATTCAGGAAGCTGAGACAGGAGGACTGCCTTGAGTCCAAGGCCAGCCTTGGCTCTATACTTCAGGACCAGCCTGGGCCGCAGAGTGAGACACCCTCTTTCCCTCTCCCTTTCTTCCTCCCTCCCTTTCTCTCTCTCTCAAAATGAAAGTATCGAAGCAAAACAAGCAAAACTCCTAATCTCAACCATTTATTACATGGAATACAAAAATTAACTTGAAATTGACCTCAATAACTTATATGGAATAAGGGCTGGAGGAATAGCTCAGCAGTTAAAGCCATTGCCTAGTAAGCTCAAGGCCCTGAGTTCAGTTTCCCAGCACCACAGACGCTGGGACTAGTGGTGCATGTCTAATCCCAGACCTCAGAGGCTGAGACAGTAGGACTGCCTTGTATTTGATGGCAGCCTGGGCTACACAGAGGAACAGTAAAGCTTCCCTTTCACAATCTTCTTGCATACACTACTAAAGACCCTAATCATTTAAAACTTTTTACATTGATCTTCGTTACAGTACACCATTTAGAAAATACACAGGCAAGCCATAGATGAGCGAAAAATTTGCATTATATCTTTCTAACATAAGATATACAGAGCACTCTTACAAACTAGTATCAAAAAGATGTGTAGGGCTGGAGGAACAGGTCAGCGGCTAAAGCACTTGCCTAGCAAGCACTACATAACACTCTTAAGTACCTGAGTTTGATTCCCTAGATCCACATAAACTGGGCGTGGTGGCACAGACCTGTAATCCCAGCACTTGGGAGGCTGAGGAAGGAGAATTGCTGGGAGTCCAAGGCCAGCCTGGGCTCCATAGTGAGTTCAGGACCAGCCAGGGCTACAAAGCGAGACCCTGTCTCAAAAAGCAAGCAAGCAAACAAACAAAACAATAGAAAAAGGAATAAAAAAGAGATATAACCCAATTAAGAAGTGGGCAAAAGACTTGGAAACCCATCAGAAAGGACAAATAATGGGCAACATGCAGGGACATGGTAGTACATGCCTGTAGGCCCCGGCTACAAGGATAGGTGAAGCAGGAGGATCATTTGAGCCTAGGATTTCAGGAATAGGCTGGGCAGCAAGGCCATGTCCTTTTTTATTTTTATTTATTTTTAACAATAAAGACATGAGGGCTGGAGGCATGGCTCAGTGGTTAAAGCATTAGCCTAGCAAGTGCTAAGTCAAGAACTAAGTACCCAAGTTCCATTTCCTAACACCAGCACTCGGGGGGCTGAGACAGCAGGACTGCTGTCCAAGGACAGCCTGGGCTCCATAGTGAGTTCAAGACCAGCATGGACTACAGAGTGAGACCCTGTCTCAAAAAAAACAAAAACAAAAACAAAAACAAAAAAACCATGAAAAGATTCCTGATATCATTAGTCATGAGGAAGATGCACATTAAAAAAAAAAAAATGATAGCAATTCGCACCCCTAGAAAAGCTACGTAGGACTGGATGTGGAACAGCTGCAACGCACATGGGTGGTGGTGGATTATAAAATAGCATAGTCATTTTTGAGAACTACCTGGTAGATTTTTAAGTTAAGACCCTAGACTCTCCTCCTAGATATTTACCAATGAGAAAAATTTAAATCAATTAAAAAACTCACATAGTAGTTTTATTTACAATAACTCCGAAGTAGAAGCCACAGAAATGTTTAACAGAAGACTGGACAAACTGTGATACTCTCCTTCAAAGCAATCACACTCAGCCCCAAAACCAACAAGCTGGGCACAACGGTGCTTGCCTATAATCCCAACACCATCGGAGTTAGACAGTAGGACTAAGACAAGCCCAGCCTGGACAATTTGTCTCTGTCTCAAAATTAAAAGGGCTAGCCAGGGCCAGAACTCAGTACAAAGGCCCTTGGTTCAATCTCAGCACTAAAATAAAGAGCTTTCAAAAGAAGCAACCACCACCACACACCAGATATATACAATGCCAGAAGGTGAGTCTCAAAAACATTAGGCTTGGTGGGAAAAAAAAGCCTGGTATAAAAATGTACACAATGTATGATTACATTTATATGACACTCTGTAATAGGCATCATCTCAGGGACAGACATCAGACTGGAAGTCTTTGTAAGGAGTAGTGATGACATTGGTATCTACAATCATGAAATTTCACCAAACTGAACAATTAAGAGCTATAAATAAACAAATATATATATTAAATTTTTATTTATTTTTTTAAGACAGGGTCTTGCTTGGTAGCCCAGGCTGGTCCTGAATTCATTATGGAGCCCAGGCTGGCCTTGGACTCACAGCAATCCTCCTGCCTCAGTCTCCCAAGTGCTGGATTACAGGCGTGTGCCACCATGCTTGGCTTATGTGGTGCCGGAGAGTTGAATTCACAGCCTTGTGTTTATCAGGCAAACATTTCAACTACTATGTCATCCTCCAGCCACAAAGAGCTATACAATTTATATAAAGTCATACCTTAATAGAAAAGGGACCAAAACTCCTTCACCCATCTAAAAAGTATTTAACTTAGTTATAAAAAATGTCTTTCATTTAATCTAATCTAATCTTTTACAACTAATGCTGTTTTTTCCTTTTTTTTTTTTTTTGAGGCAGGGTCTCACTCTGTCATTTATGGAGCCCGGGGTGGCCTTAGACTCATGGCAGTTCTCCTTCCTCAGCCTCCCGAGTGCTAGGGAATTGACTTTAGGGCCTTGCACTTGCAAGGCAAGCACTTTAAATACTGTGCTATTCCTCCAGCCCTTACAACTAGTGTTTTAAAAAAAAATTAATAGAACTTTCTAGGATTTGCTCAGTTTTGTTAACATACTAACTATTATGAGCTCCACAAATATTTAATTCCAAAGGAATAATAATACTTCATGTAAGTTTTTATTTCTCTTAACTAGCACTCATATTAATTTGTATCCTCCTGCATGTTTCATCTCTTGTACTACTAGTCCCTAAGCTCCTTAAATATGGAATTAACTTCATACATGCTATGTCACCTAAGATAATATATAGGTGATGTTTTAAAATGAATGTAAGCAAAAGCAATTCTATACTTATTAGTCTCTGATATACTACTGAAACAGAATAGAACTGTTTTATATTCCTTCTTCATGACAGAACACTAGAAATAAGTCTTTCAAGTACTTAAATCATATCTTATAGCACATATAAAATTTTTCTTCTCATTTTACTAAAGATTTAATATAAAGTCCTATTTAAATTTGTTAAGAAAACCAGAAAAGTACATAACATTGTTTGAGTATCACAAAATGTAAAGTAATTTCAAGTTTGAAAACAATCCCTAATCACTAGTTAGAGTCAACTGATTTAAAATTCACTGAACGACAACGTACTCGATGTCCAATACCATAGACGGGTTAGACTGCTCCTTATCTTGTTCATCATTATAGAATAAAATTTTTTTGCTGCTCACCACAACATACTGAAATGAAAAAATGGAAGAAAGTTAGAAAGGCAACATTACCTTGATTTAAAGTGATAAGCATAATATTTGCCATTCACTTTGTATTAATCTAAAATCAATATTAACAATAGAGCAGTTATTACAATACTATCCTTCAAAGTAAAGTATAATCACAAAGTATCATGAAAAAAAATAGGCACATGGTACCTGTTTCTTCCAGCCATATCTTTTTATATTTCCTCTATTTGGTACAGAAAGCCAACCTTCAATTCTTGACTCTAAGAGAAAGAGAATATAACATAGTAGTCACCTTAAATTATAACCAAATAAAAGCTATTACATGTTGTTTGATGGCATGCAGCAACAGGCAATTGAAAACAGCTAAACGAATAATGCTATAATTTGCTCTTCCATGCTTCAATCACACAAATCAACTTAAAGGGCCATTCAACTATTGCAGAAAAAAATCCCAAGCCATGTTCCCCATAAATTAACATTTAGTACTCAATTACAGAAGTATGAAGTAATGAAGTCTTTAAGAGCCAGGCAAGACTGGAATGGATTTTAGCTTAAATGGGATATGATATATAAAACTTTAAGTGTCACTTAACATTCAAGTAAAAATATGTAGCAAAAGAAAAAGAAAGAAAAAAATTATGCAGCAAGTGGAACAAATCAGAGCCATGATTTACACAAGAAAGAGCAAGCAAAAGTACAGAAGTGTCCTATTACTCACAGAAGACAAGAATAGGAGACAAATAAATAAGGAATGCTGGCAGAACCAACTAGATATAAAGAATAAGAGACAGGCATTTTATTTGCTTTCTCAATACAATATTCTGACATTTTCTGGTAAAGCACTCACAACAATTTCCATAAAACTATCCAAATTAGGCTGAAGGAGCACTTGATTCTATAAACAGGCCTGATTATAATTCTTCACAAACTAAAACATGTAAAACTTTTTAACATTGTGATATTATAATTTAATAAATAGAAAAAGGACACATAATTCAGTTGGCCAATTCCTAATATTTAAATCAGTATGGCATATAAATTCCCTCACTATTTCAATCAAGACTTCTATAATTATCACTACTATTTAAATATCAGTAACGCTTATTAGACATACCTGGGGTATAAATAAAATTCCGTTAGAAATTCTTGTATCAGGTTGCAGTTAAGAAAGTTAAAATTATTTTAAGTATCTAGTATTATATTTAAAACATGCAACAGAATGGTAACCAATTTTAAAGTATGATGTTATGTGATCATCTATACTACAGCTGAAATCATGATCCTAAGGCAATAAATAAATTCTTCTTTTTGCTTGGTACTGGAGAAAGAGTCCAGGGTCTTCACACTGAGCTACATTCCCACCATATATTTTATTTTTAATTCTGAAATAGGGTCTGAATATTTATTTTTTACTTGCTTTACAAATTGTAAGTCATGTTTACCTTTTGTAAATATTAATACAAAATATATTCTTAGAACTGTAAGATAGTTTCTCTTATCTCTACTTAAAATGAGGTGGCGAAGGCTTAGCCAGGTGCAATGGCTTGTGCACCGCTACCCCATCTGTATCTGTAAAAGCTCTGGTTTCAAGCCCAGGCTAATTTTCTGAGCTAATATTTAGAGCACAATTGTCAGTCTGCCCCCCAAAACTTTGCCACTTACTGAACTGGGGTTTACGTTCTCTTATTCTCACTCTACCATGCACTTAATGTATCTGAATTTTGTTTGTGCCATTTCTCTTCATATAAATTATACTTGTTAAAGGAAGAAATAAATAACAAATTTAAAAATAAGATCTCTCCTGACTTTTTTAATGATTGCTGTTAGTTCATCAATAATTACTTTGTTCCTTACGTAGTTATCTAATAAGTTTTGTGGGAGCAGGGCAATATGTTTTATGTACTCCATGGCATCTGACATACAGAAGAGGTACTTCATAAATATTTATTTTGCTATTCTTTTTTCTTCTGAATTAGCTAATGAAAGTCATTCTCTTCCAATCATGGTTATAAGTTAGAAAATTAAACAGGTAGTTTTATATTAAATAATAATGCAGAGGGCTGATGATCAAATATTGATCATTCATAAATATTTTGCCTTTCAAAAGGAGAAAATTAATTAGAAATTTCCTACTATTGTAGCAAAAATTGCAGCTCTCATCTTAAAGTTTACAAACATTAGGATGAACGTGAATTAGAATACATAAGAACAATCATAATACATGATGATATAATTGAGGCTGTTTAATACAATAATTAACTTTAAAAAGACAACTATTGAAATCTTGACACTTAAAAAACAAAATTGTGTATTCTAAAATATCCTACTTCTCCCAGTTACTTCTCTATGAAAATAAATGCCAAAAATATCTATGCCCTTAAGCCTTAGGTTTGGATTAGGAACTATGACACATTCACTGTTAACAGATTTAACACAACAGGCCATTTTTCTGAAGACCTCCTCCAAAAACAGGACTACTTGCAACCTACACAGCAATCTGAAGATAAAATGCTGTAAATTCCACTAGTCTTGTCACAAACACAGAAATCAGCTTTTCCATATAATTTGTAAAAGAAATTTACATCTAAGTCTAGATTATTATCAAAAGTCTGCCACAGAAGTATGTGAACAACTTGGCACATTTTTATTTTTGTGCAGTAACTATAACTTGCAAAATATTAGATATGCACTATGTCAAAATCAGCAACTAATTCTTTTACCCAAATAAGAGCCACAGGGTCTAACTGTGTGTGTGTGTGTGTGTGTGTGTGTGTGTGTGTGTGTGTGTGTGTGTGTTAATAATACTCAATACAGTCAGTTTGAACATTAAAGCTAACCTGTTGTGACTACTAAGTTAACTTGGATATACTACATACTTCTTATTAAAAACTTTTAAATGTTGTAATTTTGTATTAAAAATGACGTAAGAAAGAAAATGACATCAATACTCATAAAACAAGATGCACTGATTATCTCCAGATCACTGACAGGTTAAATTAAAGCTCCTTTCTATGCTCAAATACTTGGAAATACAACAAGCAGTCCATATTCTCAGGTTTAAGGTAAGTAGCCTGGTGTCAAGATGGCTGAAGACAAGAATGACGCAGGTAATTCCTAAGAGATAATGACAGACAAATGGATGGTTGACACTGAGTGCTGATGTTAATGACCTACTGTCCTAATGCTTTATCTACTATATTCTCTTTAGGTAACCAGGTTATCAGTTCTAAAATAAGGGTAGACAATCAGAAAGATGAGACCGTTATCACATTAAAGTTTTGGGGTTTTCTGAGAGGCAGTCTTCCTCTGCTGTCCAGGGTGTTCCTGAATTCTCTGTGTAGCCTAGGCTTGCCTCAAATACATGGCAATCCTCTTGCCTCCAGCCTCCTTACAGGTGAGCACCACCACCCTAGCCTTGATGCAAGGGCATGCTAACTGCTGAGCTATGCCTTCAGACCCACATTAAAGTTTTGGTCATCAAACTGAAAGGCAAACTACAGCTGTATTAACTTTTTTTTTTTTTTTTTTTTTGTATGGAGGATTCAACCCAGGGCTTTCACACCAAGCTCCATCCCCAGCCTTTTTAGTTTTTATTTTGAGAGAAGGTCTTGCTAAGTTGTTCAGGTTCAACCTGTATTCTATCTTCCTGCCTCAGCCTCCCACTTAAGGGTAATCTTTACACAAGGTGCTAGGTCACAATGTGTCAAAAAAGCAAAGGGAGGATGAAGACATAGAAGAGTAAAAAGAATAAAAGCATTTTTAAGAAGTTCAGAGTTATAGGTCAGAGGAGGAGTAACATTTCTCTACTCATAAGAGCTTTAGAATTGAAAAATTCAGGAGTCAAGAGATCCACCAAGCAAGGTTACGAGGTTGCTGAAGTTCTAGGTTCAACGAGAAGGAAGGAAGGAAGGAAAAAAGGAAGAGAAACTGAGCACTTGATGTAGAAGATAATTAAAAGTAAATGTTTATAATGAATCAGATTTAAGAGAAGTAATGAAAGTCATGTGTTGGTTCATTTGTCCAACTAAAAAAGCCAAGTCATCTTAGTAAAACTATGATCCATATCTTAAAAAGCTATAACTTTAACTATTGAATAAACTTAATCTACTCTTCCTCTTTGAACCTGAAAATTCATTTACTAATTTGGTAAACCTAATATTCCAAAAATTTCTCAGATATTCAAGTGATACGTAACTGTGATTAAGAAAGACTATCCAAATGCTTCAACAGTTTCCTTTACACATGCTTAATTCCCAGGGGCCATTTTAAACATGTAGTGAATGGCAGACTTAATGTAACTATTCATTTAATTTACTAACAATTTGTCTGATGCAGAGAGGAGACAATAACACAGACAAAGATTATCAGTTTCTATTTCCAGTATGATAGTCAAGACCCACCACTGTCAAGATCTTTGTAAAGTTTCAACACTGAGAACAGAGTGACAGAGGAAGAGACATCTGACTGGTCTCATTTTACAGCAATGAAGAATAGGTACTCATACTTTGAAATTTGAAAACCTTAAAAACAAAATCCCTGAAAATATACTAGTATTCTAAGTAATAAACTCAGAATAGAGCCAGTAGAAACATTTAAAAGCTCTTTGCCAGCAGACTCCTAAGTTATTTATTAGGTCAAGATTCTGAAATCTAAACAGATTCCTAACCTAAGCCTGCCAATAAAACCATTCAATGATTCTTTGAATGTAGCCTTCATGAAAAACCCAGGATGGAGGGGAAAAATCATTATTTTGTTCTTTAGAGGTCCTATCAATTCATCTTTTCAATTAAAAATTTCCGATCATAGTCACAAATAAAATGTAAAATCTTTGAAAATTCTAACCTAGTATATTAAAAAAAAAAAAAAGGTCAGGTACACATAGACATTATAACATTAACAAGAGACAAGTGAAGAAAAAAGTTGGTTTTAAACTGATACTGAGCAGAAGCAGCTCAGTGGCAGAAGCATCTTTACTCCCGAAGTATCCTGTGACTTACAAAGAGGGAATGGAGCTGTAATTTCAGGGTGAAAATTGAACAACATGTAGCCAAAGTCCACGAAAAGTTATATTCTATACTGAGTGCTGGGATTACAGGTATGTACCATCACACCTGGCTTTATGTGGTGCTGGAGAATCAAACTCAGGGCCTTTTGCTTGTTAGGAAAGTGCTCTAACCATTGTACCATTTTTCCAGCGTCCAATCTACCTCTAGAGTGATGTTCCAACAGCTGAGTCTAGAGGGTCATGTTAGATACAAAGAAATCATCATATAATGATATTTATCTGTAAGTTTCTCAAAAGGTTTCAGAAAGCCAAAATAGAAAATAGAAGGAACCCCTTGACCATAACAACAGGAAATATTCCTTTCCTGCTCTTCTCACATACCTGACACTGGTCTAGTAAAGCCACCAGAAATGAGGAGGGATAACATGGTGAGCAAGTGGGAGCTCCACTCACTTCCCATTTGATTCTCACTTTATCGATCAAGAAAGAATATAAAATGTGCTAAGGAGCCTATCAAGTTCCCTGTATGAATTTTCATAAAATAACATATTAAGATAGAATCTCTGTAATCATTAATACTGTCTCATAAATATCTTTATTCATGTATTATTCATGATACATGCTAATTACAATCAATTTTCAAGTTCGTTACCATGTAAACCGAACTTCCAAATACTAAAGATGTATAGTTTGTTGGGAGTATAGGTGTGTAGACATGCATATGTGCACAAAATTTGTTTCTAATACAATTAAGCCAAGTATAAGGAACTGATCTCCATTAGAAAAAATAAGAAAAAGTCTGAAATTTTAGCCATATATTTCCACCTTTACGGGGCTCCCCAACCCCTCATTGCAGTGTTAATGCTTTTATCTACTCTTCCCAAGTTAAAATTCAACGAAGTGGAGTGAAAGTGGATTCACTCCTATGTTAGGTAGGTCTGGATTTAGCTGCTCTGGTTCTAATTATGAAGTACAGTTCTTAGCTTCAGCACAAGAATATATAAAATGCCAAACAGGTACTACTCACAAAAACATGTGTAATTTTCTTTAAATAGTGAAAGGCTAGAACAGTAGCTCTGAGTTTCACCGTAAAGTCAGGGTACTCATAACAGGTCCTAACCTTCTTCAGGTCTGTATTCAGATACAGCTTCTGAGGCCCATTTTAACAGCCGAGGATTGCTTATGACTTTCAATTCTTACAAAATGTGCCTAGTTCACAACCACCACAGGTCTCGAGTATCACAAAAACAATTCCTGAAAGATCCATGAATGAAACGTCCGAAAGGTAGAGAAATGGTAACAGGATTCCCCTAACATTTAAGAAGCATCAGTGGCAAAGAGAACGGTTCTTACCTGGAAGGTTTCCATCGGTCTCATCGGCACTAGGAAAACTAGCCACACTCGTTGAATCCGAGAGGTCCAGAAGTTTAGCCCGCAACTGCTCGATATCACTCTCTTTGCTCGCCAGCTGCATCTGCAGCTCATTCCTATGTGTACATTCTTCTACCAATTGCTATTTTAAAAAAATTATCAAGATAATATAATTAAGATCAATAATTTCAAACACTAAAGTTAATTTAAACATAAGTAATCTAAACCATTCACAAGAAAACATTCAGAATACAATATGAATGTTTCAACCACACATATTTTTCTTTGAAACTCTTGTGCTTAAGTGACCTTTCTGCCTCAGCCTCCTAAGCAGCTGGAAATACAGGCACACGCCATTCTCCTGGCCACAGATTCTAATGTATGGATGTGATGTTCTAGGATAAGCTTTTATTCGTCTTTGGTACAGAATTTTTTTTTTTTTAAAAGACAGAGCATTTTTTAAAAAAGAAAAAAACCCACCTAAAACAGTAAGACATGTTTTTCTGGCTTGGACTGAGTTAGTTTAAAAGATAAGAAAACCCCCTAAGCCAGTAGAACCATAATTTATGGAGCCAAAGCTTGGATCTAAGTCTGTTTTATATCAGGGACCATATTCACAATTTTACATCATTAATATGCCAGAAAGTATTCAAAAAGAAAGCTTGGTATTTTGACTTCAGAAAAGTAAATCCTGACTATAGAAAACTTCTACCCAATTACAGACAATATTATAACAGAATGAGATGGGATACAGCTCAGTGGTAGGATGCTGTCTAGCATAGGCAAGGTCCTGGGATCAATTCTTACCCAGCACTACAAAAAAATAATGACAGCCATATTTTACTTTCAGTCTGAAATCTAAGAAACAAAGCTCCTGATAGTCTCTCTCAAAGCAGCCACTAAAAATTAAGTTATAATAACTAACAGACAGTAGAGAGGGCATCTTTCAGGCTTATTAAATGTTCCTAACATAGTAATTGTGGGAGTGTAGCTCAGCACCATGTAAGCTGGGCTTGGTGGGTGTATGTCTGCAATCCCAGCATTCAGGGGGCTGAGGCAGGAGGACTAGGACACTAAGTGAGTTCAGGAGCAGCCCCAACTACAGAGCAAGACCCTGTCTCAAAAAACCAAAATGATCAAAGTGTGAACACTATAAATTCAAATACACAATTTTTATACTAGGAAATGCAATCTAAGACAAACAGATACCACGTTTATACAGTAATGATGGAAGACCACAACTTTACATGCCCAGTGCACACGTAAATCTCACCGCTTGCATTTCATTCAGTTCCTTCTGATGTTTCACCACCATCTGGTTAAATTTCTCTCTCTCTTGGTTTAGTTCCAGTTGTAACTTGCGATTTTCCTTTTCTTTCTTTCTCAAATCTTGTGTATTAGCTTTCTTTCTATCAATTTTAAAATCTTTGCGATTCATTATTTCTGCCAACTTATTAACAGCCTGTTCAAATATTAAAATGATATTATTAGCCAGGAACTATATTACAGTCACTAGATTTAAAACTCTACTAAATATACATATTATTTTCCTTCAAAATTAGAAAGCAGGATGTGTATGTGTACACAAAAACGAGGACTAACTAAGGAAGACCAGGATATGATAATTAGTAACACAAGTAACAAACATCAGAGCTGGTGACGTGGCTCAGGTGAAGAGCAGCTGGCTGCATGCATGGGGTCCTACTGCAAAAACAATACAAAAAACAAGTATCTGATAATGCATCTCTCTATCCCAACACTAGAAAGAGATAGTCTCACAAAAGTCCATTCATTGCTCAACAATTACTCAGCACTTACATTGCAGGAACTGTTTTTGGCACTTGATACAAAGATAAAAACATAGTTAGTTCTCCTCTAAAGGCTTCCTCGTGTTCTAGACAAGGCAATACAGCATACAGATGTAAGTAAAAGAAAGAGGCATGCCAGGGTGCTACAGGAAGAGTATCTAAATGAGATGTGGAGAAGTCAGTGCAAGGTTCCTGTGCACATGTGTATGTGTCTATGTTTCTTAAAAAACACATAGGAGACATAAAAGCAAAGAGGAAATGATATGAACAAGAATGTATGGCATTATAAGCAAAAGAAACGGCACTCAGGAAAGAAAAAGTTCAAGAGACTTTTTTTGTTTTCCTTTGGACAAGCAGGAAGACGGGGAAAAGGCAGCTTACTAGGTGAAAGTCAAAAGGCATATGAATAAAACTGAGAAAGGAAAAAGTGTACTTAAAATGACACAGGCTGCTGAAAGCATGTAAGACTGGTACGTGGACTATAAAATATAAGTCATGGTATATTTGTTCTGCATTAATAACACAAAAAGAATATATAGATTATTTTCCCATTAATATGGGGAAAAATAAATAAACCCAAACCTTAACCATTTCCATATACAGAGTTTCACTTAGGGTAAGAAGCCCCACAGTAACTCTAATGGAGTAGAAGTTCACGTCATGGCACTCATAGTACGTATGGAGATTTTCAAAATAATAAATCTAGTATCTTCAAATCCACATGAGGTCAAACTAAGGGGTATGCTATTAAGAAAGTAAAAAAAAAAAAAAAAAAAGGAAAATTGTCCCATTTAATGCCACATCCTTAAAAACCACCTTTGTTAAATAAAGCCTTCTCTGCTTTTCTTTCAATTTGTTGAGTATATATAATTTTCTAGGCTTCCCATATATAACATAGATCACACATAACAATTAAGATGAAATCACACTACATGAATCATGACAAAAAAGAGTAAATGTTTAAAATTTTAAAAATTTATCACAGTGAAAGAGACACTGTCATTAATTCCCCTCAATATACTTCCCTTCAAATTGGCTGGAGTGTAACTAGTACCATATGCGAGGCCTTGGGTTTGATTCCCCAGCATCATATAAAGATTAGCTGTGTACGATGGGGCATGGCTATTATTCCCACCCCTTAGGAGGCTGAGGCAGGAGGACTGCCTTGAGGTGAAGGCCAGCCTGGGCTACACAGGGAGTTCTCTCTCTCAAAAAAGCCAAACCAAACCAAATCAAACCATCCCTTCACTTTGAACACTTAATTGTACAGCTCCTGCCAACTTCTGAAGCAATTCTGGAAACGTCATTGTGTCTTTAGTCGCACTGCTGGGCTGCCTTGCTGTCCTGAATTTAGTCCAAATGTTTATCTTTCATGGTCATTTAAGTTTGGGGACGATCCACAAGTTGCATGGTGCCAGATCCAGGGAGCAAGGCAGATGAGAAGAGGCTGCCGTATTATGAGCTGCCTTTCCACTGGATAGCACGCAGCCTTGGCGAGCCTGACAGTTACTTATAAAGGGCACTCATGAAAAATGACGGCTCCAGAGAAGGGCCAAGAACAACAGGTTAAGTGTGCTCAAAGCAAACAGGAGCAATGTGAGTGTGCTTAACGGTAATGTGTCTTTCACCACAATAAAATTTAAAAAATTTAAATGTTCACTGTCTATTTCACTCATCCTTGTACATTCTATGCTATAAATTTTTTTCATTTAATACTTTAGCATGTATCATAATAAATCCTCTTTTCCCACATTATTATGCCCATCACTTCACTTGTTCTTGACGGCCTCCTTACGTTCCAACGTGGGGATGTTTCCTCATGGAGTACTTGTGCTTTTTCCACTGCTAAGACGACGTGGTTTTTTTTGTTTTTGTTTTTGTTTTTTTTTTTTTTTTTTTTTTTTTTTTTTTTTTTTTTTTTTTTTTTTTTTTTTTTTTTTTTTTTTTTTTTTTTTTTTTTTTTTTTTTTTTTTTTTGGAGCAGCACTGGACAGTGCATCTAGTACCTTTGCAGTAAGGTATGTTCCAAATCCTTTTACTTTTTATTTTGTGAGAGGGCCTCTCCAGGTCACTAAGTTGCTTAAATTAAGCTCAAACTTGTAAGACTCCTGTGTTGGGAATTATAGGCATGTGCTACCATATCCAACTATGTTTCTTTTTAAACATATGTGGAAGGCTTTCTGTAAGATAAGTTCCTAAATGTGCAGTATTATGTCAAAGATCTAAAGTCTTCTCACAGTTATTTCCTAAAAGAGGGTATTATGAGCTATCCTCAGGTTCTTAACAAATACGAGATACTGTGTCTAATTTAAATCTCTGTCAAAAAAAATCTCATTATTGCTTTAATTTTTAATTTTTGGCTTACTAGTGTGGTAAGAATATTAAAAAAAAAAATTTCACTGCTACTTTGTGTCTCAATTATACTTTTAATTTTTTTCTATTGGCCTTTTTTCCTGTTTGCATTTACTTATAAATAGAAATGCTGTTAAAATATTTTGTTTTCTTTCAACTTAAGATATTTTGAGTGCAACAGAATTTGAAACTTTATGTCACAATGCCAGTCTTTTCTTTCATGATTTCTGTCTTGATATAAAGATAACTACAATCTGCACTGGAGTATTTTCAGCTTCGGTATGTTCTGCGAGACTGTGTAAGCTGCATCATCACGGACAGGTGAGAAACATGACACTGGCAACAAGGAAGTTGTACTATTATTTAAAAATGTTATTTGATTCTAAAAATCAACTGAAGTAGTAAGTTATGAAGAATTTGAATTACTGGATAACAGTAAAATGGCAAGACAGAATGGGGAAAGAAAATACTGATTTAAACATATTATTAAAATTAAAGCAAAAATTTATAATCTGTAGGGGCTGGAGGATTGGCTTGGTGGTTAAAGCACTTGCCTAGCAAGCACTAAGTCAAGTACCAAGTAACCGAGTTCAATTCCCCAGCACCACATAGCTGGGTGTGATAGCACATGCCTATAATCCTAGTACTCTCCCAGCACTCAGGAGTCTAAGACAAGAGAATTGCCGTGAGTCCAAGGTCACCCTGGGATCAAAAATATATATATGTATCTTCAACACAATCTAAAATCATATTCTTTCTAAACAGGGTACTTTTCTCAACTCAGCTGTAATACTATTTTCTATTTAAGTTTTCTACACTTAGTGGGGAGAAAATTTACATTATTTGGTTTTTTTCCTCCCAAGAGGTATAAAGGACCTTTATTTAGAAACCAAGGGCACAGAAGTAAGGGTTCCTACTTTCTGTGGAGTAGGACTGCCTCACATTATTTGTTCTTATGAAAGGCTTGAACTATATGACCTTAGGTTAGGGAAAGAGCATAAAAAACAATTATCAGCTTTTGAAATTCAAATGCCAATCTGTGGGAAAGGGGTGAGAGCCTGCATACCTGTGTTTTAAGGGTGCGTTCGTTACTGAGATTCTTTTCAAAAGTAGCCTTAAGTGTACTGATCTCCTCCTCCTTCTTCAATTTATACTCTGCCAACCAATCACATAAAATATTATTACATAGCATTAAATAGTCACTGCATTCCAAACCAACGCGTCCTCAATTATCCAAATTATCATCACTATACAGTACATTTCAGTAACTTCTTCAATTCTTAAGGTTATAGAAGGTATTTATGAAAAGAGGTATTTAATAAAACCTAACACATTACATATATAAACATTAATCACTGAATTCGATTAAACAGGATGTTTTTTTAAACCCTACCTTCTTCTGCCTTCCTCATTTTATCACTTATCTCTTCATTTTCTTTTCTCAGTAGTTCAATATCTTTGGTCAGCATGCTGTTTGTTTCTTCCAGCTACACAAAACATACAAAGTTTAAGCTACATCCTCTGCTCTTCTCATAGTTAGAGCTAAAACCTGTACAGTAATACTTCATAGTTGCACAGAGATAAGGACAGGCCAGACATTGTTTAACTATAGAAAATGTCTGGTTTCAGTAAAAGTATGCAGATACAATTAAATTCTAAATATCTTAAAAGATTATCTCCACTAACACATTTGCCTACAATTCTACATGTGCTATTTTCATTTATTCCTGTTAACAAATGTGTGAAATATTATTTTTTATTTATTAATTACAAATATGAGGCTTACCAAAATTAAAGCACCTGGCCAAGATCAAGTAATTTCTTAGGAGCAAAGCACGATTTGAACCCAAGCCTACTCACACCTGAGCACTTAATGCTGTCTTCAAACAAAGAAAAATCTCTACTTTCCACTTTTAGTCCCATGATTCTATGTAGACTATAGTGTAATTACAGGAATAGATAATAGCTTGTAGTATTGGTTTTCTTATAATGGATCTGAATTTCTCATGCAAAATACTTTCTCAGACTTTAAAGAATTCTGGCTCACAAAAATCAGTATAAGTGGAGTAAGAGAATGAACTTAAGCCATGCATTACTTCATATAAAATGTAACAAAATCTACAGCCATAAAAAATAGCCTTAAACGGAATAAAAATTTCAATTATAAGAACTGTTTTGGACTGAATAAATTAATACACAAGTAAAGAATGATCATTAAGTAAATACATATGTATGCATATCCACACTTTAACATTTTAAAATATAGCCTGTTTATTTTTATTGACTTTTAAATTTTTTTTATTTACACACTGCAACCCTTTCCCCTTCCCACTCTTTCAACCCCTCCCCCCAACTTTTTCTTTCTCTCTCCACAAAGTCCATCTTCTTATTTTCCACCATATCCCTTACATTTTTTAACGTCAGGTTTTCTCAATAGAGAAACCATCTGATATTTAACTTTCTGGGTCTGGTTCATTTCACTGAACATGATGGTCTCAAGGTGCATCCATTTTTCTACAAATAACTCAAATCTGTCATTCTTTATGGCAGATCAGTACTCCCTAAGGCAGAGTAGTACTCCACTGTGCATATATACCAAACCTTCTTTATCCATTCTTCTGTGGTCTGGCATACTGGCTTCTTCCAAGACTTAGCTATTATAAATTGTGCTGAATATGGCCTATTTTAACACAATTTTGGTCATAGAACTTAGCTGACTGTCACACTTACCCGACTTAGAGTGTGATCTTTATCTGTAATCTCCTGTCTATTTCTTGAAGCAGCTTTCTTGCTTTCTTGGGTCAATTCAAAATACTGTTCTTCCAAAAGCCCTCGAGCCAACTGCTCAGATTCCGCTTTTGTCTCTGCTATATCCAACTGAGTAGAAAGAGTTTCTCTGCAACACATTTTCAAGAGAAATGAATATAATTAAATTCAGATCATTTTCCCAACTACAATGAAATGCTTAAAAACATAATTATCTTTAAATGAGGGAAAGAGCTAAGAATTTTACTGCCCAAAATAAAATTTAAATCCATTGCAAACTTTTTACAGAAGTAATGAATTAAACCATTTAAGCTGTCTATTTTTGAAAAGGAATTTATGATGGCCTTGGAATAAAAGACAGCAAGACACAGTGGAAAAAGTCATTGATAAATTAGGCAGCCAGAACCAGATCCTTGTCCTTTCCACCAACGCTAACTGGATAGGAACACAGGGAACTTTCCCATACTTCCTAATACACTCTTAAAATAAGAGTTAAAATAAACTCTATGTGAGGTCTCTTCTACCTCTGAAATTCAATAAAATTAGGAAGACACACAGAGTGTCTCAAATGTGGCCATACACACAAAAATAAAATCTGTTTGCTCCCCTTAATCTATCATGACACCTGAAGTAAAACGAGTGTTACAAGAAACATACTTTTCATTCTGCAGTTCCTGTATCTTCTTTACATATTCTCTATTTTTTTCTTCAAGTTCTTCTTTAAGTTCCTTTACCTGGGTTTTATAAAGTGTCTGCAAAACAAGTGGTAAGAAGCAGGTCAGCAATTTACTATAACAATAAGTAACAGATCCAAAACTCCATCCCTAGTGTTTACACATGACAAATGCAAATCTTTGCCTATTCACACTTACAGATAAATTTTCATTACAATGTTATTCAGAGAGCTCAAAACGATCAACAATCCATATATCCATCAATGCTTGGGTTACAAAAAATAATAGTGTACTCATAGAGTTCAGAAATAAAGAAGGCCTGCACTGTTGATAAACCAAAAAAATATAACGCCAGGTGAAAGAAACCAGGTGCTAAGGAGTACATACCGTTTGGTTCCACACAGAATAAATCCCAGAAATTGTGAAAATGATCAGTGGTGAAAGAAAACAATTGTTTGTTGGTGGCAGAAAGTTGAATGGGGAAGACTTGACTGCAAAGGGGACAGACGCAAAGACCCTTTTGTGGTGAAGGAAACATGTATGTTGATCAAGGAAGAAATCACATGCATTTAGAGGAGTGTCCTTTGACACAGAAATTATACGTAAGTATATTACAAATTATATTTATTTGTGAAATAAAGAGACCTAGCAAGTACTACTTGCTTAAAATGTTAGAAACACCACTTCTCTTCTGTGGGTGGAATGAAGTGGGTAGTTAGGAGACAGGTAGAAGAAACATCAACCTAAAAATAAAAAAATTCTACATTCCCAAAAGAAATACAGTTAAGCTATCAAAAAGAAACATGCACACCCATGTTTATGTCAGCACAATTCCTAACAGCCAAATCCGAAAATCAACCTACCTGCCCATCCACAGAGTAATGGTTAAAGAAGATGTGGTACCTATACATAACGGAATACTATGCAACCAGAAAGAAAGACAGAAATGAAGCGTTTGAACGAAAATGGGACCACCTAGAGTCAGTAATATTCAGTAAAATGGACCAAGCACAAAAGACTGACTACAGATGGGTGTCCATCTTACAAAATGCTCAAAAACAACAACATAAAAAGGTCCCAACATGAATGGCAGGATAAAAAGAGGCAATGGACAGGAAAGGGTGAACCATGGAAAAGGGTGGACACAGACACTCACTGATTCCCTAAACTCCAAGGTTCTAGTGTGTTACAGAATTTGGAATTCATGGATTTATAAAAAATGTTAAATTTTATGTCACGTGTATTTTTTTACCACAATAAAAATATTGAAGAAAAAAGAAAAATACATTCTTTTTATGGAGCTATGGTGTAACAAAACTGATTGAACTTTGACCAACTCCATGAACAAATATCTAACAGATTAGACTCAAATTGTGCTATGTGTTGAAATTACAGAGAATGTCAGTTCTAATGTCTATTTCTTTTCTTTTTTCTAATGTCTATTTCTTTTTAAATCATTCTTTCTAGTTTAAAAGAAGGAAAAAGAACAAGGGCTAGTCAATAGCTATAAGAGCAACTTTTATATTGTGCATTTAATTATTCCTCTAAGAAACAGTACTTGTCAAGGGAAAAAATACACAATTTAAAAAATGGGAACGCAAATACAAAAGTAAGGGCCTATTCTAAGTGTTTCTTTCTTTCTTTCTTTTTTTTTTTTTTTTTTTTTTTTTTTTTTTTTTTTTTTTTTTTTTTTTTTTTTTTTTTTTTTTTTTTTTTTTTTTTTTTTTTTTTTTTTTTTTTTTTGAGACTGAGTCTTGCTCTGTGGTCTAGCCGGTTTTGAACTCACTATGGAATCCAGGCTTCCCTCAGCCTCTTAAGTGCTGGGATTATAGGTGTGCAACACCATGCCCAGCTTATACAATGCTGAAGAATTGAAACCAGGGTCCTCATTTAACCACTGGGCCATACCTCCAGCCCATTTATAACGTTTTAAATTAATCCAAGAAATTGATTCTCATCTCTTTTGAATTCAAAGTGAATCTCTCTCTCTCTCTCTCTCTCTCTCTCTCTCTCTCTCTCTCTCTCTCTCTTTTGAGACAGGGTCTTGCTCTTTATAGTCCAGACTGGTCTCGAACTCAGAGCAATTCTCCTGCCTCAGTTTCCCAAGTGCTAGGATTACAGATGTGCACCATCACGCCCTCCTTATGTGGTCCTGGGGAATTGAATCTAGCTTTAACCACTGAGCTATGCCCTCATCACCTTCAAATAATGAAATTATATGAGTAATTGATACAGGAACATAAAATGATCTGATTTGAAAAGTAAGATAAAAGACAAATTTTAAATTTGGTTCCCAACAGCTTATAAAATTGATAGGAAGATAAAATCGTAAACCAAATTTGGCAAAATGTTAGTAACTAGTGAAATGTCAGTAAATAAATCATGAAAGTTAAAAAATTCTGAAATAACTAAGTACACCATCATATCTATTTCTTTAAGTATAGTTACATGATATAGATTTAAGTTCATTTAATATAACAAATCAATACAGACTTAAGTTCATTTATTACAGCAATTCACTTATTCAGTCTCTGATAGAAGTTTATCCTAAGAAAACTGACTGATATAAGGATAACCTTTTGAATGTTCAAACATGTACCTTTCAGTACTCAGCAAAGGCTTTTGAAATTCTCTTTTCTTTCTCATATTTTCTAGCCCAATGAAATTCATCATTATAGTTCTTTTCTTTTGTGGACTGGTGCATGAGGCCATGTTAAAGAATCACGACAAAGATATAGTAAAAAGCAGAAAAAAAGAACTTCTGGCACATATCCAATAAAGGGCTCTGGTGAACTCACAGAAAAGGCATTAAGATTTGATCACAGCAGCCCATTAGAGGGAGGGGTGGGAAGCTGAGCTAAAAAGTGGTGATTTGAGTGAAATGAATCAGCTGCAGATTAAATATGTTAAGTATCATATAGTTTCTGTGATTTGGGAAACCCAGAATACAGGTATTCTATAGAACCACACAGTGTAATAGTGGGAGTTGGGGGGTGGGAGTGGCGAGGAGGATGTGGGAAGGCCAAAAATGAGAAGGGATTGTAAAGTTGATGTGATATATATATGTGCATAAAATACTCAAGTTCACTGTAAACATTACGTATTAATAAAAATGGCGGAAAAAATAGCTGAATGACAACCTAGCAGATTACTCACAAGCAAGGAAATAAGCTGAACGTAAAAGTCACATTGTGGTTTTTTTTTATAGAAGCAAAATCAAGAATCCATAGCTACTATCATAAATTGTCTGACATCTACCCAAAAGTCTGACAGCATTCTCTGAATCATCTGTGGAAGCACATATATAAGGAAGAGTGCAGGATGCTTCTGGCTACTTCACAGAAGTTAGTTTGAATAATTACGACTAATGCACATTTGGGGAAAATATTTTTCAACAAAAATAAATTAGGGAATCATTACTTGAAACAGCACTCACACGTGGTTTCTATAGCACACTATCCGGAGTAACTGAACTCCATGCATTTAATTTCACTGAATAGGGATTGTAAGACAGGTGCTGCCACAGTCAAACTAAAAGCACAACTTGATCAATGTTAAGGTGAACACAAGCTTGGCAGGCCTCCCAGAACACACAAAATTCAGAGATTTCAATAAAACCTCAAAGTTTCAGCTGTAAATGTTCATAAACAGTAGTAGTGAAAATAACTGGACCAGTAGCAAATTAAGAGAAAGATAGATGTAAAAGTCAAACAAGTCACATAAAGTACACAACTAAAGCAGGAAAAAGTTCTTAAACATCAGTTTTATACACACACACACACACACACACACACACACACACACACACACATATGTATATATACACACACACACATATATGTATACACACACACACACACACACACACATATAACCCAAAGGCCACCTTTAATGTGGTATATACATGATCAATATACAATACCTTGTACTTTAAAACATCTGAGCCGAACAGGCAAACTGAACCTTTAATTAATCTGATAGCAATTCTAGGACCCTTTCCACAAAAACATTCATTTCTTCACAACTTAGACTGAACTCAGATATAGATAGGAAATGTGGGACTGAAAAAAGAAAGTTTTTTCGTAGTCACTTGAAAAAGAACTACAGTTTACAGAAAAGATCTCAATGCCTTGCTTAGATTAGGTTTTGCCAGTGTCCGGATGCACAGGTGTGGCTCACTTACCGAGAAGTATTGCTCAGCTTCAAACTGATCCTGCAGCTCCCGCATCTGCCCTTCATTTCCTCTGTACTGTCTTTGAATAGAGGGAAAAGTAGTGAACAAACGTTACTCACAGCAGTCTTCATATTCTCTTTAGTTTGTTAAAGTCACTAAAATAAAAGTTTCACTGAAATAACCTTTGTTTCAAAACATGCTTCTTTTTACTGTGTTAAATGTTGTTGGGCCCCGCTGCCTCGCTTCAGCTGGATCCTTACAAAGTGCTGCCGTGCAAGGCTGAGGGGACCTTTGCCTTCAAGAGAGTATTGCTGATATACAAGAACTGCAAAAATAAAGCTAAAATTCTTTTTGGAGAATTTTTTGTAGGAAATAGCAGTTCTAGGCATATATTTTAAATATCTTATACAGTTAAGTAAACAAAAACACAGGCCATGAAAATATTAAGTGGTAAGTCAGTATTATATAAAATAACCAATTAAAAATAACTAGGTGATAGAAATGAATAATTAGATAAAAATAAGAAGACAAAGCAAGAGCAAAACCTTAACAGAAGAGGAGGAACACAGACAAACACTAGCCTTCGGTACGCACATAAGCACAACTCAGAGAGGAACACACTCAGACAAATACAATATAAAGAGATATGTCAAGGACTGGGCACTTCACCTACAGCTGGTAGGCTTTTATTTATTTACACAGCAATTACTTTGTATTCTCAGTGTGTTACAAGGCACGTGGCTGACAGAAAGTGTACTGCTTATGTCCACTGTGTGCTCAGTGAGAGTTGCTTGGGAAAGGAAAAATATAGTACACATTAACTGGTGACAATGGTGCTGAAAAATTTACTAAGATAAATCCAACACAATCAAAACTGACAATGCTATCTACAAAACACCATTTTACAAATAAAACTAGCAAGTGAAGATGCTATAGAAACACATGATGTGGCATGAAGTATATCCATCTTTGACAATAATTTCTGAAGCATGCCCTTACAAATTTTGAAAGTAATACAAACATCTTGCTTTGTCTCCATTTCAAGTAAGCAGGCATAGTAAGAGAAAAAGAAAAAAGATACTTTGCACTCTAAGACATTAGATTCATCTAGTCTAACTTCAGTCTTAAATAGAAACCATAACATATTTTCTGAAAGGTAGAATAACCTTAATAAAAAGAAATTTACTTTCAGCTTCTAATTTTACTCTGAAAAAAGTGATGATTTTTATGGATATGAAAACCAGGAGAGAAAATTGTGGTTTTTCCATTAAACAGTCTTACTACTGTTAAGTCAACAGTCTTAAAAATCAATTTTTCTCCCTTTAATATCTGTATTTTTAATTTAGGGAGCGTTTCTTTCCAAAGCCTGGACTCCCTTACAGGCTTTCAAGTAAATTTCTAAATGCTTTTTTTCTATCTTCCTTTTACAAACTCTAATAATCTGAACATACATAAAATATCAAGACATAAGTCAATGCTGAGCACAAAAGAGAAAGAAAACACAATGGTATGTGCAAGACTTACTTTGTAAGTTGAGCTAACTCAAATTCTAATAACCTCTTGGCTTCCAACAAAGTATTTATTTCCTGTTTCATCTGCTTTTCTAAACCTTTTAAATTGTCTGCCTCAAATGCTTGAGTTTTCAATTCATTTTGTAACAACAGCCGTTTATTTGATTCCTGTTCCAGCTGCAAGGTTAGATTCTTAACCTATGAATGAAATAAGTATAATTAGCATCTAAATTACTTTGTAATTTATTAGACATTTCTTGAAAGACTACTAATCTCAAGGATATCATAATTCTTTACATAATAAAAAAACATGAACATTATAAAGAGTCTCCCCTATTTTTTATGTTGATTCTTGCAGGCTTACCATCAAGTCAAATCAATTTCCTAATTTCACACATGAAGTCTCACAGAAAAAGAAATGTGGCTTCTATCTACTGAATCTGCACAGGAATTTTGGAATACAAAGTGATTATAAAAGCCACTTAGGGTGTCTCTGGGGGTAAGATATCCCAAAAGAGTACTTAAATTTACACATTCATAAATGTTTGTATGTTCTACTAACCCTCCAAAACATAGTAAACAAACCAAACATTGAATTCTTAAAGTGATTGATAGTGTTTTCATGATGTGATCAGATTCTTTAATCCTTCCACTGGCCATTTTCCAAAAAGTGATCATACTATTCAGATCCTCAAAAACAAACTCCTTCACCTCATTGTCCACGTGCACATGATGCTGTCTTTTCCTTCTTCTTTGGAAGGTGCAGACTAGGGCACACTTGAGCTTACTTATTCTTCAGCTTTCACCTTAAATGTCACTCCCTGAGTAAGGCTCAATTCTCAGATGTGATCAGTCATATGTTACAGCATTCTGCACTGCCTTTTTAATTATTTGCAATATATGTCATTATTATTTTAATATCACTCTTTCCCTCTACACTGGAAGTTCTAAAAAGTAAAGACTGTACCTACTATACTTACCTCAGTAACCTTCACCCCTAGAACAGAGCCAAGCAAATAACAGCTGGTCAAAAATTATGTTTTTAAAATGACTGGCATTTTTCAAATCTTCATACATTCCTCTTGTGAACCAGCACTAGCAACTATCTCTAATCTCTTTTCTTTCAGTTAATCCTATATGCCAACAGCAAATTGTTTTTACCAATACCTCCTATGCCAAGTTATAGAGACTATCAATACGCTGGCTCCTGAGTTTCTCTCCATGACTACCTAACGTGTCTCTTCTCTGGTCAGATCAAGTTCCTTTTTGCCCCTTTCTTACCTATCTTCTCTTCCAGTACTCACTTTTTTTAGTTTAGAAGTATCTACACTTAGGAAAGTTTTCTTCTAAATACTTTCTAAAATAAATATAGTAACTATCAAGATATAGTGTTTTCTCATTATTTTATCCACAACTTAATAAATGTGTATATTCTGTGTTTTCTATCTAAGCCAGTTAAAGACTGCAGCTGAACTTTTAAAAAACTAACAGCAATGCTTCACTTTGACATTTTAAGATAGCTTATAATAAGTTCATTTTTAGCAGATGGTTAGTTTATTTAGGGGAAAAATAATAGTGTTCCCACATAATTGTACTATCATACTGCAAAATGAAATTTTCTAGGTAGTGAATGTTCAGTAACTATTTCAAATAAAGATTCTAGATACCAGACTGACCACACAGTTGTGAGCATACAAACATCTGGGTTATTTTATCCTAATCTTTTCCATGGTGTCTAAATTATAGATAATGGCTTGGCATTCACAATGTATGATGTTTCTCTGTTAAAAGATGAACAGAACTGGTAATGTTTTTCTTACTTCATCCTCCATCCTTTCTTTATTTTCAGCCAAATGCTCCAGCTTCTGCTGAGACTGTTTCAGATCGACATCCAGCATGGAGCACTGTTTCTCAATCTGAACAACTCTATTCTCAGCCTTCTCTCGAGCCTCTCTTTCTTCCTTCAGCTTTTTTTCCATCTCTGTGATAAAAATGTTATAAACAGACATTTTAAGATTATCTTAATACTTCTCATTTTCCATCGTCTCCACTGATTTTATCCTGGGACTTGGTGATGCTATCAACTGTGTAAGTTCCAACATTATTTAAATTATTCATAGGGGCATCTCTAAGAGATGCTATAAAATATAATTAAAGTAATACCTTCTAAATCTAGCCTTTACCCAATGATATGAGGTTATTTAGTACCATTTTCAGACAGGAAGTTCAAGACTATAGTTAAAAATAGCTTAATGAATAGAAAAATGGAGGTAGATCAAATAAAAGCAGAAAAATATAGTTGTTATTAATCAATAGCTTGCATTGTTTGAGAAAAATTTTAGAAGGCTTAAGTTGACAGAAACACTAACTTATGCAGGAGACCTTCAGTCAAGATAGTGGCTGTGTAACAGAGTTGCACAATGTCTCCTCATGGACCCATTTAAAAAGTTGAGAAAATAATCAAAAACCACCTGTTCAATATGGCTAGGACAGGGAGAAGTGCCCCAGCAAATCAAAGGAAGCCACAGGAAGGTCATAAAACACAGAAAACACACAGGAAGCAGAGGTAAGCAGCACCCCAGAAAGTCAACTCAGGCCAACTGAAAACAGTTGTGAGCTGCCAGAATGCACACATGTAAAAAAGCCTGCCTGGAGCCTGGAACCTCTGACAGAGGAAGCAGAGGAAGGAGAGCCCAGCACCTGAAAGGTGGTCACGGGAAGGTCAGAAATCCCGAAGACATATCAGAAGTGGAGAAAAATGGCGACCCAGGATGAGTGAGTGTGCTTCTGAGCTGCCAGCATCTGTAGAAGGAAAGCCCAGAGCCTGGAACCTCGACCAAAGTAAGCGCAGACTGAGAGAGGTGGGAACTGGCAGCAGCTGTTAGCCGCAGCCTCCAAAAAACAAGCCTGTGGGCAGTGCATACTACAAATGCAATGCAAGCTCTCCCTAGAAAAGGTCTCCCCAAGCCTAGATCAAAATTAGTGCTTGACAGTTATTACAGACAACCACGTAAGTAGGGGCCACTTAAAAAAGAGCCCAAGACTAAACTGTTTAGAGTAAAATAAAAAGTCAGAAGAGCACATCAGGGCTTTTGGGGTTACTCTTAAATAGTGCCGAGGAAGAAACTGGCACAAGAGACAGTTGTGGAGGGTGAAGAAAGGCTGCCAACCCCCAGAACTGCTCAGGTGCAGTGGGAGCACCTCCAAGAGTGGGGAGCTCTGCTCTCAGGGAAGGGAACCAGGACAGGCTAGAGAGCTTTGTTGAGGGGGCTGGGTGTGATCAAGACACCTCAGAGGCCACGGAACTCTTAGGTCCTCCCTCACTGTCTACTACAGCACAGAACTCAGAGGAATTACAGCTCCTCACACACCTCATAACTGTTCAAAGAAACCTCTCAGCCAATTCTTCTTTCCCTCCCTCCCTCCCTTCCTTCCTAAGATAGGGTCTTGCTCTATAGTCCAGGCTGGCCATGGACTAAGGACAATCAATCTGCCTTAGCCTGCCAAGTAATGGGATGATTACAGGTGTGAGCGACCACACCCAGTTTTATGTGGTACAAGAGAATCAAACTCAGGACCCAACCACTTTAACTGCTGTGGCATTCCTCCAGCTGCCTGGCTAGGCCTTTAAAGTGAAGCCCCTCAATAACAGAAACATGGAAAGAAGACAAGGCAACAGGACATACATAGAAAGTCCTGAGATCCCAGAAACTAATGTTACGGGCCCTGAAATAATGGAACTCATAGGGAAGGAAGTAAAAAAGCAAATAAACAAGTCAAACAATCAGTTCAAATAAGATACTCTCAAAGAAATGCAAGCAATGGTCAGAGGGCTCAAACAGAAACTTATTAACCAAACAGTGGCCCTAATGAATACAAAGCTTACTGAGCATTATAGAAGCAACAAATAAAAAGGTGCCTAAGATAATAAGGAACATTTTGACAGAGAAGTACAAATTGTGAAAAGAAATATAGCTGAAATTCAGGATATGAAAAATACATCTGAAAGCAGGGGAAGTTAACTTCAACACTGTGAGGACAGAATTTCAGCGCTTGAAGACAAAGCTGAGGAAACAAACACCGTAATGAGGCACAACTTCAAAATTAGAAATGAGCAAAGCAGCTGGATAGAACAGCTGATGGATGATTCAAAGAGAACCAACCTTGGAATTACAGGTGTGGGAGAAAGGGAATAAGCCAGCACCAAAGGTGTATTTATTCACTGAAATCATACAAGAAAATTTCCCAAATCCAGGAAAAGAAATTAATTTTCAGATATAAAAACCTTACAGAACAAAAAATAACTTCAACCAACAAGACTTGCTATGTCACATCATAATCAGAAATACAAAATAAAGAGAATATTAAAAGCAGCAAGAGAAAAACAGACATTAATCTACAAAGGCAAAACCCATTCAAATTACTACAGATTTCTCAAAGCAAACTTTGAAGGCCGGGAAAACATGGAACAAAATCTCTCAAGCTTTAAAAGATATACCCACCAAAATTACTCCTGAAAACTGAGTAAGTGTAAAATTTTCATGACCAAGAATCTCTGAAGAAATTTGTGACCACTACCCAGTATTGCAGAAAATACTTGAAGGAATCTTTTCTTTTTTGTAATTTAATGTAATTTTTTTCTTTTTTGAGACAAGGTCTCACTCTGTAGCCCACGCTGGTTTCAGAACCTGGACTCACTATGGAGTCCAGGCTGCTCTTAACACTTGTGGCAATCCTCCTGCTTCAGCCTCCTGAGCACTGGGATTACAGATGTGTGCCGCCAAGCTCAGTGTATGTGGTACTGGTAAACTGAACCTAAGGCCTCACACTTTAACTGCTGTGCCATTCCTCCAGCTCTTGAAGGAATCTTTGAAACAGAAGAGAGACAAGCAGCACCAAAGTACATAGAGGAAAGGAACCATCTAAAGAGCAAGTGTAACAAAAAAATAGATTGCAGTTTGAATCATTTGATTGGTATCCTTCTAAAACAGTATCAGCTGTCTCATAAAATCCATGAAACTTCCCTCCTAAGAATTATTCTTAACATTTTTACTATATTAGTTTGCAAATTATAATTATATTCAGCCTGGGGAATTGGCATAAATTCTTTAAAAATATGTATGCAAGAATTTATGAATAGGTAGATAAAATGATAAACCAAATGATAAACCATTTATGGCAAAACGTTAGTAATTAGTTAAATATGAGTAAATAATTTATGAAAGTTAAAAGAAATTCTGAAATAACTAAGTATGCCCTTATAGCTATTGCTACATGTAATATACTTTAGTAATATAGATATAAGTTCATTTAATGTAGCAATTCACTTATTTGGTCTTTGATATAAATTTATCCTAAGAAAAATGATTGATATAATGATAACCTGAATGACTTTTGAATGTATAAACATTTATCTTTTGGAATTCAGCTAATAATTTAAAATTTAACTTCTTTTTGTCTCTCACATTTTCTAGCCTTATGAGTTTCACTGTTATAGTTCTTTTCTTATGTGGATTGGTGGGTGAGGCCATGTTAAAGAATCCCAACAAAGACATACTGAGATAGAAAAAAAAACTTTCAGCAAATCACCCCAAGAGGCATCAAGATAGGGCCACTGCAGCTCATTGTACAAGTGGGAAGCTGAGCCAAAGAGCAGTGATCTGAGTGGCGAAATAAGATAGATGCAGATGATTAAATAAGTTAAATACTGCATGGTTTCTCTGATTTGGGGAACACAGAATACAGGCATTCTATGGAATCAAATGGGTGTGATAGTGGGAAACGGGGGGATAGAGAAAGTGTTGGAGGGCCAAAACTGGGGAGGGCAAAAGACTGTAATGTGGATGTGATATATACGTGCACAAAATACTCAAGTTCACTGTTAGCATTATGTATTGCATGCATATATATGGAAAAAAGAAACACTAACTTATGCAACTCCAGAGAAGCAAGACTTTACAGTAGTAAATCACCTATTTTAATTATTTGCAAAATATCTTAGCCTACACTGAGGTGCCTTTCTTTCCCCCATTTTATTGATATGTATAAGTGCAAAATCTAAGGTTTACATTGGTTTTGGGCATTTTGTACACATACATATCTAGTCACGGTAACAATACCTTTCCCACTTTCCTTTCAATCTACCCCCTATCCCCTACCCACTCCCACAACCCACCCCTGCCCCGCATTCCCTTTATTTTTCACTTTAAGTTCTGTGAGATAATTGTGATCTGGGATGAGGTGCTTTTTGAAATATGACAATTAAGGGTCTAAGAAGTTTATTTTTCCATGGTTGTACTAGGAAATTGTAGAACTGTTAAGCGGTTGCACCAGGAACCAAACTCAAGTCTGCTCTCCCACTCTGAGACTGCCCTCTAGGGGACAAAACAACAAAGCTGGCTGTGCCAACACAATCACCACCTCCTGATCATCTTCGGTCTAACAAAGCTCAAATCTATTCACCTATGTTGACTGCTCACACCTCTCCTTTGAGCTCTAGATGTATTCAAGTATATATACTTACACACAGACACACACAGAGGAACTGACAATTTAACATATCGACCTAGATAGTTAATAATCTTGTGAAAGTTTACATGTCTTTTTGTTGAAGTTAGTGTGGATTAAACCCAGGGCCTCACACACTCTAAGCCTGTGCTCTATCACCCATCTATACGCCCAGCACCCAAAGTTAACATGTCAAAAGAGATAGCTTTATTTTCCTCCCATCCTCGAACCACACCTATCCCACTCATCTCAATTTAAGTATTGATATAATCACCGGTTCAGGTTTCAAACTAAAGCCCAAATTTTTCTTCATTCTTTCTTAACATCAAACTCACCAGAAATCTTGTCTTTTCTTCCTCCCTCCGCTTCTCTGCACCTCTAGTACTATCACTGTGCATGGCTGATAGCCTTCTAAAGGATCTGGTTTTTCACTGGTAACGCTCTTCCAAGAATTCTCCATACAACAGCCAAGAGCATTATGCACACCAAAACAGCTTGAAATGCTAGTTTCCTAACTTCATAGGAGTACTGAATTTACCATCTCTTCTGCCTAGAATGTACTTTCTCTAAATCTTTTAATAGCTGGTTCATCTTGATTTTCAGTTTCTGAGCCCTTTCCTCAGAACTTCACTTAAGCCTTTTTTCCCTTTTCTTTTCTTTGCATTGCTAAGAAATAAACTTAAAGCCTCAAATGTGCTATGCAAAAATGCTCTATCACTGAGTCACATTCCTAGAGAACCACATGGACAGTAATGTCACCTTCAAATCATCACACTAGTGTGTATATTTCCTTCACACTGACAATGGTAGCTGTACCTGTATTCAGTCACGTATTTATTTCCTTTTTTGTCTATTTTCACCGTCAGAAAATAATCTCTTAGTGAAAGGTGTTTTGTCAGTCTCATTCCCTGCTATATTCACTTGTAGCAGGCAGTAACTGATGTGTGAAATCAACAGTAGTTCAGTACAACTGAAACACAGTGTACACATGAGAAAGTGCAGAGAGCTAATTTAAAAGATGAGAGATGCCAACCCAAAAACCTGGCATAGCAAAAGGAGTGTGAAATGTACCTTGTAAACAGTAAGAAGCCATTAAAAGATTTTTAAAACACTAGCACAGTAAGACTTGGGTTTAAAAAGAAACCATTCTGATCTAGATACCAATCAGGATTAATACTAGAAAAACTTGGCAGAGTATAAAAAGCTAAGAATATAAAAAGCTAAGTCATTGCAACAGATCAGGCAAAGTGATGTAATCATGAGCTACCAGGAAACAGGATTAGACAGCACACTAGAACGTCTCACTGATTCCCAGGTTGCTGGTTTGGACACTTATAAGGTGAGCAATACTACCACTCATTTCCCCATGACACTAAAAACTTGCTATGGCACAAGCACCTTACGTGTATTTTCTCATCTGTTTTTTACTTAAGAAGCCAAGTAGTTCTGTCTGATTGGTAAGCCTTGGATCATGAAGACTATGCAACCATTAACCAGTAAGACTTTAAGAAAGGACCGATTTCAGTGGACAAGCCATTAGTTTCCCCTTGAGCAAACGTAATCTCTGGTGCCAAGTGACACATCCAGCCTGTAGCAGGTTAAGAAGGAACGTAAGATGAACGGAAAGACTCCTTTAAAAACACGAAGCCTGTTTATCTTAAGAGGATGAGATGAAACAGAAGAAACTAGAAAGTGCCATGGCAAGAGTTTGTTAAGTTCTAAGATGAAGTCTGAATGGCCAATAAGCACGTAGCAAAATGCTCAGCATCTTTAGCCATCACAGACAGGCAAATCACAACAACATGGAGGTTCCATCTAACTCCAGTAAGAATGGCTAATATTAATAACTCAAAAACAAATGCTGGAGAAGATGCAGAAATGTAAAGTGGCACAACCACTAAGGAAAGCAGTATGGAGATTCCTCAAAAAACTGAAAATCTGTATTTCATTTGACCCAGCTATACCTCTTCTGGAGATCTTCCCAAAGGAGTTAAAGTCATCATACGAGAGTGACACATGCATACCCATGTATAAGCAGCACAATTTTTAATAGCCAAATACAGGAAGAAGCCAGTATGTACAACAACAAATGAATGAATAAAGATGTGGTATATTCACTCACTGGACTACTTTGTCATAAAGAAACACAAATTTGAGTCATTTATAGGAAAAATAAATGACATCCTGGGAACATTTACACTTACAGAAATGACCCAGATGAAGTTAAGTATCTTGTAGTTTCTCTAATATGAGAGAGCCAAACCATAAAATAGAAAGTAAGAGATGGCAGAAAGTAGGAAGACAGATTTTGTGCCAAGCTCATAAAAGGGGATGTGGGGGGAATGGACCTGAGGGCACAGTAAGGGGAAAGGAATGTGATATATAATTAAATATTTAAAAAAGAGTTTGTCTGTTAGGTTTTAAGATAGAAAATAGGGTTAGGGCAGAGTTTTTGCCTCATATGCTTAAGAGCCTGCAGCTCCATCACTAGCTGAAAAAACAAAAGGCGGGAAAGACGTGTACCTGTATACAAGAAAGAAGCTAGCATAGAAGGAAAAGCTGTGGAGAAAAAGGAAAGAAAGGCAGAAGTCAGGATGAAATCAGAGGAGATGGCATCTGCGTACAGCAAGAAGATTCTATGACAGGGAAGGAAGAGGCTAAGCCCCTAATATGAGGCAGCAGCTAACTCAGCGGGCAGAGCAGCAGGAGACGATCACTACAACCTCTGAGGAGGAGGCGCTTGTCAGTCTTGTTCCCTGCTATATTTATCTGTAGCAGGCAGTAACTAATATGTGAGATCAATAAATGCAGTTCTGTGTAAGTGAAGCACAGGATGCACACGAGAATGTGCAAAGCACTATTTATAAAGACAAAATTTCTTTGCCAAATAGCAGAAAGGATCACTTTCTAAAACTGCTGTGATAAATGAAAGCAGAAACTTGATTAAAGTAAAAGCCTGGGAGATAAAACTGACTGATTAAAAAAATTATTATTTTTTTTTGAGACAGGGTCTCACTCTGTAGCCCATCCTAGCCTTGAATTCATGGCAATCCTTCTGTCTAAGCCTCCCAAGTGCTGGGATTACAAGCATGGACCACCACGCCCAGCTTACATGGTGCTGAGGAATTAACACAGGTACTTAGAGCTGCTATGCAAGTGCTGTAATTGCTGAGCTATTCCTCCAGCTAGGAAAGAAAGAAAGAAAGAAAGAAAGAAAGAAAAGAAAAGAAAGAAGAGAGAGAAGGAAGGAAGGAAGGAAGGAAGGTAAGTGGGTGGTTGTCTGAACTAAGGTTGTATTTGAGATAAAATACAAAAGAAATACAAAAGAATAAGTAAATTAAAGGTATAAAGCAAGAAAGCAGATGAGTTAGCAATGAGGTCCACAATGAATGAGGAATAAAAAGAAAATAAGGGCTGACAATGTGGGAGAATGAGGGATTTCACTAACTTTTTGTTTTTAAAGGTAGCAGCATAAGGGAAATAAAAGTTCAAATTGCGATTTACAAAAAGGAAGGTATCCAAAAGCATTCTTTTTCTATATATTTATTTTGAGACAGGGCCTTGTTCTGTAGTCCAGGCTGGTCCTGACCTCACTACATGGCCCAGGCTGGCCTAGAACTCATGGCAATCCTCCTCCCAGGTGAGGTGATTACAGATGTGTGTCATCATGCCCAGCCACTGTAGAGTACTAGGGAACTGAACCTGGGGCCTCATGCTTCCTAGGCCAGTGCTCTATGCTTCCAGCCCTTAAAACTAATCCTGGACAAAATATTGCAACTGATACTTACCACACATTGCCACAGATTTTGCCTCTTCAAGAGACTGATGTTTGTCAGTTAAACGAGCTTTGGTTACTTTGTGTTCATTTACTTCTTGTTCTAACCTTTGTTGCAATGACTTAAGCTTGTAGTTTAAATCAATCTCTAAATTATTCTTTTCCTGTAAAATCAGAGTGACAGTCAGGTATTGAAGGGTGTAGTCAATGAATAATTAAATCTTACATTTTTTAATATACCACAAGAAGTAAACAGTTTACTTGCATAACCATGATATATGTTAACTAAAAACAAAACCTTTTCTTTATTGTCCTCCCTCTTCCTTCCATGAACCATGGCTGATAAAGAACAAGTTTCATCAGTGGGCACATTCAAAACAATTCAATAATTCTTTTTTTCTCCACTTCTATTGCCACTTAAAAAAAAACTATCTTAGTCTACACTTGCATTTATATACATATTTACTGTGCTTTGATTAAAATAAAAAGGCATCTATGGCAGGTGAGTGAGCCTGGAAAGGAGAAGTGAAAATCTGTTCCGATTCTATCCACATACTTTACTCTTACTTTATACTATTTTCACATTTACACCAGACTGGCCATCAAAATCTTACAGTGTTACAAAATACGTTCATAGTTCATAGGACAAGATACGTCATGGTTTTTTGATGCTTTATCTGACATTCTGTTCAAGATGCAACACCGTTGGAAGGCACTTAAAACAATGAGTCCTGAACCTAAAAATACTTAATTGTTTCCTTAGCAAGGTACATAAGTACAATTTTTGACTGTTAAGGGAATTCTGAATGCAAAGAACAATCACCTTTTCCCATTTTGCTTACTTTTACTAAAAAAAAAAAAAAAATGGAGCAAGCATGCAGGGTATACTATATACTAATCTTCTATTTTCCTTCCTCAAAAGACCTTAAATGAATATCCACACCTTCATCTTACCTATCTATGCAAAGGAGATAGTAAAAAAATTCTTTATGGAATGCTGTTTCCAAACCAAAGCAAGGAGATGAGCTGTTAACACTAAACACTTAACATCCTCAGACAAACCAAACTTTTGGAAGTATAACTACATAAACTATTAAGAATAAATGCTAATTTATAAAACTGCATTATCATCGTTGATAATCAGTAGCACTTTCTTATATTGGTATATGCTCATCCGTTTACCTTCTCTGAGTGATTAAGCATGTCTTGGGCCTCCTTTCTTTCTCCTTCTACTCTTTCAAGATTATGTTTAAGATGCTTGACCTCTTCTTGTAAAGATGTGATTCGAGCTATCAAATGAGAAAATAAAGTCATTAAAGAAGTCTTTTTGTTTGATTATTCAGTTTTTAAAATGTATTAGATTTCCTGATTAGTTAAAATTTATTAATTTTCTTGGTAGTATATACAATTAGACACTGAAAACAGTAATAAAAATAACAACAGTAACTGAGTATCATACAATGCATATTCTTTTTTTTTTTAACAAGTGGTCAAGGAGATGAGGCCTGAGGATGGGTTGGAAAGCAGACAGAAATCCTTATAGAGAACTCTTTTCTACCATGTTGTGACTCCCTTTATTTAAGTATTTGGTAAGTACTGTATGTCTTAAACTTAATAGAGCAAAGGTACTTTTTAGAAATTCAAATGTCTAACAAAGCTTTGTCTTAATCCCAGCATTTGGGAGGCTGAGATAAAAGGACTGCCACTGAGTACAAGGCCAGCCTGGGCTCCATACTGATTTCAGGCCCAGTGTGGGCCTCAAAGCGGAGCCTCTGTCTCAAAACAAAACAATACAACCCCAAAGCTCTGTCCTAACCTTTCTAAGGTTCATACCATAAAACAGTAGCAACTCAAATGTTTAGTAACTGCCTCATTCAAATATGCTTTAACTACTTAGATTTTTTAATGTTCAGGTATTCAGCAAACCTGCAAATTCATGTAGAGTCTAACTTAAATTAATATTATAAGGTGTAGCTAAATAATAAGAATCCAGCTGCATACTTACAACTTAAAATAGCTTAAGATTTCACACAGAAATCAATGAAGCACTCTGAAAGACCAGGAAAAAATTTCATTCTTTCAAAGTGCAGTTTAAATACATATATGCCCAAGTCTATAATGTATACTACCCACTTTCCATCTTTTAGTGTTTCTTTAACAGACAAATCTTTGGCTTGATAATGCTTGTCCTGCTACATCAGTTACGGAATCCAGACAACAATGAGGGAATTTATTTTCACACATACAATAACATTGTACTTGGAGTATGTTCACATGGATAAACAACAGAATTTCCAAAATAGAATAAATGTATGTGTTTGTATGGAAAGAGATAAAGCGAGCACACCAAAGTGTGTGTCAGGGGACGTGTGAACATGCTTCCACTGTATTTACAGTAAATAACAGGCTTTAACAACCTGTACAAAGACAATATATTTGAATTAAGCTTCAAATTTTTCTTACAGAAGAAACTTGTTATAAGCCGTCTCCCAAGAGGACAAGGTAATGAAAATGTATGAAGTGTTGAATTCATTATTGAATCCATACATTCTATATTCACTATAAATTAGAAAGATACATTTGCTGAAACATATTTTGTTTTTTCTGTCCAAACAGACACCGTTAGGGATAAACTCTAACTTGTATGTGTAAACACATTAAAAGAAGCTTTCTACCCCCAAAAAATAAAAAATAAAGTACAAAACTAAACTTCCACAAATTAAAGCAATAAACTTTAAAGTTTCTAAAAAATAACAGACAACAATGTATTCAAAGATTTTCCTAAGTCACTTTAAACACCAAACTGCTATAAAATAAAATTTGGATAATATTTATCATAAAACACTAACAGTTCCATTCACCTAAAGACACCATTAAGGGATAAAAGGCAAAATCACAGAGTGGGAAAGGCCAACTTTCTGTGACTTCTTTTCAATCTGAAAAAGGACTAATACTTAGGATTAATACACAAAACCCATACAAATCCATTAGAAAAAGACGACTCAATAAAAGCCTGGGCCAAAGATTGAGACCATCACTTGTTGTCAGTAAATATATGAACAGCTGGCTTAGTCTTAGATGTGGGGAAAATGCATATTAACTCAAAAGGAAGTAACATTACATTCTACCAGAAAGACTACACTAAAACTCAGTGTGCTTCATGAATACTGTCCTTGTCAAGGATGTGAAGTGACTGCAACTCCCATATACTGCCAGTGAATGCAAACTGCTGCAGCTGCACTTTGATATACTTGGAACTATTACTAAAAGTGAATACACAGATACTTTATGATCCTGTTACTCTTAGATGCATATCCAATGGAAAATACGTCACCAAAAAACATGCATAAGATAGTTTATGTTAGCACTCTTCAAAATGTCTTACATGTAAATAATCAGAACATCTACTCATCACAGAATACCTGGCAAGTCTGCAGTGCTTATGGACTACTATATGCAAGGGGGAAAAAAACCCCTAAACTACTTACATATGAAGTATGAGGGAACTTTGCAAACATTCTGGGTAAAATAAGACAGTCATAAAGCAGTGTTTACTACATGATTCTATTTATAAAAAGTTTTAAAACAAGCAAAACTAATCAATGGTGTTGTAAGTCAGAACAGTAATCATTTAGGGTTGAGGTTAAAAAACTGAGAGGAATCCCATGGGATTTCCAGTTCCTTGGCAATGTTCAGTTCCGTGATGTGGATTCTTTATGTGGATGTGTTCATGTTGTGAAAATTCCTCCATATATGTATTTTTGACTTAAAGTTTCATATATACAGATATATGTTCAGTTTCAACAAAAAAGTTCCTCTTCAATCTAAATACGTGAAAAATCTCTAAATAAAATATAAAATCTAGAAAAAAGGTAAAAATCCGAGGCCCAACAACCTATGAAAATTAGAATGGGTAAAATATCAGGAAAATACCTATTAGGGAAAAGATGTCAATGTCAAATGTATGAGTTTTATAATAATATAAATTCTAGCCCACTAAAGAGATACAAAGTTATAAAAGGGCCATGCTAAAAACCACTGCATTAAAATTAAACAAAGCAGGGGAAATAGTACAGCTATCATCATACTCAATGAATAATCTAAAAAGAAAGTTTAATTTATAAGTAATAAAAATAAAAACCCTAGACAGAAAACTAACCAAAGAAATTTAAGGCTAGTCCACTGAAAACTAGAATATACTAAAAATAGCAGCACATGCCTGTAATCCCAACTAGTTAGGAAGTTAATGTAGGACATCTCCTTAAGGCAAGGAGTTTGAAGCCAACCTGGGCAACATAGTTAAACAAAAGCCAAAACACTGTTAAATACATGGGAATATACACTGTGCTCATGGAATGCAAGACTTGATATAACAGCACTACTACCCAAAGTGATCTAAGGTTTAACGTGACTACAAAGTGCCAATGGTCTCTTTGGCAGAAATGGGAAGAGCTAAAGCTATAATTCACAGGGAATTGCAAAGAATGTAAGATAGTATTGTAAAAAAGAACCAAATATATTGGAGAACTCAAACTTCCCAATTTCAAAACTTGTTATAAAGCTCAAAACAATGAGGTACTGAGAAAAGACAGAAATACAGATGAATCGAACTGAGGATCCACATACATGCAGTAAACTCACACATCCATGGGCAAATTGGTTTTTTCCTATGCTGGGGACTGTAACCAGGGCCTTGTGTACGCTAAGCAAGCACTCCATCACCAAGCTACATCCCAAGCAAAGGGTAATTAATTTTTAACAAGGATGCCAAGATCACTTACAAGGAGAGAACAGTCAACAAATGATACTGTGACAATGGGATATCAGATGCTCAATATTATTAGTTATTTGGGAAATGAATAATCAAAGACACAATGAGACATCACCTCAATATCAACTAGTAGGGCTTTAGCTGGACAGAGCAAAAAGTAGCAAGTGTTGGCAAGGATGTTGAGAAACCAGAACTCTGATATAATGCTGATGGGAACAAATAAATAGTACAGCCATTGCAGAAAACAGTCTGCAAGCTCTTCAAAAGTCCAATCTATAATTATAGGCCCCAGTTACTCCACTCTTAAATATATACCCCAAAGAACAGCAAATACATGCTCTAACAAATACCTGTACACAAATGTTCACAGTATTTGCTATTCATAATAGCAAAAGGTGAAAATGACCCAAGCATCTATCAATAGAGAGGAATAGTCCTAGAAGATGTGATATTATGTATGCAACAGGGTACTAGTCATCAATGAATGTACTGATATATGCTATAATAAGGAGAGACCTTAAAAAAAAGGACAGACCTTAAAACCATTCCAGTGTGAGAAAGAATCCTAACATGAAAGTGACATACTGTATAATGCCATTTATAACATCCAGAACACATAAATTCAGAGATAACATGAGTAGCTTCTAGGGGCCAGGTGGAAGGAGACAGAGACTCAGTTTTGTTTTGTTTTTTAGAAATTCTGATTTGGAACTGAGTAGAGCAGATGAAAGTTTTTATGACACAGTGTCTCGCTCTGTAGTCCAGGCTGGTCCTGAACTCACTACGGAGCCCAAGTTGGCCTTGGACTCAAAGCAATCCTCCCACCTCAGCCTCCTAAGTACTGGGATTATAGGCATGTGCCATCACACCCAGCTTTTGTGGTACTGGGAAACTGAACTAGGGTCATGCACTTGTACCATTCCTCTAAGCCCCTACAGCAGAGAATTGCACATTCTGAATGTACTAAATGCTATTCAACTGTACACTTTTAAATTGTTAATTTCATTAGAATTTCAGTCCAATAAAAAATATACAAAACCAAAGTTGTTATAAATTAAATGGGGCAATGAGGGGGGAAAAAAACCATAGTGGAAACTTTAGAAAGAACTAGCACCTCTTGGAAAATGGATGATTTCATGTCTGACAGAAAATGATCCCGGAAAATCTCTACATACCAAAAAGCAAGAACAGTGGCCAAAATGTCAGAGACGGTACCCCACTAGCCCCAAGATGGCATCAGTAAGAACAATGGCATGGACTAACATATCTTAAATATATTAAAATTTACAGGTTTCTAAATATATTTTTTAAAATTCAGTGGTCACTTTTGGAAGATCCTGGGGAAACTGAGATACTGTATTTCTAATCTGCAATTCTGATAAAGGAAAGAAGCAAATATTCAGCCTGACTTTCTTTTACAAGCAGATCCCAATGTAACTGGTCAACTGAAAAAAACAACAACAACAACAGCAGCAACAACAAAACAGAGGCAGACTTTACGTGCATTCCAGTGCCTAAAACTATTGGTAAATATTGTTGCCTAAGTCCTTCCAGAAACTGAGCAAGCTCCTAGACAGGTCAAACTTGTAGATTTAACTTTCAATTTAAAGTACCAAAGGAGACACAGCAACATATTAAATGACACAAGCAGGGCCTGGGTGTGTGGGTCAGCAGTTGTCTAGCAAGCAAAAGGCCCTCGTTCGATTCCTCCACACTACATAAGCCGGGCTGGTGATGCCTGCCTGTGAACTCAACAATTGTAAGGCTAGGGCAGGAGGACTGCCATGAGTTAAAGGCCAGCCTAGGCTACATGGTGAGCTCAGGATCAGCCTGTCCTATACAGCAAAATCCTACCTTAAAAAAACAAAAAACGAAGCATGTGCACACACATGCACACACACACACACACACACACACACACACACACACACACACACACACACACACACACACACAGAGATACATACACACACGAAATCAGATACCAAGCAAAATTCACAATGAGAGATAATCATAAGCAAAAATCTGATTCCTTCAATCACAAACATCAGCAATGAAAAACTACAAAGAAAAAAAGGGAGGAAAATACAGATTTTTAAAAAGAGACACATCAACGAAATACAAAGTGAGGACTTTGAACAGCTCCTAATGCAAGTAAAACAAATGGAATACAGTAATAAAATGATGAGATATTGGAGAAGTGTGAAAATTTTCTAGGTATTCCACAATATTAAACAACTGGCAACTTCTATTCCAAATTTCGTAATGGTATTATGGGTATTTTTTAAACCTTATCTTTAAGAGATTCTGAAATATTTACAAATGAAATTATATGATGCCTGAGATTCGCTTCAATGAATCCAGGGTCAGAGGGAAGGAGAGGAATCCACTGAAACAAGCCTGGCTACCACAGGACAGCTGAGCTGGATGAAGAGACTAGGCATTATTACGGGTTTTACTTTAAAAATTGTGTCTGAAATTTTCTGACAAAAAAAGTTAAAGATGAAGCTGCCAAATAATACTGTAGCTTTTGAAAATACTTTAAGAACAGTTCGCTTAAAAAGTTTGCCTTTTACATTTCAATCTGAAGAATAATAGATAAATACAGTAAATAAAAAGCTTACACATCAGTTAAAATTTTCCTTCTCCCATGATGCTTTGCCCTCTGTCCTCCCACTCTCATGTTGCTCTGGAAAGCTTGCTTTTTCCCTAACAGCGGTCTTACTGACAAACTACTTCAGATGGTGCCAATCTCAAGGCTGTGGCTTGTTTCTGTAAGATGTAAGCTTAATTTGATAAGGTTTTTTTTTGACATACAAAGAAGCTTCTGCCCACCAATGTACACAGAGCACATTCAATTAGGGAATAATAAACATGACTGTCAGAAATCTGGCATCCTGAACTAAAAGAAATTCATATTGAGGGACTTAACAGCTCTTAAAGACTGTAAGAAATCAATGTAAAAATTTGATTTTTTAAAATACACTGCATCTCTGTATTATATTGAGGTATAAATAAATTGTGTGCATTTTTGGACAGCACGTAAGGCTTATGTTCAAAGTCAAAACTAGACAAAACAAGCACTGAAGAGGAATAAACTAATAATAAATTGTGTGAATTTTTCTTAACCCTCATCAGTACTTAATAGACTGTATTAAAGATCACCGTTAATGAACACATGGATGACAGCCTCTGTCTTGGAAGCATAATGTGGTCACATAGGAAGAAACAAACTCATCAGAATTTTAGAACTGAAATGTTTTCAGAGGTATCTAACCTGCCTGATTTGGAGACACAGAAGGGAGATGAGACTTTCAAATGGCTAATAAACTACAGAAAAGAGCTTAGAAAAACTTGACTAAAAGAACCATACAAAGAGGCTACTTTCTTGGTGATATTCAGTTTTATTTTAAGCCTGATGCCTGAGAAGCAAGATTGCACAATACTTTTCAGCTATGAACCAATGAAGATCCAAATTTCTGTTTCCATAGTCACAAAAACTTACCCTGACCTCTCTCCATGGAATTATAGCTAATCATCAAGCCCCATGAGACTCAAACTATGTTCCCATTTGTGACTAAGGTTAAAATAACACCCCCACACACCAAATTTTTCCTGGCGTCTGGCAACTTGTATATCTGTTTTTATTAGGTAGTACAGTTGTTGCCACTAGTAGGAACGTTAACATAAGAAAATATCCGTGAAGTAGGTAAAACCAGGCATCTTTTGAAAACAAATGTTATTAACCATTTAAAAACTGTTCCTTTACACACTGTTAATTACATTCAATCTCCTGCCTCCAAGATTCACAAAGGCTGGCTGCTACCATCTCTAGTTCTCTCTTTCCCAAGAACCTATCTTTCTTTGTTGTGATGGTTTCTATTTCTGCGACTGAGTTTCTATTTCTACCAACAATGCAAAAGGAATTTCCAGCATGTATGAGCGACAATTCCCTTTTCCTCAATTAGTCTCACTCTGAGAAAGAACTTTATAAATGAAGGCAGTTTTCAATCTAAGTTTTTGGGTAAGACAGGTATAAAAATTAAATAAGGTATAAAAATTGGTTAATATCCACATTACTTGCCTTACACAGGAGGATGTGAGGGTGTGGAAATTATACAGGATAGAAATGCAGACATTATCCCAAAACAAGAAGAATGCTAACCATTTCTGGTCTCACCAAACTAATTTTCTATGTGAGGGCACTATGATCAAAAATATGTTCTCTTGTATTTAAAAATGGTTATGATACTACATTTCATGTTATAGTGTTTTTATAAAACACTATTAAAAAGAAAAAATAAAAGACAAACACTGTACAATTCCACTTACCTGAGTAAACTAGGCACAGAAAATAAAACGGTGATTATGCAGGGCTGGGGGAGAGGACAATGGGAAGTTATTGTTTAGCAGGTAAAGAATTTTACTTTGGGGAAAAAAATTCTGGAGATTGACAAGCAGTGATAATGACACTAAACTGTTCACTTAAAAGGGTTCCAATGGGTAAATTTTATGTTACAGACATTCTACTTCAGTAATAAAGTACGTTACCTTGAAGGTCTCCAATCATCTCAGAATCGTGGCCTCTGTCTCTCCGTTCAGCCTCCAACACAGCCTGCAGCTGGTAGTAGTCCTTGTCTGACTGTGACTTGGAATTCTCTAAAATTCTGTTTCTCTCCTGCAACTCTCTGTTCAAGGACTCGAGCTGGCTAACTGACTTGCTCATTTCTGTGTGACTCTTCCTTAATCTCACAGCTGTATCTGATTCTGTCCTAAGTAAATCATTGGCTTCTTCTAGCTATTAAGAAATAAAAGATGGAGAATTTTAACCAAAATATTATCAAATTTAATTAACCACAATTTTAAAAAAAGAACTTCAACTGAAAAACTTACCTGCTTTTGTAATTGTGCCAGCTTCTCATTAGCAACCTGTGAATTCTGACTGACTTTCTTTAAGTCTTCTAACTGATCCTTTAATGTAGAAACTAGGAAATGAAAAAAATGGGCAGGTATTACAAATGTTTATTGGAAGTAACATAAAATCTCTTTTTTAAAAAAGTAACCTTTATTTTTAGACTATGATTGTCAGCTAAATTAGTTACACTCCCAATGTCTAAACCAAATTCCACCATGTAAGTACATAACATTTTGAATTCATCAAGAAGTACAGCATCATTTTATAATACAGAGTAAAAAAAAGATTTCTATAGTTCAAATGTTTCAAATTCTTTTACTGCCTTAATAAGAGCAATCTATTAGCGTGATGTTATAAAACTATTTTTATTACTTGTTACTGAATGGTACAATCAGACAGCTCAGTCTTTTAAAACTGGCACAGTGTTCAATGGTGGACTGTATAGAGGCTTCCTCTCCCTTTGCTCAGTGCAAAGGCCCTAGGTTCTATTCTGTGACCACAAAATAAAAAGCAGATAATCAATCAATCAATCCACCTAGGGGTAGGGCTAGGAGGGCTCCCTCCAGGGCTCTAATCCCTTTGTGCTGAAGCACAAATGTTGCTCAAATAAAGCTTTACCCTGGCAGGCATGTAAATGTCCCTACCATTGAATCACGGGGATATAGTAATCAGTATTTAAAGCAGGTGTACATAACCTGTGGCCTGCCAAGTTTGTGTGGGTGAAGAGGATGTACTCTATGTAAGTGGGACAATTTCCTTTTTAAAAGTTTTCATTATAACATTTTTTTTTAAATCAGGCAAAAAAATAGATGGACAGGATGCGGCTTGGACATTTCCCACATACTGCTCCCGTGGGCATCCCAGGGAGTAGACAACAGTAGCAATCACTTCTATGGCTAACATGACTTCCTACTGACTTTATTATAAATTTAATTGGAAATCTTAGTTTTAGCTCATGAGGCATTTGAAGATTGAGGCATCATAAATCTAGCGGGGCACTAAATTTAAGCAACCTCATGACAAAAAATAGTTAGAAATACCAGGACTTGAAAGCATTGCTCATCTATGGGGTACTTGCCTAGAAATTACTGTATTTTTTCAAAAGAGGTGACAACTTACCTTCATTTTCTACATTTCTCCTCTTCTCATTTTCCTGTTCAGCTTTTCTTTGGTACTCATTAATTCTATGTTGTAACAACATCTTCTCCTTCTCAATTTGAGACACTGTAGATTCTAGATTTCTTCTTTGATTACCCTGGAATTACAGTGACAAAAGTTTACACTGCCATTAACATTTTGTGTCATTTCTGTGAATGAACACTCTGTTTCTTTAAAATAAAATAATCCAGGCAATAACATTAGATGGGCTTCCTAAATTACCCAGTCAGAAAGTACCTCCCAATGATGACCTTCTGGTAACAGAGCTTGCTTTCTAAGACAGCAAGAAGCTACTTTCAGAGGGCAAAATTTTCACAAAGTTTTGAATTAAAAAATTTAAATGCAATCATGTGAATCTTAATCTTTTCCCACTGAAGATGTATCAGTTTAAGACAACCACACTGGATTATATTATAATTTTTTGAATTTACATAATCTACAATACAATACATAAAGCAGAAAAATTTCAGGTAATAATTACTTATTTTGTAAGCAATACAAAAATGAAATAGTACCACAAGGTTCAAAGTTTTCTGCTGCTGTCTCAACAATATTTTGCTTAACTTTTCTAAGAGGCTCTATATGTTTACCCACTAATTATATTAAAATGTAACCAAGGAGATACTTATTTTGGAAAAAAACTACAGATAAAAGAAAGTAACTAAATTTTCACAAAAATTCAAAATTACCTTTAAAGTAAAATGTTGATGAGAGATTTATAAATGTTACACAGATCTGCACATTCTTTCCAATTCTGCCTTAATCATTATAACTATAAATTCATTTGTATTTTTTTAATAGTTAATTCTTTCTTGTTGCTAACCAGTATTTTCAACGGTACAAATACACCAAAGTATTCAACCACTAACCTACGGTAGGATGATTTAGTTGTTTTCAGTATGGGGCTATTATAAGTAAAGCTGCTATGAACAACAGTATAAGAATTTTTATGAGAATAGAAGTTTTCACTTTTCAGGGATAAAAGTCCAAGAGTGCAAGTGCTGGATCATGTGGCAGCTTTACGTTTGGCTTTTTAGAATAGCCATGGTTTTCCAGAATGTCTACACCAGTTTAAATTCTCTTCCGCAGTATGTGAGTGACCCAGTTTCTCTACATGCTGCTAGTTTTGGTATTCATACAATTTTATACTAAGTCTGATGGTTCTGGAGTATGACATGCATATCTTTTCATATGTTTGTCATTTCATGCTACCACTGTAAATATCTGTGTTCCTATCATTCATCAATATTTAAAACAAATTATTTATTGCTTCGGAAGCTTTAAGAGTTAAATATTTTAGATACAAGTCCTTTGTGACATACATAGCTTGCAAATAGTTTTTCCCAGTCTATCATGTCACTTCTTCACCTTTTATTCAAGTTACTTTATACAGCAAGTGTTATTTTTATTAAGTCACATTAGATTATGTCAATATTAACCCTTTTAAAATAATCTGCATTCATTTTCCCTATTTGTCTCTTTCTGCTATCGTTCCAGACTCCACTTTTGATCTCTCCCTTCTTTCTTTTTGTAAATTATCAAGAATCTCTGAACGAGATAGGCACAGCGGTATGCACCTATAGTCCCAGTTCCTCAGAAGGTTGATATGAGAGGACTGCTCAAGTATACGAGATCAAGACCAGTCTGGGAAGGAAAGAAACATAATGATACCCAACAAGAAAGCAAGCAAGAGAGAGAGAGAAAAAAGCATGCTTGTAATCCCAGCACTGGGGACTTGCAAAAGGTGGGTGGGACCGTAAGTTAGAGGTCAGCCTGGGCTGGACTACACAGTGGGACCCTATGTCAAAATAAAAAAAAATTAAAAAATAAATGAAAAGAAAAGGAGAGAAGAGAAGGACAGGGAGAAGGTAAAGGAAAAATTCCTTTACTAAAATTTATGTACTGAAATTGAAAATTATACAAAAGAAAGTATTATCTGTACCACTTGAACCTGTACTGCAATATGATGCTTTTGTCTTAATCCTATGGTTGTCTTAGGTTTTTATGATAGAATTCAAATGTCATTTTCTCAGGAAACAAAACAGCCTAAAAAGGGGGAAGAACTTAAAAAATAAAGTTTTTACTTAGGTAATAAAAAAAAATACCTCTTCATCCAACTCTTTCATTATCTTGTCTAGTTTTATGTTCGAAGTTCTGTAAAAACAAAAGCAGCATGGATTAGAAATGTTTACTATCTCTTGTCAAGGGCTTAACACCTACATTCCTTACTTTTTCACTTAAATAAGGTTTTCAAGTCATTTTCTCTGCCATGGACATCTTCCGCAGGCTGGTGAGGTCTACAGCCCCTTTTCAGAGGAGTATTTTTCAAGCATAAAAAATACTTAGGAATTTTAAAAGTCAATTATACTGAAATAGTTATAAATTCTTAATATTTGCAATTCAGTGATATATGTGTTTCTTTATCATGTACTTCCCCTCCAGAGAAATGTGTCATACCAAATTTCAAACCTGTATCATATTTACATGTTCACCTTAATGTCTCATCAAATACCTCATTCTTAATGCCCAAAAGTAACCTGTCTCTGCTTCAAGGAGGCATCACTGATACCAAGTGCTTCTCCTCTTCAGTCCTTGAGTAAATCACACCACTTAGCGATTAATCAACCTTGACTCATCCTTCTCCTTTACTCTTATTTAGATGGGTAAGTGCCCAAGTCCTGCCAATTAACTAGACAATTCCTTTGAAAAAGTAAATCTCATACTCATAAGACACAGACACACACACATGTAATTTTAAATAGTGCTCAGAATCAAACACAGGGACACAAGGGACAAATGCATACTAAATAAGACCTGTCCCATTAGCCACCTTCCCAGCCTGATACACTATTTTTACTTTGTAGTTTAATAACCTTTAATGAGTTTTCATGATGCTTGTGATAAACTCCAAATTTCCTAGCTTGTCAAAAATGCGACTCATCTCAGAATATTCTTTCCCTCAGATTTCACTAGCCAGGGTCAAGCTTCTATCACATCGAGATCTCCACAGACAAGCATTCTTTCCTTCCTTCCTTCTACTCTTCCCTGAGTATTTCTCATTGACGTTTCCAGCTCTAGCCTTTCCCACTCTCCAGCAGAACAGTAGAGACACCTCCTGATGTGTTCTTGGTATAATCCCATATTGCTGTATTCTCTTTCCACCCTACCATAAGGCACATGTACTTATAATTACTTATCTTCTCTGTCAATGCAAGCTCCATGTACACAGGGACTGTGTCTTTTCTTAGTAAGTACTCCGCGGTTGGCAAGTACACATCTGATACTACCTGAACTTTTGTTGACAAACTGAATGTAATTAAACTGATATGAATGCAAAAAATTAAAACTAGCATCAGTCCTGACTTAATCTGTATGTGGTAGTGGTGGTGAATTTCTAGATAAAATTGTTTCCAGCCTTCTCACTTATACCAACCAGTTCCTTTCTGTAAATAAGGCTTACGGTAGAAGAAGAAAAGACAATCTTTAAAAAGAGCTGAATTTCTTCCACCTGCCTGTGAAAACCTCCACGCTGTTGGACCTTACAGATGTGTGGTATTCCATTGTGTATAAGTACCACAGTTTGTGTATCCACTGGTCTGTTGATGGGTATTTTGGTGACTTCCACATTGCAGCTATTGTTAGTTGTGCTGCTATGAACATGGGTATACATATATCTCTGTTGTATGTTGTTTTGGCCTCTTCTGGATATATTCCCAGGAGGGGTGTCACCGGATCAAAGGGGATATTTATTTCTAGTCTTTTGAGAGCTCTCCATACTGCTTTCCAGAGTGGTCGAATGAATTTACACTCCCACCAGCAGTGCAGGAGGGTTCCTTTCTCCCCAAAGCCTTGCCAGCATTGATTGCTATTTGATTTGTTGATACAGGCCATTCTCTCTGGAGTGAGATGGTATCTTAGCGTAGTTCTGACTTGCATTTCTCTTATGGCTAGAGATGTTGAGCATCTTTTCATGTATCTATTGGCCCTTTGTACTTCTTCGTTAGTAAACTGCCTCTTCATTTCATTTGCCTATTTTTCAATAGGATCCTTTATTTTGGTGGGCTTAATTTTCTTTAGCTCCCTGTGTATTCTAGTTATGAGTTTCTTATCTGAGGTGTTGGTGGTGAATATTTTTTCCCAGTCTGTTGGTTCTTTATTTACAATGTCGACGGTTTCCTTTGTTGTGCAGAAACTTTTTAATTTGACAAGATCCCATTTGTTGATAATGGGGATAATTTCTTTTGCTCTTGGTGTCTTGTCAAGAAAATCTTTGCCTACCCCTATGTCTTTTAGAAATTTGCCTACTTTGTCTTCCAGAAGGTTTAGTGTTTCATTTTTAATGTTTTCACAGGCAAATGGAAGAAACTTGAGAATATCATGCTTAGTGAAGTGAGTCAGAAGCAGGTGAAACGTCGGATGGTCTCTATGATATGAGAGACCCAGACCACAACTATCTCATAGAACTTTAAAAGAAAGACAAAGCGAAAGAGGGGGACAGAATGGGAGTGAAGGGAGGGAAGTATGGGGAGGGACAAAAGGAGAGCGGGAAAGCCCTTGTCACTTTGACAAGAAATGTATGTGCACAAAACGCTCAACTCCATTGTAAACCTTAAATTCTGCACTTGTACATATCAATAAAATGGGGGGAAAAGAGCTGAATTTTTGTGGAATAATGGGTCTAGAGCTTTAGTAGATAAACAAAGTATTTAGAAGAGACGAGTGTTCTCAAACACTTAACCTCTCACAAAAAAACAAATATAAGTAACTATAAGTCCACAATTATCTATGGTATCTACTCAATTCGCCCCTTTATTTCTGTATTTTATACTTAGAAATTCTCCCCAAATTCTGGGAGCAGTTAATTATTTGAAACCCATTGAAGTGGGTTTTTTAAAAGTTTGTATTATATATTTAATTATGCAATCTAGCAAGAATGTATGCAGTGAGAATGTTGTTTCCTAATCCCCTTCCCCTGTTGTCAGGAAATCGGTAGTTTTCTACTTTATTTTTTGAATACTTAAACTGTCATCTTAATATTTCATTTATTCAATACTACCCATTAAAAATACAAGTAATTCCAAAGCTATTGTTTGGAATGCATAATAGTGTTATACTAGGTTATTTAAAATACCTCAATTCATCCTGTTTTGTAAGTGTACACACATATACACTAGGACATACACAGATATACACAAAACTTGTGAGACAGTCTCCCTCTATAGTCTAGACTGGTCCTGAACTATGTAGTCCAGCTAACCCTGAACTCATGGCTACCCTCCTGTTTCAGTTTCTGAGTGATGGGATTATAGGCATACACGACCATACTCAGCTAATTTTTATGTGGGGAATCAAACTCAGGTCCTTGAGTACAGTTGGCAAGTGCTTTAACCATTAACCTATGCACCCAGCCCCATATTATTATTAAAATTTAACCAACAGGGAAAAAATTCCAAGTTATTTCTCTATAGAATCAAACTGAAAATTGGAATAGCTGCATCAAAAATTTACTAAATTTTATTCATCAAAATTTACATTGCAGAAAGCAGTTCAGTTAATGTAAACTAATTTTCTCTTTCAGAGAGCTAGTTAAAAAGGGAGAGAAAAGTTATGAATCAGGCAACTAATGAACTAAAAGCACAAATAGTTTTAGCTACTTTTTTTTTTTGAGACAGATCTCACTCTGTAACCCTGGCTGGTCCTGAATTCACTATACAGCTCAGGCTGGCCTCAGGCTCAAAAGAATCCTCCTGCCTCAGCCTCCAGAGTGCTAGGATTACACCCATGTGCCACCATGCCCAGCTTTATGTGTTGCTGGGAATTGCTAGGTAAACACTCTAACCACTGTGCTATTCCTCAAGCCCAGAAGTACACATAGTTTAAGAATAGATACTGCCAGGAGTAAATACATTTTAAATATTCTGAGGAAAATGCACCTGAACTCTTGCCAACATAAATATTATTTTTCAATTCTGTCCAAAATACTCTTTCTAGATGGGTATCAGAAGAAATCTTCATATCTCCATCTTTTTCTACTGAGTCTCAAATATTTACAGAGTATACGCTTTAAGTATCTATTATGCACAACTGTGAGAGGAGGCAGTGGGCTGTATGCAGTTAAGGACACAGGACCCCCATGAAACGAAGAATTCACTGGAAGGCAGGATTACAGCAAAGGCAGCTGGCTATAACTTCTGACAGTCTGGGAGTTAACCACTCCCTAGAACTTAAAGGACAACAGGAAGACCTTTTAGGGGGGAGTATCCAAGAGTAGGCTGCAGCAGCAGGCTTAAGGGTGGAGAAGCTAGCAACCAGCTCTAGCAACCAGGCTGCTTAGTAGCATAGGAAGCCCCTTATCCAGCTACACAATAAAAAACCTTACACACTGAGCCACACAAGGCCAACCCACATTTCCGGGTCCCTCTTCTGTAGTAGCAGTTTTACCCTTATCTTTCTTTCCCCTTTTGTAAGTTTCCCAATAAAGCGTTTTCTTCACAACCTGCCTCCTGTCTTCATAATTTATTCTTAAAGCCTGTGGAGACAGGAACTCTGTCGGAATCAGGGCCTGACTCGGCAATCACTAACACAACTTAAAAATATAAAGCATCTTCTCACCTGCACTTCTGCTCCATTTCATCTTTTAATTGAATCTCATTATGCAGCTGTTCTTCCAACTTGTAGATTGTTTTTTGCAAACTTTCCTGCTTTGTTTGGGAAAAAATATCCTTTTATTAATAGTATTCATAATGGAAATTAAAATAAGTTCCTCTTACCACTTGATGCCTGGTCTGGAAATAATTATTTAAAACTCTTTACTATTATTTATTTAACAATTATCTTCTCAACATTTACTAATATCTCAGAAACTGTGCTAGACATTAGAAATACAAAAATCAAAAAGGTTTGATTCTTACTCTCCTGAAGTGTGAACAGTGGGGCATAAATCAACAGGAAATTTTTTAAACATTACATAATGCATACAGGTATTGAAACATGACAAGAAATCCCATTTAATACATATATCAATTGGGGGGGTGTGATACTGAGGATGGAACCATTGTCTTCACAATTGAGCTACATCCCAGCCACATTCATTCATTTTTTAACTTTAAGAGAGGTTTTTGGTTGGTTGGCTGGTTTTATTTTAAAATTGAAGTTACTAAGTTGAACTTGTAGTCCTGCCTTAAAACCTATGATGATCCAAAACACACAGACAAAATTTAACATGATAAGTGATAATAAAATGCTTATATGTACAGTGTTCTGAAAGAGACAAGGAGTTAGATCTAATTCTGCCAGGAATATGTAAAACTTGAAGTAAGATCTAAAAGATAAATGTCTAAGCACAACACAAAACAGAGTATTACGTAACAGAGGAAATAATTCACATTGAACCTGAAAAGGTAAGTGGGACCATGGTCCTTGTGTGCAAAAAAACACAAAAAGCTAGGGACTTTTTAAGCAATTTATGACACAATATTATCATCTCAGAAACTTTATACCTTCAATTTGTGTGTGTAGGGGGCAAGGGGTAGTTGAATCTAGGGCCTTTACATCTCCAGCCCTTTTTATATTTTTTACTTTGAGACAGAGTTTCATTAAGTTTCCTAAAGTCAGGCTTCAGTTTCTATGTTTATGATATGAAGATATTAAGACTTTTTCCATCCTCTAGTTTTGGTCATTAACATTGTTAGGTGTTAATGGGTTATTTTTTTTTTTTTTCTTTGAGACAGGGTCTCACTCTGTAGCCCAGGTTGGTCCTGAACTCACTATGGAGCCCAGACTGGGCTTGCCTCACAGCAATACTCCTGCCTCGGCCTCCTGAGTGCTAAATTACAGGTGTGTTCCACCACACCCAGATTTACACGATGCTGGGAAACTGAGCTCGGGGCTATGTACTTGCAAGACAAGTGCTTTAACTAATGTGTTCTAGCCCAAAACAGGTAAAATGTATATTCTAATCTTGTTGTGGTTTGGACCTGGTGAGTCCTCCAAAAGTCTCACCTACCTATAGACACTGTGCACCGTTGGGAGATAGGACCTGGCTGGAAGGGGTGGGTATCTGCGGCCTGACCTGGAGGTGTGTGTGCCGATTCCACTCTTCCTCTCAGACATGGCTCTCCATTCCACATGCCTTGAAGAGCTCTCTCTCTAGCTCCTGCCCCAGTCTACCATTTTCAGCCACCTGTGAACTGCAACCTTGTGAAACTGTGACCTTAGATAAATCTTCCTTCCCTAAAGTTGTGCATGTCAAGTATTCTTTTCCAGCAACAAGAAATTAACTAAGACAGAAACTCATCCCAGAAGTGTATGGGGGAAAACTGAGTTTAGTTTTGACTTAGTCTGAAAAGCACACAGAAAGGCAGAAATTGATAAAGATACCTTAAGGGCACCTCAAGTCAACAAGATCCCACCCTTTACCTATTCAAGTGTTGGAAGGACCAAGACTTTTCTCTGAGAAGTGTATCCCAGGGCCAAAGAGAAAAATGTTTCCCAAAGATTAGCCACCTGAATTCAGCCAGCTAAAAACTCAATGACATCTACAGCATTAATAAGTGGGTCAGACTATTGCTAAGCCATTAGCAGACCTTAGTGGCAGCCACACAGTCCTACTTTTATAGGCTTGTGGAGTGCAAGTTGTGGGTTCATGGAGGCTTCCACCCAGATTTTAGAAGAAGGCCTTGGAGTCTAGGCAGTGTGGCCCAGGAAGGGCAGTGTGTGAAGTTGTAAAGGAGAAGCTTAAGGTACAATGGAGACCCACAAAATCTGGAGAAGCCTGGAGCATATACTGTTCCCTAAGGAAGGTTGCAGGCTGTGGGTAAGGCCAGCCCAAAAGAGGGAAGATAGAGGTTGCAACAAGGTGGGGGACCCAAGACCTCTGGAGTTCCCATCTTGAGACCTATGCCAGTTTACCCCAAGTGCTGCACACAGAGCTTCAGGATTTAATCCTTGCCCTGTGAGGTTTAGAACTCATTTTAGTCCAATTGTTTTACATTCTCCTCTTACTCCCTTTTGAAATGGGAATATTTAGCCTGTGCCACTGTATATTGGAAATGCTTAGCTCCTTTGTTTTCATATGAGCTTGCACCTGACAGTATGCTGAGCAACTTTTTAGCAGTACTGAAACTGTTAAGACCTTGGCAACTTTAGAGGACTAAATGCATTTTCCAAAGGAGATAACACAAGTCTTTGAAGCCCAGGGGTAGAATGTTATGGTTTGGATATTGAGTGTTCCCCAAAAGCCTCAGTACCTACAGATACTGTGTACAGTTGAGAGCTGGGACCTGGCTGAAAGGGGTGGATGGTCAGGGCTCAATCTGGGGGGTGAGTGGTTCCGCCCTGCTCCCAGACTTGGCTCTATGTGGCCATGCTTGAAGGAGCTCTCTCTTTCTGGCTCCAGCCCTGTTCTACCAATTCCAGCTGCCTGCCTATGAATGGACTGTGACCATCTGAAACTGAGCTAAAATAAATCTTTCACACCCAAGGTTGTAGGTGTCAGAGATTCTGTCCCAGCAATGAGAAAGTAACTAAGATAAACTTCTAACCATAATTATATTTTTGTCTCTTAAGTTGATCTTGAAAGCTTAATAAAGCTTTACTAAGAATAAATAATAATGAGATGAATAAAATGGGTAGGTTTAAGAGACTGAAATTCTAGGAAGAGTAACCAGTTCACAGACTACTGAACTAGTTCAGGTAAGACATAGTGTGAATTTAATACAAAGTAAAGGCTATAGGAGTGAAGAGGAGGAAAAGGATAAAGTTGCCAAATAGGAAGTAGAACTGATGACCTAGAAACAGACTGAAAATGAGAAAAAAAGAAAATAGTACCATCACGAAGGACAATAAACACAATTTACTGCTGGAAAGTATATGGGGAAATGAAACTGAGATTAGCTTTGACCTAACCTGAAAAGTACCCAAAAGACAGAAACTCAGGATGAGGGACTCAGAGGAAAAGGTTGAACATGTATAAGAAGATTATCTATGGAAATAAGCAGAGATAAGAGCCTAACTTATGAAGCATTTAAGTAAGCAGAGGAAGATCATGCAAAGAGAACTGAAATTTGAATACAAAGATACAGGAACAAAAAAACCCAAGAAAATAATTAAAACAGGAAAGAGTTATATAAGTTTAAAGAGTCAAAGAAGGGGTTGGAATCAGTGTCCAATGCAGCTAAGAAAACTCAGGAAATAATAGTGTCAAGTCTTGAAAGGAGTGGAGAAAATTATTCGTTCTATTAGGAAACTACAAAGCTGTTTAGCAGCATCTCAGCTAAAAGACTTTCCAAGGTACAGGTGAAAATTAAACTAGTTTACTTCAGTACACAGTTTAATATAAACAGAATTCTTCCCTTGTGTTCTTACCAAAGCAAAAAGTCACAGGTAGTAGCCACAGATAGAAACAACAACAAGCACCAAGATCAGCCCCCGAAAAACAAAAATCGTATTTTGAAGTCCTAATCTACCTGTAGTCCCACAGACAACACAGTGGGGGCTGAATTTCATCAATGCCTTACTATTACATTTCCTAGGACACATTTTTGTTACAGATAGTTACGCAGTTAGCTATACAGCTTACCAAACAGCTGTATGGGATGAAAATTAAACAACAAAGACTACCATAATAACTAACAGGTAGTCACATAGTTATCGCTTTTTCTCACTTTCACTTTTAAATATGTTCTCTTACATTTAAGGGTAAATATATTAGAGAGAAAAAAAAACATTTGAGCTTTTAGAAATGGGCGTTTACTTTTCTGTTCTTTCATTATAATATACAGACTATAGTATATGCAGTATTCAAAGAGTGCTCTAAGAATAACCAGATAATCAGTCCTAACTCAGTCCTAAATTTTTCCCAGAAAAGTCCGTGTTAACTTAAAATGTTATGAAAAATAAATCTGTCTCATGAACATGAGAAATACAGAACAGAAAGAACTCACAACTAAAACTTCCCACAGTGAGTTAGTTTTCAATGTGCAAACTAAATAATGCTTAATATACTGGTTATTTTTCATTTCCTCAACTCCCACTAAGTCGTGAGGATCCATTCTACATTCTTTGCCTTAAAATCTATAAAATGCATTACCTGGGTTCTGTTGTTTTGTGATTGAATGGTTCATTTCAGACCATGGAAGATACCAGAAGGAAATAAGTGGATGGAGAAATGAGGTATTCACTCTCCCCACATCCTTCTTGCTTTTCTGTGGTTCTGGTAGTGTTCTACGTTTCTCTTCTATGATGCTAGGTATTCTCTGAGATAACAACAAGATTATCTATCTCCCTTTGACTCTTCGAAATATAAGCAATGATATCTAAATGCTGACAGTACAGCAGGTGCTTTGGTAAGCTTTACTGTGTCTTTTACTGACAGTCACAGCTTAACAATTTCTTCTCTAAGTTTCTGACTTAATAAATGCATAAACAAAATGTGGTAAGAATGTATAATGAGGTAATATTGAGCCTTGAATAAGAAGGAAATTCTGATAGACACTATAATGTGGATGAACACTGAAGAAAGTATGCTAAATAAAATAAGCCAGTCACAGAGGAGAAACACTATTTGATTTCACTTTATGAGGTAAGTACAACAGTCATTCATTAAGACAGAAAATAGGGCTAGCGGGAGAAGATGGGGAGTTACTTTTCAATGTGAACAAAGTTTTAAACTGGGATGGTAAAGTTCCAGGGATGGGTAATGGTGAGAGTTGCTGTGAATGTCCCTGAACTGCATGTTTAAAATGGTTAAAATTACAAACTTTATGTTAATGTGCATTTTATAAACACAAAAACTCATTTGAATTTCTTGTGTCATCTATTTTTCTGTCAAGACTTTTAATGATATACTCTATGATGCTATTTCCAAAGATTAAATAGACAACTACTGCCAATTTGTAGAGCAGATAAGAATTAGGTAACTACCTCTATGTATATTATTACACTTGATATTCAGGTAAGAAATCAGACCAGACAAAAGACTTTTTAAATGCCGTGAAATTTAAGTTCAACAACTGCACACTCACAAGCAATATATAAGTTTTTTGAATATCATGCTTACAAATAGATTATTCACATAACAATTTTTATAAAAACAGTAAGAATATACTTACCAAGCTTTTATCCACATTTGAGCTAGTTCTGTTATCATTGGGATTTGCTGAAGATAAGTATCTGATGATTGGAGTGGTGCAGTTTAAAAAGAAAACAGAAAAGTCTTTAATATCCAATAGCAATACTATATGCCTATGTTAGATTATTAAACTAGTTTTTTAAAAATTAAGAATAAATTCATAAATTTTATTTTGAAAACATAATACAAAAATGATTCACTTTTGAATAAAAATCCAGTTAGGTCAGAAGTTGTACCTTGTAATCATGTAACTTAACAGACCTACTGTAAATCATACGAATATTTATGTCAAGCAGAATAAATTAAAAATACAGTTTCAAATTAGTTCAGATCGGTAAAGTATCATTTGTTGTTTTGTTCTTTTTTACCATGACAGTAAGTCTGTAATAGGTTTGTCACCAAACGAATCACTAAATATCATTCCACCTGAAGAGGTTTTTGAACTTAAGAAGTAGGAACAAGGAATCACTAACCTCTATGTGCATAACTACCAACCCTGCCCACAACCATACTTCAGCAAAACATGACATTGCTTTCCTGGGTTAAAAAAAAGAAAAAAAAGCTGAGTTTTTGTCTAAGTAACTGAGATAACAGACCCATAGTCTGGGTAATGGTCTGCTTATTTGGGGAACTCCGGGCCTTGTAGGGTTCTTTAAACTCAGTGTAAAGTTATAATTGTATATAAATACAAGTGAGCCCTAGAGATCTTCTTTCGACATCTTACGAGATTGTCAAACCAACTGAAATAGAGTACATACAGAAAAAAAACTTCCTAAACTACCAAATGTTATGTAAAAATAAGGTACTGCTGCTGGGGCTGGTACCATCTCAGTGAGCTTACAACTACCACTACTATTACATCTATCCTCACTACCACTGCAGTCTCTCAAAGACAAAGTTACAATATCCTTCAAAGTTGTCCAGCCTAGTTAAAATACTCAGTGTTAATAACGAATAGAGGATAATCAACTATCCTTTAAATGCTATTAAACATATATGATGGTGCTCTAAAAGAAACAGCTAAAAATGTTACTTCCTAGGTTTTTCTTTGAAAAATAGATCAACTAGAAATGAAAGTAGCTAGTAGAGGGTAACAGAGGATATGCGGCAAATTTGTAGAGCAAAGGTTCCATTCAACAAACAACAAATTTTAGATGCCATGCAATTTAACTCCATTGTCTATTAAATGTCCCAGAAGTTCAATGTCAGATACTGCTTCTACAATGTATAGAAAAGCACACAATAGCAACTGTAGAACCTGAATCAGCTAAGTCAGCTCTCCATTTGAGCTCTGACGTATCTTCTAAATTCAGATGCTATATAACTGAAGTTAAAATTTAGCCTTTTGCAAAATTAGTACTCTAATGTTCTCTGAATGCAGCAGTGAAATGAAAAGACACCGCCTATAGGCAACCATTAATTTGTCCATTTTAGGTCCTTTTTCTTTAATATACTATTAACGTTTTTCAAGTAATATGACAATACAGGTAATATTAAATGTTATAATTCATTAAATGGTTTTGGGAGAAGTCAATTTCTTAAGAGCTAAAAATTGTGGGTCTTGGGTAACATTAAGATAGTAACAACAATGCTGGAAAAGTTGGTATGTTTTTCCAACGTATAATAAACCATAACTCTTTAAGTGACAATACTGACTGAAATATCAGTATTAATATCACCTTTTGATATAGTAATTGTCCCTTAAGGTATCTAGTATATCATTCAGCAAAGAATTCCTGAACAACAATTTCCCATGTATGAATGAGTCTAAAAAACATCAAACACAAAATACTGGAAATATCATGCATCACTGAAAATGGCATAATATAAAGATATACATGCATATAACATTAAAATCTACCATGATCTTTAGACATCTGTACGGATAAAATCAGCACCTACCCCTAAAATCACTGTTTAGTACACTCACCTACGATTGCTGTAATACGTAAATCCTACAAAAGGTAGCTGATTGCCAACAAAAGCTTTCGGAATAGGGAATGTTTCTTCATCTCCTTTATCTTCTTCTAAGTCATCAAAATTACTAGTATCAATGTCACTACTTAAATCAGGTACAACTGGTGCTACAGCTACAACGAGAAAATTAGTTGTTCTTTCAAGTTTATATAAAAATAAAACACACAAAAATTTCATACAACCCAGCACAATAGTATATGCCTATTATCTCTGTGACTTGGCAGAAAGACCTTTAGCCAGGAGTTGGGGGCCAGCCTGGGAAATACAATGAGGCCTGATCTCAAAAAAGAACATAGGTTCTATACTAACCATTGGTAATTTTTTCTCTAAAAGCTTGTAAATCACAGTATCAAGTGAGTTGCGTTTTATTGAACTAAGTTCTGTCAGAATTAAAAGTCCAATGAAGCCAGACCAAGTGGCAGAGCCTTATAATTCCTATTGAGAGGCTGAGGCAGGAGGATCCCAAGTTTGAGGCCAGCTTGGCCAATTTACTCAGGCAAGTGACTTATTCCCAATACCACATACAAAAACAAAACATAACAAAACCCGAGAACATTATATAATTCTGTTGAAATAATTATCTTCAAAATCACCCGTGACAATTATCTATATTTCAAGTTTAACATGAATACAAGTATTACAGTTTGTTTTACATCACAGTATAAAATACTCAGAAACATTCAAGACTCCATAATAGACATTTCAAAACCTGTAGCACAGCATATCACAACCCCCAAAAAAAGTTTCAAACACAGTGATATGTTTGTTAATCTGCTCTACAGCAAACCACAAATTACTTCTTGGTTATCCTGAATACAATTACTAATTTGGAAGTATAATGTTTTTACTCATCTAGATGATCAATATTTCCACCATACCCCATCACCATAAAATTAAACCAAAAAAAAAAATTGAAGTACAGTTTCATACTAGCTGCCTTCAGAACCGAGTGACTAAGGAAAAATTCAGGGTGGCATTTATCATGTAGCTGTTAGGAAAAAAGGATAAACAAACATGGATATGGCAGCTCCAATAATTATAAATATGCTATGATGTAAGGGGTACATATACTTAGTAAAATAAAACCATATGAGATAATGTTTAAATATTTGTAATACAGAAGAAATACCATAAAAATACCATTAATGATACCTTCTTTTGGAGCTTGAATACACTACAAGGAATACATCTAAAATAAATTTTAGGATAAAAAGATGAAGATGAGCAAGCAGAAAGCAACTGAGCTAGTTTTGTGATCTATATCTCTCAGTGTAGATGTTTCTCTCTCTCTCTCTCTCCCTCTCTATTACTCACACACACTCATGCACACCAAATGTATTGTTATCCAAAATTTAACAGCCAACAAGAATTTATTTTTTGTATTTTTCATATATAATATTGTTTAGGTAAGTATCTTTAAATTGCACATAAGCATTGCAATGATCAAGGATTTTGGAGTTGGACAACTCAGTGCACTTGCAATGTAGCAAGTTATTTGGGTCTTAAATTCTTCTGTCTTCTATCTTTAATCTTATTTCAGTCACCTCTTCAATTATACAACAAATGAATAGGAAAATAACAGTATAATCTTAATGTTTTGTGCCTCTAAATTAAGGTTGAACATGATCAGGAAGCTCATGGAAATTCTGCCAAAAATCAAGCTATTTTGTACTCTGCTCCCACACACCCCCCAGGAACACAAGGTGAAGATTAATTGCCACCGTAACTTGGAAATCACTTAAGCGGTAAAACTACCAACATAACTGTTAGCTAAAAAAAAGGGTAATTTTGTCAAAGAAAATTGGAGAGTCAAAAAACAGGAATTAAAACTGTTATATAATTTTCAAAAACTGCAGGCAGGTCAGTGAGGTCAATTCAGATTAAAAGTATTCTTGGTATTTTAGGGAAGAAGGGGTAGGAAGACAAATGGGAAGAAAGAACAGTAAGCTCCACAGACTTCAAAGTTTTTATTTTTCATTTTTTTTGTAACCATAAAACAGGACCTATTAGTGTTAGGAAAAGCTATCAAAATGTTTGTAAGTACGCTGAGTTTGACTACAACAACAAAACCAAGTATGCTAAGTCTATATACTATAACAACCATGAATAATAATGTCAATTTTTTAAAAAAGTAGCACTAATACAATTACACCACAAATTTTTAAAAATCTTTAAATATGAAGTTTATCTGAATTAAGCAAATGCAGATTCACTTTGTAAAGCACTTAAAAGAGAACCACCTGGTTATACAATGAGGCGTCCCTGAGTTGGACTTCCCAATTCCATGAGACTACAGCTACATGAGGGAAAAAAAAGCTTGTTTGTTTGGTCAGTGCTCTTTGGCCAGTGCCTGAAACAGAGCAGTGATCAGCATGTATCTGCTCACTAAATTATCTCTTCATCTAATTAAAACTCAGCTTTTTAAGCAATAAAAGAAAGCACAGCTTGCCTATTTTTCAGAATGACTGATTGTATGGTCATTTCTATAGTTACTCATGTACTTCCTAGCTTTATTTAAAACAGGACTTTAAAACAAGTCAAAAGATATTTTTCCTCCGTTCCCTTTAAATTTCTTTTAGCCTTCATAAACTTTACTAAGAGCAAACTAATAAAAACATAAAGCTTTTCAATGTAATCAGTTTTTCTCATCAGCTGCTCACCTCTGACTTGCAACAATTTCTCTTGCAATCTGAAGACAATAATCACTTCACATTTAATTATGATGATGAGAAGGTTCCTTATTTTCCAGCTATACTTTTAATAAATTCTTCTAAGGTCAAGCTGTTTGTGTAGCTTGTCTAGATAGCCACTCAATCAATGACATTCTTAGTTGTGGTCTGGTTTCTTAATTTCGAAAACTATTTACTTCCTTTTCCCTTTCTTAAAGAATTCTGTAGTTTAGCATATCATATGTACTAAACTTGAAGCAAAATAACTTTCTTTAAAACATCTGAAAACTACAGTACTTCACTAAAACTAGCAAAATTGAACGATCTACTTCTTTAAAACTAGTGAGATTTACCCCCTCCCCTATAGAACTAGCCCTCATTGTACCAAACAGTTAGGTAGTCTTCCAAACAAATATCTGATCTGTAACTACCTGGAACTACACAGCTGAATTCATCTCCCAGATTATCATTCACTGCTACTGATACCACAGAAGCTAGAGGCTCACTGTATTTATTATCCTCTTTCTGTTAAGTAAAAAAGGAAAAAAATTGTGAAATTTATCAGGAAGAAAGATGAATTCTTGTCCTTCTCTAAATGCATAAAGATGATTAGAAAGCCTTAAATGCCATTATATAATAATTTTGATACAACTACCTTGTAGAAGTTTCCTGCAAATCACCTAACAGTTTTTTAATTAGGGAAATGTTATAGATTGATTAAAAACTAACTTTTTTGCTGCTGCTACTTCTTTTCTTTCTGGGTTTTTTGTTTTGTTTTGTTTTTTGTTTTTTTTTTTTGAGACCGGGTCTCACTCTGTAGTCCAGGCTGGTCCTGAACTCACCATGTAGTGCAGGCTGGTCTCAAATTCACAGCAATCCTCCTGCCTCAGCCTCCCAAGTGCTAGGACTACAAGTGTGAACCACAAATGACCAGCTTATGTGATGCTGGGGGATTGAGTCCAGAGCCTCATACTTCTTAAGCAAGTACTCTAATCACTTAGCTAAACCTCAGCCCTCTGAAAACTAACTTCTTGTACAGTAGATATTTTTATTTCTCAAATGCAAGCTATAAAATCCTAATGGAATCAAGCATGCCATAATTTCTAATATTCTCATGAAAATTAAATTCTGACATTTATTAACAATAGATTTCTTATATGTAGCATTTATGTAACAGATGTACACAAATATTTAACAAAGCAGTTTCAATTACTACAATTACTCCCAAATATACATTATCAAATGCAGGATAAACAATAAAAACTTACTGTCTCGCAGAGTTTCCCAAGCCCACTGGTCATTTTTGAAGAATAGATGTCGTTTGATTTCTTCTACACCATTTCTTCCTAATCTCACTTCTCTGCACAGAGACAGAAAAATAATCACTTAAAACCATATTCTACCCTATCTAGGTTTATATGTGAGCAGAAAACTAAGACTATATAGATTTATGTCGCCTTAAAATTATACAGTCAGCTTAAGTTTCAGCTCAAACAAAAAATAAGGTGAAGAATTAGAACACTAAAGAAAGCAAATTTGTATGGTGGTTTATGCCTGTAATTGCAACAGTCTGGGTTGGCTGAGGCAGAAGGATTACAAATTTGAATCCAGCAACTTAGCTAGACCCTGCCTCAAAAAGCTCAGTGCAAAGGCCTTGAATTCAACATCCCTAGTATCACAAAGACAAAAATAATGACAAAAATAATGTCTCCCCTCCACTCCTATATATATATATATGAAAATCTAGATGAGTCAGCACTCTTCTTCATCAGTGTGATGACTAAAACTCAGTACTTTTTTGACAGTTTCTTGTTTGTTTTTAGGGTGAATAAAGTACACCCCTTTTGTGCAACCAACTTAACAACAAATCGACCAAAAGCTCCAGGAACCTCTTTTAAAATTTAAATACTCATTTTATGAGCTTCAATAATTCTAGCCAATCAAAACCGATGACAACTAGTTATTGACGCTGCTACAAAACTCAAAGTTTTAACTAGAAAAATTACTAGTCATTGGCCCACTTTAAGTAAGCATAAAAAATTAATTTGCCTGTAACTAAACTAGAAAGAGAAATTTAGCATCATCTGTTCTCATACAGTGTTTATAAACACTGAGAACATCCTGAATTCAAAAATTTTCATTATAAATTAAGAAATAGTTGGGTATATGACAGTTTCTCTAAGAGGCGTTCCCTTACTCTCTCCGACTGGTTTAAATAATCTCTGTACCACAAACACCAAATCTGTCTACTGCCCTCCTAAAGGACTATGAGGTAGCTGAGAAAAATGCCCCGTGTGTTTTTTCTATATACCTAGAATCTGAGAGCACAGTAGAGTTTATTTTAAAATGTAAAAATTCAAAAACTACATCTCCTTTGAAGTTCTAAAGAACACACTGAAGATAAATTTAAAGTGAATATCAAATTGAAATATATTTAAGCATATATATCGTATTCATATATTTGTACTTTCACAGTGTAAGTACTGGCGTCTTTATTATTTAACAATCAGCTTAATTGTTAAATCATAATTTAGTATTAATAGAAGAAAAATGTTAAGATTATTTACCGGTCAGTAAGGAAGGCACAAATAAGATTTTTTGCTTCTTTTGATATATCATTATCATCAGGGAAGGTAAGTGAATTTTTATGATTCATAATCTTACTGTAAGTTCCAACCAGAGAATCTGCATAAAAAGGTGTATCACCTAAAATGTTGACAGAGAAAACAAAGGCAAAATAAAATACATTTTAAAAAATGTATTTCAAAGGAAGAGTCAAGGTATTAAAAATAAACACATTATATGAAAACATACATTTATACAAAAAGAAGTAACACTTCACAAAGTTGTTCTAAGCCTCTATAGTAGTTTTGTAAAACACATACACAGCAGGTATGGATCACATCTGTTTTCTACAAATTAGAAAAAAACCTGCTTAATTTAATAAATATTCTATTAGAAGCAAACACATGATGAATTTTGGGATGAACAACCATAAAACTTTCCTCTACTCACCTACAAGCATCTCATATAAAAACACTCCAACTGACCACCAGTCACATTCTCGTCCATAATAACCATCACCACCTTGGGATTTTAATACTTCAGGGGAAATATAATCAGGTGTTCCAACTGCTGTATCACATCGTACCATACCTTCCTGGAAAGAGTGGGAAGTCAGATTTTAAACTAGAATATGCATATAAAGTCTCTTATTTATAATGACTTTCTTTTTAATATAACCTGTGGAACTTAATGAGAACCTGACCAAGAAGTACACAGCTTAACCAGATATCACATTCTTACATTCCCACATGTCACACAATATAAAGACACACTAGTGATTTTTGTTTTGTAATAATACTCATTAGAAAGATACACTGGCACCATTTATTATTTCTCCAATTGAGCCAATACAAGGATTTCATTTTAATTTGCAAAGAAGATGTACACAATCCAATGCAAACAGGTTAGCCGACAGGACAAAGTACTTTATAACCAACAAATAGTGACTAAACCATTTTTAAAATAAAATAGCCACTTTTTATGCTTGAAACTGTGAAGAAAATGTATAGAAGTTACCCATACAAATCTAAAGGAGGAAGGAGGCATGTGCGTGGGAAAAGGACCTGATATTATCAACGATACCGAACACCTATTTGCTATGCATTTTAATGCCCTCTTCCAAAATCATTTGTTAACCTATTTAATTAGTGCAACAGGATTATAGCTGAATAAATGTTCACACCAAGAGCTGCCATGTATTCTCTCCTACTAACCAACACATTTCCTTCAAAAATAATAAATACAGCTTCCTGACTATTGTTCTGTGGTAAATTTAAAAAAAAGAACTCTTTCAACTGAAAAGGAAAGAGCATATTACTTCCTTCAGCTGTGTATATTATTTATTGTATAAATAATGAGAAAATATGCTTTTTAAGACTAACTCGTTAGCAATAAAATCTACATGTTAATAGAAGGCAAGTAACACATTGGAACATACACACATTCCTGAAATTCAATTTTTATGAAAGACTAATTTTAACAGTGGTATAAACATTTAGTGACATTTAAACAAATTCCATTTCTAGTGACCGGTAGTGTATATTAAAGATCTGTTTTGAAGGATTTAGTAAATTTGGCAATCCACATTTTCTCTAAATAGAGAGGAAAAAATAAATCACTAACAAGTTACTAATATTACAACACTGAAACCATGGTATCTACTTTTACAAATAAGGTCACACTGATTCTGGACAAGTCCAGATATGGTTAGTGAATTTTTATAGCACTTCCTAAAGATGTAACTATTGTGAATTAGCACAAAGTAAATTAAAATTAAACTAATTAACCTTATTCATCTTCATACAAGTACCAAAATCTGCTAACTTCAAATGTCCAGATTTATCCAGCAGCATGTTATCAGGCTTCACATCCCTGAAAGAAGAAAAAGAACAGCACAGTTCTTCTGAAACAGATTGCTGATAAAAACTAGGCCGCAGCTTTCTAGGCCAAACATCCTTCATCTGTGAAAGGACACCTGTGATCTTAACGTGTTCCCCATATAGACCTAGAAACTGAATTTCACCAAAAACATTTCTTTGTATGGTAATGCCTCAGAGTTTGACTCTTTAGAGTTTGATACTTCTACTAGTAAAATCAGTCATTTGAGACAGACTAACCACCAAAAATGTAACATTCAGACATAAATGGTAACTGAAGCCTAGAGGATATTAAGTACAGAAGTTAACTCCATTACAAGGTCCCAGTAACTTCTATTTTGATCCCTGACATATTGCACACAAGCCAAGCAGTGTTTGTGAAACACATGAAACTATTCTAATGAATAAATATGTATGTCATTAATCAAAAGAAAATTTGTCTATAAGAAATTAAAATGAAAAGTGAGTAATACTGCATATACTTCAGGAAACTGTAATTTTTACTTTTCGAAAGACCATATAAAAACTATAAAACTTTAGATTAAGGAATACTAAATACATTTACATGCTAACATCAGATGTCCACAAAGGCACTATGTCTTAGCGGAGGAGACTAGGGAGACTTAGAATCAGAATTATTAGTTAAAGTTCCTAAGCTGTTCTCGTTAACAAATGATAAAATCACAAGTGTTATGTTTACCTATGAATAAAACCCATAGAATGGATTGCATCCAAGGCAAGAACTACTTCTGCAGTGTAGAATCGGGCCCACTTTTCAGGCACATCATAGTTGCTCATTAAGTTTACCAGATCTCCACCAGGCATGTATTCCATCACCATGTAGAGATACCGATCATCTTGGAACGCATAAAAAAGCTATATAAATAAAAACATAATTCATGAAGAATAAGCAAAATCATTTCATTTAAAAACTGGCAAAAATTACTAATATGAGTTTGAAGTAAAAGAATCAAACTGCAAACCAGCATTGTGTACAGTTGAAAAATAAACATCATGCCAACAAAGACCCATGTACACGCAAAGGAATTACAAATCAGTTATTCTGAAGAACTGGATTTATTCCATAACTTTCTACACTGAATTTTTATGAGAATTTATTTTTAAGTTTTAATAAAGAATGTGCAAATTTCCTAAGCAAATATTGTACCTCTAATTTAACTTGTATATTATGAGCTTACTGTTAAATTTAAATTACCATCACAATTCTCAAGACTTTGATAAAGTGGGCTATAGTTTCAGCTGCTTCTGATTAGCTGCCTTGCTCTGGCAATGTGCTTAACCTCCCCAGGTTTCTGTGACTATAATTCCTTCAACAAAAATATGAGAAACTGCACGTTTTGACTTTCATATTTGCTTCTCAGTAAGCATTTGTATGTCTGGCAGTTGGCAAATGCTTTAGACATGTTTAACAAACAAAATAATGAGTATTAGAATGTATAACTCAGAGGTGTGCCTCACAGCAACTATCTTCCTGGACTGTTAAAAAAAGTATAAAATAATAGAAAGCACTTAGATGCTTATGTTTTAAAATCTTCATGCTTCATTTTTTCAATAGCTTAATGATTTCAGTTACAGTCATAGTTATTTTTAAAATACATTTTAGAGGAAGGATAAGAAACTAAGTGTTATTTCCTTGACTAGCACAGAATAAAGTGTACAACTTACTATTTGGACTTCACATTAAAGAAACATTGTTAATCTGGTGGCAGTTTATTTGTGGAAAAATATTTAAAGAAATAAAGCTGTAAGTACTAAATTGCGTATTTAACAATTATATGTTCGAAAAGGAAGAACACTGCGTATCAATTTATCAGAAGTTGTCACAACCAGAATACTGTCTCCCCATACTCCACTTCACTCATCATCATGGAGGGAAATCCAATACTGTCTGAACTCATTTTTAGGTGACATAACTGGTATGGGAATGGGAAGGGTTACTATTGGCAGGTGCTACCAGATATCCAAAATAAACATACCAGTATTTTGAAAAAATGCATAAAATAGTCTCGCACACCAAAGAATTACGTGGCCTAAAAGGTCAACAGTACTGAACCTGAAAAACCTTGATTTACAATGTTGAATAAAACAAAGAAAGACATTTAAAGTTTTAAAATGTGTTATTACTGTAAATCTTCAACATTTTCTATATCTCTTTTATTCCAATTGCTAGCCTGTTTATTTAGAATAGTTTTCATTATAACTGTAAGGAAATCTCACAGTACACGTTAGAAATTTAAAAATGATCTGGTTCAGTCAACTTCTTCTATATGAAATCCTGAATGAAGAACCCCAAATATATATGACAGATAAAACATGGTATTGAAATTTAAGCTAGATGGAACAGAGGCAGAAAATCTTGAGTTGTATTTTACACCAAATCCTGCTTGATCCCAAGATTACTTCACAACTGAAAACAGCCAATAATGTCCACTTTCACATTTTTGAACAAGGGAATGTGATCCATCAGTGTTAGGTATCTCTGCCACAGCTTCCCCGAAAGGTCAACAGCAATCAAGACTAGGACTATGACTAGTGACTTCTAGTGTATTTCTCTTACCACTGAACACCGCAAGCCAACACGGTATTATCTGTTGGCCCAGCCTAACTCGGGATTCTCTCACTTTGCCTCATTTCCACCTTTCCTTCTTTTTCACAAAGAAAAACATAAAAGACATTTAAAGAATCTCACACCAGTACCAAAAAAATCCTTCAATTTTGATATTAAGCAAAATTTCTGAAGCATAATAAACTATCCGCAAATCCAAGCAATTATTTAAATCTACAGAAACAGCAGGTTTCATAGAGATGATTCAACAAAAATTTTTAAATGACATACAAATAATTCTGTAATTGCCAATAAATTGTTCTAATAGATAAATTTCTCAGATACGTTTAGTTATAAACTAGGATAGCAATAATAATGTAGGAAAAAAAAACATACCTGAACAACCCAAGGACTGTTAGCAAAAGCCATGATGTCTCTTTCTTCCCAGAAAAAAGCTGAGTCAGATCTCTTAATCATTTCAAATTTGCTAAGAAGCTTCATTGCATACACCTTCCTGGTAGATTTATGTCTCACCTTTAAAATTGAAAAATGACACATCTTCTGTAACTATTTAGGCCTCAAGGTTCCACACAACAATTTGCCAAATTATTCCAAGACTTGTAAAATAATATAGCATTATTGTTGCAGCTATTTTTATTGCTATACTGAATTATCTCAGCCAGCTAATGCCAAAGCTTCACTTATCAGAAGCAAGACTGGGGGAAAAAATGGTCATTCCCTGTATTACCACATACTTCCTATTGTGTTTTAGATCAGAATGCCTCCCAAAAGTCTCTTGTATTTGGATGTTATGGATTGTTTACAGAACCATGTGTTACCGAGAGACTGGAGCTAGTCTGGAAGGGTGGAGTGATTACAGGCGTGTGGCAGATTGTAGTGAATGCAGGCCTGTAGACTGGATTACAGGAGTATGCTGTGGGCTTAGACCTGGAAGGGGCAGAACAACGAGGCTTGACTCAGAGGAGGCAGATGACTAGGATGAGAACTGAAAGGATATATGCTGCCTTCCTACTGGACTTCATTGTGCTTCCTGTTTGCAGTATCATGAAGAGCTGCCTCCACCTCTGCCACCGTCATGTGCTTCCACTGTTACCGGGTGACCCTGAGCGGACTGTGACTTTCTGAAACTGTGAGCAAACTTTTCCTCCTCTAAATCTGTAGATGTCAGGTACTGAGTTACAGCGATGAAAATGTAACTAGGACACTTCCTCACTGTTTCCTGCTATATATTACTGCTACTCTTTATAAAGTTTACTATTGTAAGCCATTTTAGAGTCTAATGTTAGGCACAAAGCCTTCTCTGCTGATTCTAGAGACTACTATCTTCCAATACTTGGGGAAAACACTTGCCACTACTGCTCAATTTAGCTCAAAGCTTTCACACTCTTAGGCAACGGTAGTCAGAGCAACTTAAAGCAAAACTTCTATAAAAACAGTATTACCCCAAATCGCATGTTAAACACACGGATGAATTTTTAAATTTAAAAAGTTCTTTTTAAAAATAATCTTGGGCTGGAGGAATGGCTCAGAGGTTAAAGCTATTGTCTAGCAAGCACTAAATACCTGGGAGTTCATTCCCCAGCACCACATATCCTGGTGTATCCCAGCATTTGGGAGGCTGACACAGGAGGACTGCTGTGAGTCCAAGGCCAATGCATGCCTACCAAATGCAAGGCCCAGGGTTCAATTCCCCAGAATCACATAAACCAGATCTGGTGACATACACCTAAATCCCAGCATTCAGCAGGGAGGCAGCAAGACTATCCTGAGTTCAATGTTCAAGAATTCCAGGACAGCCTGGTCTACACAATGAGTTCAGGACCAGCCTGAACTATAGAATAAAACATTGTCTAAATACAAATAAACAAACAAATAAATGAACAAATCTTAAAATAACTTACCAACTGAACTTCTCCAAATGCTCCTCTACCAATCACCTTGACTACTTCATAATCTTCAGCTTTCATTCGCAAATCTCTGATTTTATTTATTGTGTCCTTATCTGTATGAAAAGTTTACATTTTTAAGTCACAACAGCATTGTAACTAACATTGTTTATTGTATAATCAAATTATTCAGAAACAAAAAAGTGTGATAATCTTCACTAAGAACTGATATGTAGTAAATTTTGAAATTACAAAATACATAAGTATTCAATGTGCTAAGAAATTTTTTAAAATGAATTCTGGAATGACTTCATAATAGTATTCAAAGTTTTTACTAAAATCTGGCAAAAGAAAGTTTTAAAAACAAATATTACACTATGAACAATAATGGAATAATTAGCTAATTTATTCTTGGTATTTTAAGTACATATCAAATTTGAATTTAGGGAACATGGGTAAATATTTCACATCAATAAAATAAAATTTTCTTTTTATCAAGGCAGTTTTGATGGTACTTTAAATCATCATGATGAATTTCTCAACTAGCAATCTTTAAATTTTCCAAGTGACATTCTCTAGTGTTTATATCATTACATTTATCTATCTGAACCCAGATTTTGACTTTAAACACAAAGTGGGAATCACTGCAATTATTATATAAACCTGTCATTCTACAAATTACAATAATTTACAAATCCCCACTGAATAGATATCCTAATTCCTAATTTGGTCACAGATTAAAACAGGCCTATTTTAACTTACGTGCGTCAACACTGGCATAACATTATGGAAAAGCTTCACATTTCTGAGTTCCATACACAAAAAAAGTTATTAAGTTCTAGTTTCTAATAAAAGTGATAGAAATGTTCTCATATTTCTTTTAAAATGCACATTCAATCTCAAGAATTTGTGTACATTATGACAAACGATGCAACGGAGAAAAAATTCCCACACAGGATAACTTAAGTATATTGATTCAAGACTGTGTATCCACTGCAAAGACGCACTAAGAAAATAAAGATAATAATCAAATCATTGCACAAATATTTGTGTCTACCACCTAACAGGCTCTAATCTTGCCAGAGACATAAAGGTAACTTTAAAACACAGTTCCTGTTCTTGAAGAGTTCAAGCTCTAGCAAATGAGACAAAAATAAATAATGAAAAATACACTTTCTAAGTGCAATAAGGAAGACATGCAGAATACTAAGGAGGATACCTAATTCAAGCCTGCCTGGGAGGAGAAAGCTACAAAGGCTTTCTGAAAATGATGATGCCAGAAACACATCTGCCGGTCTCGGTAGCCTTGTGCAGGAGAATGAAAAGAGAACATTCTAGAATGTTGGGAAATATAAACAAAAGCACAGTAGAATTGCCTGCAGCAAATTCTCTTGCTGGAGCATCAAGTCTGTGGTAAAGACTGCCACAATAGCCTGGCAAGACCCAATCTAGGTAGATGCTTGAGTTGACCTATAGATCAGTAATTACACAATTACTATTTAATCATCAAAAAATTTTCTGATTAAATTTAAAGGAGCTCCATATAGTAGAGATCAAAGAGTGTGCTCTGCTGTAAGGAAATAAGGAGTGTGGGAAAGAAGATTGACACTCTTGGACAATGCAGTTTTAGGAGACCAGCTGAGATCTGCTAGGAACTGAGAAACGTAATCTGAAAAATATGGATTGGAAGCCATGAAAAAGAGGAAGGCAGATAAAACAGTCAAATTTACATTTCTACTAAACTATTCTAGAGACTATATGTAAGATTAATTTAGTGAGGGCAAGATGGGCGAATTTCAAGACCACAGTAATACTCTGAATAAGAGAATTAAAGTCCAGAGCTGAGAAAATTTACATATACTAGCCTATGGGGTTGAACAGGATCTGTGCCTCTAGTTATACAAGGTTAAGAGCCATAAAAAGATTTTAAAGTCTTGAGGAAGACTGAAAACAAGTAACTGAAACCCAAAAGATCCATATCATACTGTCTTGGACTTTAGCTTGTTTTAATACATGCTTACACACTAACAAATCTAAGTGCCTCCTGACCGATGACTTGGAATCAAACTCAAGTTTCTATGGATTTAGTTTTTTTAGTTCCTCCTGCCAGGGATCTAATCCAGCACCAATGAAACATGTAATGGGAAAGCCTGACCAGTGGATTTTAGTTTCTCAAAAACTCAGAACTATTTACTCACATGTACTCAAATCCCAGGATCTCAAACCGAAGTCTGTTTACTGGCACATAACCATGTAGCAGACCTACTCACTTTGTATAAGGATACTATTTATGACCTTATCTTCATAGGCTCAACAGTGCATATACTAGACAGTAATTCCCAAACCTATCTTAGATGACTGGATATTACCAGATAACCCATATTCCATACCAGGAAACTTGATCTGGAACTTAGCTGAAATCTAGGCCAAGAAATATCCATTAATAACAGCCCTACTCACTTTATTTGGCACATGACTTTCCTAAAGCTAGCTCTGTTTCCTGACACAACAGGCTGGAGACAATATCAAATTGTTCAATTTCTTCCTCATTCCTTACCAGGAACTTCTCATGTCTCCTTCACATCTGAACAATCTCTGAGAACTCTCTATTCACATTCAACCAGCATAGTACATTCTACAACTGATTACAAAAATGGTTGCTAACTATTCTTCCATTTTCCATAATCAACATATGTTCAGATTTGTAATTATAGCTAACTATAAATATAAATATGCAATTCTAACTAATATACCAAAGGAAGACATAAGTCAAGGAAGAAAATAGGACAGGAGACCATAGGGTTTTTTCCTTTTTAAAATTATCTCATAGTAACACCCAGAAAAATGGAGAAGAGAGGATGGATTGGGAGGAAAAAAACAACTTATAAAATAGACTATACTATATTACAATTATTATATGCAACTACTGAGTGACCATAGATGAGAGAGATTTAAGATTAAGGGTGAGATATTTAATACAAATACTCAGAATCCTGTCTTTGTGACAGACAATATTTTAAAAACTGGAAACAAACAGGATACCTGGTATTAAGAAAGTTGTATTCTAGGGGGAAGAAAAATGATCAATAAATGAATGTGTTAATTTCACAATATGATACAAACTATAAAAAGAACACTTAGGATGGTAGTATCATTCAATGATTCAAGTGCTTGCCTAGCAAGTGCAAGGCCCTAGGTTCTATTCTCCAGTACTACGTAAACGGGGCTTGGTGATGCACACCTGTAATCCCAGCACTTCTGAGAGACTAGGGAGAGACTAAGGCAGGAAAATTGCTGTGAGATCCAGGCAAGCGTGGGCTACAGAGTGAGTTCAGGACCAGCCTAAAATACAGAACAAGAACCTGTCTTCATAAAAAAGAGAAGAGAGGGGGAAAAAAAAACAAAGGTAAAAGAAAATTTGTCAAGTGAAAAATATCTTAAAAAAACAAAAAGAACACTAAGCTTTGTTGAAACTGTGAAGAAAATTACATAAAGAGTAATTCTTCAGCTACTTCAAATTCAGTATTGACTACTCAAACAAGAGTTAAGGAAAAAAAACTTACTATTTTAACTGACAATTTGTGTCGCTTTCTAATGTCTTAAATTTCCGAGCATCTGTTCTTGCCCAAGAAATCAGTACTGTTTTTTCGTTTTGAGTTTTGGTGGTGGTGACGGAGTGAACCTAGGACTTGTACATGCTACCTAGAATAGCTCCACCCCTGAGGAGTGTCTTAGCCCCAAGGCTAATAGTCATAAGCAAGGTTTTTCGGTCTGTACAAATCTGTTTGACCGCTGTAATCACACACCATCAATGAACTGCTCTCTCTGCCTGGGTAGCAAATAAACCCCTAGTAAACTTGTGAGATTGCAGCCTTTTTTTCTTCCTGTTTTTGTGAAGAAATTCTACCATGATGAGATATTCCTAAAGTTTTCTATTTTTAATATAACTGCTGTCATTCTACAAGTTGGAAATTGTATGACTATTACCTAGCCTAATAATGTCAATGTGTGTGTGTATTAAAAAAGCAAGCTTCATCTAATTTTGCATATATACTTTTTTAATACTGAAAAATTTCAAAAATGACTTATACAAGAGCAAGTGAGACCAGACTTGAACTGCGCCTTCTTATTTTGCCAACTACCACCTTACCAAAATCTAGTTCCTATCTGAGGTCACTTTTTCTCCTGCAGGTCCTCAACTGATGACCTTTATCCTTCCATGTTTAAGACCACTGAACCTACAAGGGGAAAAGGTTAACCCCACCATCATCACCACAGCTGCAGTCCTAGATCTGCAGTCTCTGGTTTTCATTTTATGACATTGTCTCCTGCTATCTCTCATTGTTCCTGTAATTTACCTGAAATCTTAAAATTGCCATGTCTCATGGCTAGACAATTTGGGTTCCTGGTTTACAAGTCTCTCCAATATCCTCTTGTTTTACTTCTCAGTGACTATAATATACTAAGTTGATACTTCTAAAAACCTAGCTTCTGAATACCCTTACTTCTTTCCTTCAGTGATCTTGTCCTCCACTTATTCCAGCCCCTGGGTATACACTAGACCTTGTCATTACAAGTAATTACAATCTTCCCATAATTCCAATTTAAAACTTATACTTTTTAAGCACTCTCTCAGCTTTCATGCTTAGACTCCGTAGTCTTACGTTTTTAGGTGATACATAAAAAAGTAGTAATTGTACATAATTAATAGGGTCACATGAGATGTTGCAATTGGTATATACATAACTTCCTTCAACTATTTATCTTTCCTCTTGATGATAAATTTCAACATACCCTGTACTGTTTTTTTGTTGTTGTTGGGTTTTTTTGAGGTAGGGTCTCACTCTGCAGCCCAAGCTGGTCCTAAACTCACTATGTAGCCCAGGTTGGCCTTGGAGTCACAGCAATCCTCCTGCCTCAGCCTTCTAAGTGCTGGAATTATAGGTGTGTGCTACAAGTTTACTAGTGGTTTATTTTCTAGCCAGGCAGAGAGAGCGGTTCATTGCTGGTGGATCAAACTCTGAGCTGTGAAACTGCTGGACAAGCACTTTTATTTGCTGTCTACCAGCCCCATACCCTGTACTACTTTAAAGTCAACAATCTCCAACTCTATCAGGCCATCCAATTCACTGATCCTAACCATTCTTACTGTCCTCCATCACAATTCTCTTTCCTACTTATCCAGCATAAACTACATGCTCAATTATTACACTACAGTGCTTTCAGCAAAATCATACTTTTAGTTAAATCTAACTCTCCAACTGTATGTTATCACACATGCAGCTGACCATGTGTGGATGGTCACACAAAATCACATCGATTGACCTTATTCTAAGTTCATAACCACAGGCATCAAGCTGGCTCCAATTCTGCTTAGCAATCATGTATTTTCAGAGGCTGTTCACTTTCCTGCTCTTCTATACACTGTATTTCACATTTTCTTTTTCTTCTCACTCTTACAACTATCCTCCTGATTCTTGTTCACAGCTCACTTCTTGTTGATTACCACACCAAAAGAAACAGAACAAAACAGTTACCAACTACCATTATAAACATACTTAAGTTTCCACGATGTACATTCATATACACTACTGCTACCCGAAGCCAATCCCTCTGTTTTAGATGTTATTCTTTTTCACAAGTTCACTCATGTAATTCTTCCCTCTTTCTCCTCTATCACTAAGATTTTTCTTGAATTCCATACTATGATGTTTTTTGTCTCAATATATATATAAAAAGTTTGGGGCTGGAGGAATGGCTCAGTGGTTAAAGTGCTTGCCTAGCAAGTGCTAAGTCAAACGCTAAGTACCCGGGTTCGATTCCCCAGCACCACATAAGCTGGGTGTGGTGGTGCATGCCTGTAATCCCAGCACTTGGGAAGCTGAGACAGGAGGATTGCTGTGAGTTCAAGGCCAGCCTGGACTCCATAATGAGTTCAGGACCAGCCTGGGCTGCAGAGTGAGAGTCTGTCTCAAAAAAAAAAAAAAAAAAGCTTATCCTATTTCTGTCACTAGCTCCTACCACCATTATTCAAGCCTCCACTACTGCAAAGCCCTCAAAAGTTGTTTGTATTTCCTGTTCCTAAATCGTTTCTCTCATTTCTATCACTTTGGAGGGCTTTGGCCCTTAAACCTTTCTACCAAAACTGCCTTCTTGCTATATCTAACTCTGGTCTTGACGTTATTAGCTGTTCTGACAGTCTCCTATAAACATTTCTGTTTGACTTGAAGGACACACCCCATTCTTCCAACAATTCTATGGTGTTCCATTTTGATTTTTCTAAACTCAACAGATACTTCTTAGTAGCTTTGCTGGTTTCACTTTTCTCGGGTTTTGAATGTTGGAACATTCCAAGACTTGGTTCTTAGCAGTGTTTTCTTCTATCTACACTCACTTCTTTGGTGGACTTTAAATCTTTCCCAAGTTTTTACCTCTAGTTCAAATCTCTCTTCAATTCCACATTTTTATATTCATTTAGAGTGAATGAAGGCACCAAGACAAAATTACAAAGATTAAAAAGCTGGAAACACCATGAAACTTAAATTTCTTGGTATACTATGATTTTCACATACACACACTTTTAAACAAAAAAGAAAAAGCCAATATTATTTTTGGTTTCAACATGTACTTTCAACTTTATTAAAGTAAAATGTTTTCACTATCAATGCTGCAGAAGCATTTAATATACATACATACATACATACATATATATATATATATATATATATATATATATATATATATATATATATATAAATAAAGACAGGATCTCTCACTCTGCATTCCAGGCTGGTCCTGAACTCACCATGGAGCCCAGGCTGGTCTTAAGCTCATGGCAATTCTCTCACCTCAGCCTCCCAAGTGCTGAGATTACAGGTGTGTGCCATACACCCATCTTACGTGATGCTGGGGAATCCAATCCAATGCTTCGAGCTTGTTAGGCAAGCACTTTAACTGCCGAACTGTTCCTCCAGCCCTTAATGTATTTTTAAAAGCCAATTTACTGCAACCAATTGGTGATGTTGATATTAATCTTGTTTATCTTCTCACCAGTTATAAGCCTTCATTCCAAGCAATGTAAACAAAGAGCTCCAGAAACATAAGCATGGCAAACAGGGCTACCACAGCAACATAATAGCTGTTCCTAATGGACACACCGAAGGCACCTTCAAAAATATAAGGTCTAGTTTTAAAATATAAACTAATAGGAACTGTGATCATTAAAATTGTAAAAAGAGTATCTAGAGCGGAGAAGCCAATAAACTTTCATTTCTGAACTCAAGGGGCTGCAGCATGTTCAGAACCACTTTATCAAGTTGCTCTACGGCATTCTGGGCAAAATGGCAGGTGCTCAGTGGTGGGCTGGGTTCCGTGACAGTGACAGAGAGTTTGGTGAACCACTCTGAAAGTATCAGAGGAGCACCCAGGGACCAGTAAGCCAATCTTTATTGAGCACTCTTGACTCTTCCCCCTGTCCTTGACTTTACATCTAATTTTCAGGAAAATATGGCTCTCAGAAATGTATATGGTACCTGAGAGTGTACAACTTCTATACTGCTACCACGATGGACCAGGCCTTTACTATCTCTTCTGGAACCTGTGGCAATATCCTTTGCACTGATTTCCGTGTCCATCTTTGACTTGTCTATTCCTAAGAGTGTTCTGAAAACACAAGTTAGATCGCATCACTTGCAAACATTAATGTCTTGCCATCTCATCCAGAGGACAAGCCCAGGCCCTTACTAAACTAACACAGGACTCTCCATGACCTTGTCTCCCCATTTTCTTACCTCTTGATAATACCCTACTTTTCTTTCCCTTATGCACCTTTTTTCAACCACACGAGCTTCCTCACTGCTCCTTTTACATGCCACAGAATGTTCCTGACGTATTCCTCCCGCAGAGCCCTTCCAATGGCTAGTCTGGAGGCGCCCCTTCCTTCCCATTTAACCAATATAAATTTCCTGGACAATTTCAACTCTTTTCTCAAATGTCACCGTTGAGTGGCACCTAGCTTACCCACCTGCAAACCCCTCATATCCTAGAGCTCCAGACTGTAACATATGAATCTACTGTATGACAAATACATAATATAGCACAGTGAAGGTGGTAGGGAAAAGAAACTCCTTTGGCGAGAAAATACAGAGCTAGAAATAAACTGCCAGAAGAAACTACCCGTTAGTTGATATATCTGTTTCTCCTAAGAGTCTGGGTTATTTTACACACATAGCAGTGTCAACCCACAATACAGTTAGTGAGTCACGTTGCTCAAGCAATTGCAAATAAGAGGAAAGGCTACAGCAAACCTTATGGCAGTGGCAACATGAACACACAATAACAAGTGTATAGATAGATACAGAAATAATAATAGATGCTCACATATAGTTGGGTTCATTTCAACTCAAACACATGCATTTCCTACCTCTGCCTGCTGACAGGGTTTAAGTACTGATACCCTAATCACAAAAAGCACACTCAGCATACCAGAGTGTAGAGTCTAAATAAGATTCCTCAGTAAGAGGAACCAGAACTCTGAAAGAAATGTCTGATAGTAGGAACAGAAAGGAAAAATACAATATGATCCTATAATATTTTGTGAAGCTTGAAAGTAAGGAATGGCTCCAGTCTGGAAGAGCTCCAAAAGGACCTAAACAAAAGAATTTAATTCATAATGCACTACTGGATTACACACAAAATATAAAATAAACATATGCAGCCCATATTGATAATAATCAATGTCTGAAAAAGTGGATGAGAAGGGTCAAGCTTTATATATAGAATTCTGAATAATATATGTAAATCACCCCATTAAGGGATAGAGCGTATTAATTCTCCTTTCTTTGAGAACAGGCTAATGTCTTGCTTCAAATGAAGTTACACAAAGAAAAAAGTAACTTTCCAGTGGAGAAGCTGAGCCTACAGGTGTCTCTCACACATCTATCCCAATAATTGTTTTTAAATCACTCTAATTTACTGACATTTTATTTACAATAACTTGAAGCTAACTGTTCGTGGCATCCTAGGTTCACCCTGATCAATCTTCCGAATCTAGGTTCTAATACTTAACAGGCACATTACGGTTTGGATCTGGAATGTCCCCCAAAAGCCTCTTGTATTTGTATACTGTAGAGTAACTATGGAATCATATGCTGTTAAGAAGCAGGGTCTGAAGCTGGGCACAGTGGCACACGCCTGTAATCCCAGCACTTGGGAGGCTGAGGCAGGAGAATCGCCATGAGTTCCAGGCCAGCCTGGGCTCCATACTGAGCTCAAGACCATTCTGGACTGCAAAGCAAGGCCTGTGTCAACAACAACAAAGGAAGGGGAGTGGGGCCTGGTCAGAAAGGATGGATTCTTGGGGCTTGACCTTGAAGGGACAGAATACTGGGGCTTGACCTGGAAGGGAATAAGCTAACTCTGCCCTTACTCCCCCACTTGGCTTCCTGCCTGTTATGCTGTGAGCAGCTCTTCCTCTGGCTATGCCTCTGCTATGTACTTCCACCACTGCCGCAAACAGACTGAAACCTTATGAACTGTGAACTAAAACAAACAATTCCTCCTTAAATTGTGGATATCTCTGCTATAAAAAAGTCACTAAGACAAAGTATTATTTTGAAAAATCTAAAATCTAACATGTTCCAAAATCAGGAACTTTTTGAGTGCCAAAAATGATCCATACATAACCTCTTTTGATAGGTTAGCTAAAATGTAGGCATAGTAAAAATTAATATATAAATTAACTCCAGAGCTTTGTACATAAGGTATATATGAAACACAATCAATTTGTGTTTTAACTTAGAACCAGTCCCAAGGTACCTCACTATATATAGGCAAATATTTCAGAATTTGAAAAATAACAAAATCTAAAACACTACTAGTCCTAACAAAGTATTTGGTACAAGGGGTCTCAACCTATATATTCATTTATTCATTTTAAAATTCTAATTTTTATGTCACTATATAAGGTATTTTGGCAATACACATCAAATTGATAAAAATGACAAAATTCAGCAATTCTTAGAATTTCAAAGAAAAGAATAGCAAGTTATAAGCAACTCTTTATCACAGTCTTATTACAATTTATATTAAGTATTTTTACTAGTGAAGAACTAGAAAGAACCTAAGAGCTCATTCTTACAAAATTTTTAAATTGCAATACATTCTCTCAACGAATGATATGATTCATTTCTAAAAACATGTTATCTAGCCAGATATAGTACCACATGTCTGTAATTCCAGCTATCTGGGAGGTTGAGGCAGAAAGATTAAGACTAGCTGGGCAACTCAGAAAGACCCTGTCTCAATAAAAATTAATGTTTAAAAACAGAGGAAGACTAAGAGTACAGTTCAGTGGTTGGGCACTTGCCTAACATGAATGAGGCACCGGGTTCAGTCTCTCACCACCTCTCAGGACGGTACATGGGTGAATGAAATATACAGTAAATGTTGAAAAATTTTTAAATTACAGTAAAAGAAACTGTCTTAGTTACTTTTTTGTTACTGGGACAGAATACCTGACATCTACAACTTTAAGGAGGCAAGGTTTATTTTAGTTCACAACTTCAGAAGGTCACAGTCCATTCACAGGTAGGCGAATGGAAAATGGTTGAACCACACGGCAAGGCGAGGCTGGAGGCAGAGACAAAGTTCCTTGCAGCATGGCAGAACAGAGAAGTCTGAGAAAGGGCAGAACCAGTGCACCTCCCCAGGTCAATCCCCAAGCACCCACCCCATCCTGCTAGACTATACATCCCCAAAGTATATGGCCCACAGATATTGTACCACATTGAATCACACTAGACCTATGGGGAATAGTCCCGATCCAAGCCCTAACAGAAATATTGCAGTAACACACCATCAAAATATCACCCCCACCCCCACCCCCATCACTTCCAACATACTTATTTGATTTCTGAAGCAGTTCTGGAAGTCCTCTTTCCTGAGTATCTTTACAAGGAGCAATCAAAAATATGCTGAATGCTGCTGCCAAGCACCACTCAACAAGAAGTATGGGTTTCAAAAACATTAGTGTGTCTTTACCTTATTCATCAAACCTGGCATTGTATAACTTCTAGTTCTTCCCCAAAGTCAAAATGACCACAAAAAATCAATGTCCTGAATCAGTTCGGGACATCGAGGCAGTCACAGCACAATTAAAGACACAAATGATGACATCCACAATTTTTTGATCTAAATAATCACTGTATTTTTTATCATACCATATATATTAAAGGTATGCTACATTCACTCTAATGGTGTGTATATGCTACAATGAATATTCCAATATATTTGCACAACTGTTTTTGCGTGATATATTTCTATTAGGTTATGTTTATGAATATTAGTTTTAAAATATAGTACTCAACTGACTTCTGAAATAACTGCACAGGTTTTTAATCTATAGACTCACTAATCCTACCTATATTCTTTATTTTTCCCAAATTAGGGAGAAATTTTTCTTAATTTTTAATTTTTCATTACTTTCAATTGAGGTAAGTCTCAATCAATTGAGGCAGGCTTTTTTGTATTAAACCTGGACTCTCATGCTTTATTCTCCCAAGTGCTGGGATCACAGATGTACTCTAGCATGTCTTGCTTTCATTAATCATTTTTTTTTTTTTTTTGAGACAAGGTCTCACACTATATTCCAGGCTGATTCTGAACTTACTATATAGCCCAGGCTGGCCCTAAACTCACAGCAATCCTATCTCAACCTCCCAAGTACTGAGATTACAGGTGGAGGCAGGATTGCCTTAAACTCATTGCAATTTTCTTGCCTCAGTCTCCCCACTGCTGCAATTATAAGCACACATCACCACACACAGCTTATACCATACTAGAGAATTGAACCCAGGGCCTGCACTTGATAAGTAATCACTGTAACAACTGTGAATACATCAAACCCTGATTAAAATTTTTGATATGGCAAATCTGCTTAATAAAAACACAAAAAATTATTTACCTGATTATTACAAACGTAACTGTCTTAGTTACTTTTTCGCCACTATGACTCAGTACCCAACTTTCACAACTTTAGGGAGGAAAGATTTATTTTAGCTCATAGTTTCAAAAGGTCTCAGTCTGCTCCTGGGTGGTCAGCCGGAAAATGGTAGAATCACATGGTAGGGTCACAGCTAGAGCCGGAACCAATGCTCTGGAGATAGACCCTTATGACAGCATGGCAAAATAGAGAAGTCCAGGAGGACGGTGGACTCAGCACAGGTCCCTCCTCCCAACACTACACATCATCCATAGGTACATGAAGCTTTTCAGGGACACTCCAGATTCAAGAGAATACTCATCTAAATTTATGTAGTATACATTTCTTTACTCTTGCCTATGTTATGAGACAGACACTGAATTTCATTTTCTCTTTTATAGATATCCGATTGTCTTAATACAAATTATTGTATAATATACTTTCCCCTTCACCCAATGATCTATGTATCATATTGTATATTCATATAATAACAAAGTGTGTTTCTAGACTCTCTATGATGATTTACTGGTCTTAGTAACTTTTAACAAAATAACATTTTTCTTTTCTTTTATACTAAGGCTTTCATATTGAGTAACATCCTCAGTTTTTTTTTTTTTTTTAAATAATGACACAGGGTCTTATTAAGTTGCTAAGTTGTTTAGGCTGGGTTCAAACTTGTGAATCCCATCTCAGCCGTCCAGAGTGCTTGGGTTACAGGAGTGTACTACCATGTTCTGCTATATTGTTTTTTTCTATATTTCAGTGTTTGATTTTTAAAGGTAATATTATATATTATAATATTAGCAAAATATTAGCAGGACAACTCTCCCTGTTTGAAATGCAGATTAAGTTTCACTACTTGATTGCTAGCTTTACCGAACTATGCAAATCATTTACATATTTAAGCAAAAAAGAAAGACCCAAAACATGCCAAAATCCTACTAAATCTCAAAGCTTTCTGGCCAGATGAACTGCCCCACATCAGTGCCTTGTAAGAACCTTGATACCTACTACAAGAAGTTGTGGGGAAAAAACAAACAAACAAACATTATTCTTTTATTTATTTTCTTCTGGTGTCCTGGGCTTTATCCTCAACCACTGACATACACGCACTCAGACCTGAGAAGGTTTTTAAGACTACCAAATTACAGTGTTACTTTTTTTTTTCATCAATTAAGGAATTTTAAAATGGAACTGTACACTAATCACAACATATGAGCAATAGAATCTATTTTTACCCTCCTTCTAGGAATCATATCTATTTTAAGTGAAATAAACAGTATGTAAAAACATTATGTAAATATTGCTGCTTTGTTTTATAATTTTGCTTACTGGCAATCCCCCAAAAGTGTAGACTTCAAACTACAGTTAACTCTATATTCAAAGCCTTTGAGAACCAATTTTATTATATATCAATAGTACTATCTAAAATACCACAGTACATGCTTTTATAAATGTAATGAGACACAAATATTAAACTGAGAGCTCTTCTATGTGGCATAAAAACTTTGCTTTCTCTTAAACTATACTCATCAAACAATTCTCCATCGCCACCCCCGACCCGCTGGCAGCCACCATTCTACTCTCTGTGTCTATGCATTTTACTCCTCTAGATACTTCACATAAATGGAATCAAACTCAGAAAAAAATCTGTCTTTTTTCTGATTATAGATGTAAACACAGAAAAAGTTTCTCTTTTCTATTGAGCAATACATATTTTTCATCAAAAGGCTGGGAGAGAGAGATCTGCCTCAAATTTACAACTGAAAAAGAACCCTCTGTCTGAACTACAGAATGAACAACAATCTACGTAGGGACTGAGGCGGACTAAGGCCGGGTGAGAGATTTTTTGCGATTAAGTGGAAAGAAGGCCGCCTGCAGACTAGCTGTGTTAGAAAGAGGCAAAGGTCAAGCCTCTGTCTCAAAACAGCCACAAACATCTCCAATCATATCAGCACACTAAACATTCTGAGTGTAATCTGCCCTGACTTGAAGGTATAATTTAAAACCTTCAAATTTTTGTCTCATGCCCTTAACTTCAATTGTTTTGTTTTTTTTAATTCATGAGAACAATGAAAATAAAAACCAAAAAAGTAATTCTTTATTATCTAATCCATTAACTCAAAAATTTCAATTTGCCATGTCAACCTCATCTCCTGCCATTTGTCCCCTTCACATCTTCCCCCTTATAAACATAGTTCAATTTATGCCAAACTCCCAGTTCCTCAAAGACAATCACACTTTTGATGGTCCTCAGGCAACAAATGCTCTTCCTTCACTGCTTCTGAACTGAGGGATTTCTCAACTAAGACACCAAGCCCATGCTTTAAGATTCAACTCAAACATTTCTTTATGAAACTTTTTGTTACTGCCTCAAGATACATACCTTACTGTGTTTTCTACAAATTTCTATCATTATAGAAGCACACGTAAGTTATAATTTATCTCTGTATTATTTCCACAGGACTGTAAGGTATACAGTTTTAAATGACTTAAATATCTAAACTGTTAACAAAACTTGGCTCATCCTAGGCTTCTGGCCTGACACAATTTTTAGATCTTACTATTCTTACATGGTTATTCGCTGAAATATATTCATACTTCTGTTTTGATGTTCATAAACTTTCCAACCTGAGTGAAAGACCTATTTTCTATGGCTGCAAGTTTCTACTTTACTCCTTCCTGAAATTTCATCCTTCACTTGGCATCGCTATTAATAGGACTATCTTCTCTACAAACTTGGCTAAATTTCTTAAGCTTACAGCACATCTCTAACCATGCCCTCTATTCCTTTCAAGTTTTAAGCAGTGGCTACCAACTGAGGGAAATATGCCACTAAGAAAGGACTGGGCAGTATCTAGAAACATTTTCTGCTGTCAAAACTATGGGGAGGGGTTGGATATGCTCTTGATTATATAGATGGGCAGAGGCAAGAGCCATCAAATATCCTACAATGCAAAGAAGTGCCTCCCAAAACAAATTATCTGACTCAAAATGTCAATAGTGCCATTCTTGAGAAATCCACGTCTTTGATGACTGTTTTGTCTTAAAGTCTCTGTCATATCCAAAATGTTAGTCAACTCAAGTCTCTCTGATCACAATTAAACTCAGAATAGCTATTAGGCAGAAAAAGTTATCAACTCATAAAAATAACACTTTTGACTTCACTTTTTAAAAATCCAAACGAATACTCTCTTGTATTTATACCCTCCAGTTCATAGATTGTCTTTATTCAGTGTTCTTTCCTCCTTCATTATCTGCTTTTTTACTATTACGATTTGTAAGATAAGCATGCTTTCCCACTAACATGTAATTAATTATAAATCTTATACCCCAAAGTCTCTTTGATATCCATGACAGTTTACAAACATATACAGTCATAATATCTGTTCTTAAATTGCCCCTCCTTCCTCTAATTCAAACATGATTCTTCTAAACTGTGACCAACATCATCACTATTGCTTCATCTTATCTGGCTGTCTCTCTAAATCCCTACTCACGCTCACATTAAATTTTCTTTATCAGGTATGTGGGGCTTCTCTGAAGGCCTCATTATTTAGGTACCATATACCAGAGCCCATAAAAACAATCTTCACATTTAATTTAAACACTCGTTCACTAAACTACCTGTAGATTTTTTTCCTTTACATTTCCACAAACTCAACACAAAAAATAAAAACTGAAAACTTGGTTTATAGTTATGCCTAAAGATTGTTTGAATGGGTTTTTGTTTGTATGATTGTTTGTTTGAGACAGGGTCTCCCTCTGTAGTCCTGAATTCACTATGTAGGCCTGATTAGGCTTCAACTCACAGCAATCCTTCTGCCTCAGGCTCCTGAGTGCTGGAACTACATGCATAAGTTTCCACACCTGGTTTACATGGTGCTAGGAATCAAACTCAGGGTCTTGTGTTTGCAAGGCAAGTTCATTAACCGCTGAACTAACAGCCCAGGTGCTATACTCTCAAGATGCTACACTTTAATAAGACTTAAGATCAATTCTTTAGAGACAATTTTTAAAATTTTTTTAACTTTTTAAATTACGCATTAAAAACTATATATATATTCATGGAGTGACATTATGTAATGCTCAAATCATGGTAATACACACCTATCCCTTTAAATATTTATCATCATTTGTAGCCAAAACAAAACTTTCCTCAAGATTTTTAGAAACATATAGTCCACTATCCTTATCTATTATCTATCTATTATCACCTTTCCTGTGCAGAAGAACACCAAAACTTCTTTCTCCTCCCTATTAACACAACTTACTATCTGTTTACTAACTTTTCCCTATCATTTTCTCCTCCCTGCTCTCCCTAGTCTCTGGTAACTACTATTCCACTTGGAATGTCTAGGAGATCAGCTTAGATTTCATGTGTGAAGTCACGTGCTATCTGTCTTTCCCTGCTTAACATAATGATCTCCAATTCCATCTAGGTATCCATGTTGTCAAAAATTACACATTTCCATCCCTTGTATGGCTTAAGTATACTCCACTGTGTACACAGAGACAGGCAAAGAAAGAGAGAGAATATTAATATATATTTTGGGAAATAACTGGGGATTGACCAGAGCCTTCACACGGAGCTGAGCTACATCTCCAGCCTATTGTACTTAGAGTCAAGGTCTCACTAAATTGTCCAGGTTGAGCTTGAACTTAAGTCCTTAGCCTCTCAGAGAGCTATAACTGCATGTATGTGCCACCAAGCCTGGATCAATCCATTTTTTAAAATCCATTTATCAATTGGTGAACACTTTTTTTGGCCAAAAAAAAAAAAAAACCTTCTAGCTTTTTTGAAACATATAGTACATTATCTATAATCACCTTACTGATTATTGTGAATAAACAGTGGTACAATCAACATAGAAATGCAAATGTCTCTTCCACATACTGTTCGTTTTCTTTGGATAATTACTTGTAAAATCACTAGATCAGATAGTAGTTCTAGTTCAGATTTTTAAAAAGAACTTCCATACTGTTTTCCACATGGCTGTAGCAATTTACATTCTCATCACCAGGGTAGGACAGTTCTTTTCTCTAAGCCTCACTAGCCTATGTTTTACATTGCCATTTTGATAACAGCCATTGTAACCAGCATCTCATTGTGATTTGGTTTACATTTCCCCATGGCTACTGGCGTTGAGCATTTTTTTCAGATATTGTTCGCCATTTATATTGATATGTCTTCTTTTGAGAAATGTCTATTGACATCTATTGCCCATTTCTTCATCAGATTGAGTTTCAACTGCCTTGTTTGCACTCCTTATATATTCTGAATATTAACCACTTATTTCCACAGCATATGCGAGGGATCTAACACAGGGCTCTGTGCATGCTAGGCAAGTGCTCTAGAACTGAACTACAACCATGGCCAAAAGGAGCATTTTGTGCCTGACTTTTCACTCAGCAAAATGCTTTTTCACTACTGTTACTGTCCATGTCAATAATTTACTCCTGTCTATTGCTGAGAATATCCTATGATGTCATTATAGCACAATTTGTCATCCACTGATCAGCACTTGAGCACTTAGCTGTTTCTAGTTTTCAAGCAAATTACATATAAAGCTGCTTTAAACATTCCCATGTGGGTCTTTGAGTGAAAAAAGTTCTTATTTCTTTTAGCTAAATATCTAGGAATAGGATTTCTAAGTCACAAGGTAAAATGCACTTAATTCTTCTGCATAAATAGATATACAATTGTCTGAATATCACTTGTTGGGAAGACCTTCTTTCACTCATTTCTTCATTTTTATTTTTTGTTTACTGTAGTTCTGAGAAACAAACCAAGGTCTTACCAATTTATATGCAAGTTATCTAGCCCCTCTTTTCTTGAAGTATCTCTGAAGAAGAGAAGTTTTTCATCTTGATAAAGTTTTATCACTGTGAAAATACGATCTGGGTTATCTGTGTCCAACCTGAGAAATCCTTGCCTAACTAGAGTCTAAATGTTTTCTTCTGGAAGTTTATTACTTTAGTGTTTACATTTAGACCTATGATCTATTTTGTGTTAATTTTTGTATATGGTGACAGGTAAGGCTTTATGCTGAATTACCTTGTCATCTTTACGGAGTATCGATCGCCCATGTATTTATTAACCTCCTTCCTGTTCCAACTTTGCTCTTTTCCAAACTGTTGGTTATTCTAGATTCTTCACATTTCCATACAAATTTCTGAACTGTTGGTCATTTTATACAAAGATGCCAAAGTTTCTGAGAAACCAAAGTATCTTTTAGAGTGATTAACTTGAGTATTCTTGATATTTTCATACTGTAATGTCCAACACATAAACAACGAATGTCTTTCCTCTTTTAGGTATAGTTCTCATTAGCTCTTATAAATTATTTTGTCAAGTATACCCCTAAATTTTTCATGTTTTTGCTTCAGGACTTTTACCTATTGCTATATATGAATAGAGAAGATTTTTATATTCTCTGCATTTTTCTCTAATTTAAAAATTAAACTACACAAGTTTAACAGTTAAAACATTTTGGATTTTTATTTTCATTTTATTTTACTTATTTCTTCTGTATATGCTCCTATTTGTAAAAGTTACAGGCATGTTTGCTATTACAAAAGCAAAAAGATGGCATAGCAAAATGAGTAACAGATTAAGAAAACATGTGTTCCAATTTTCCCTATTCTACTCTACAAAATCATATCCTGCTCTCTCTCTTTGTACAGATGAGCATTTTTTGTCTATCATATTTTCTGTTCATACTAGGTAAAAATTAGTAATGAGGTACACAAAAAGCAGACAGGAAAAAAGTGGGTCTGAATTATCTAAATTAGGAGGTAATTACATATAGACAGTCACTAAAGATTACTTACATCTGCTTAAAAAGTTGTCAATGTTTTTGTTTTTTCGTAAGGCAGGAAAATCCAAATCATACACCAAGGCATCCAATCCATCCTTTAAAAAAAAAAAAAGTTAGGCTTTTAAAAACCACATTAAAATACTTTCATTTTTAAAAGTAAAGAATAAAACAAATATTTTAATATTTAATTTCCTCCTCGTAACACATCCTGTGATCACTTGATACCCTTTATAACATACTGGGAGAAGAGAAAAGTTGTTTTTTTATTTTCACATACAGATTTTTCACTTTCTAAATCTGTTAGGCACAGGAACAGGAAAATCATCACAGACTGAGTTCAGTACAAGTGATGTGAAATCACGTACTTCTCGCAGCGGCATGAAATTTTATGCTTCACTTCCCTTCGTTATTGCATTTGCCTTCATTTCACAAGTAATTGTTAAAGACCTGTATTTATAACTACAAATACTCAAATGGCAATAGCTAAACAGCATGAGATTTAGTATAAAATAAATTTTACATATTCACAAATGCAAGCTATTATAAAAATGTTCTGAGTTTTCACAGAGATTTTTTTAGCGCACTGGCAAGGAAGCCAATAGTAAAGGATAAACATGAGCTTTTTTCTTTTACATATTTTTTACTGTTTTGTTCATTTACATATTATTTAAGCAAGTACAGGGCAATGAAGGTGTTCTGAACAGTGTTAAAATGGGAAGGCACCTATTTAGACTATATAATGCCATACAGCAGGAGAGCAAGAGGAAGTAATCCTAAACTAACAGTATTATGGAGAAGAACAACTAAGTTACACTTAATGAAAAGAATTCCAGTCAAAAGACTTAAACATTGAAAAACAAATGACCTCAAACAATTCTATTTTAAAGAAAAAAAAAGTATACATGTTACTGTTGGGAGGACAAGTCAGATAACTTTTCTGCTAAGCTTATGTTTTCTCTATTGCATAATGGAGATAGAAGTGCCTACTTATAATTTGTAGTGGTAGCGTCCTCCAAAAGCCTCATGTTTCTATGGATACTGAGTAGGGGATGAAAGGTGAGGCCTGGCTGGAAGGGTGAGGGTACTTGGGGCTTGACCTAGAGGGGCGTGTGCTGTTTCCGCCCTTCCTCCCAGCCTCAGTCTTCCTCCATGATGGAAGGATCTTTGTCGCTGGAGCTCTGGCTCTGCCCCTACAGTCACTTCAGTCCTCTATGTGCTTCCATCATTTCCCAGCCACCTACCTGTGAATGGACTTTGACCTTCTGAAACTGTAAGCTAAAACAAATCTTTCCTCCCTAAGTTGTAGATATCAGGTGTCTTAGTTACTTTTTCATTGCTGTGACTCAATACCCAACACCCACAAACTTAGGAAAGGAAAGGTTTATTTTAGCTCACAGTCTCGAGGGTCACTGTCCATTCAGGGGTGGCCGGCAACAAATGAAGTACATGGCAGAGAGGTGGAGGCAGCTTCCCCGACAAACAGGAAGGCAAGCTGAGGCTAGTTGAGACTAGTCCCTCTCCTCCAGGAAGGCAGGTGCAACGTATGTATCCTTTCAGGTTTCCGCCCAGTAACCAGTCCCTTCTGCATCCAGATGTGGCCACTACACACCGTTAATCCTAACAATTGCAATCCACCCCTCCAGACCAGACCCCAATCCACCAACATCACATGGTTCCATAGACAATCCACAACATCAAAATACATGAGACTTTTGGGGGACACTCCAGATCCTAACCACAATATCAGGTATTGAGTCACAAAAACGAAAAAGTAACTAAGACATAATTCATGACAGATTTGTGAGAATTATATAAGATATTTAGCATTTACTAGTTCCACTTCTCTTTATTTTCTATAGCTGACATTTCAAAAACTCTACAAATGAGCCTTCCTAGTGTTGGGAATAGTGTTAAACAGAAAATAGACATTTAGTCATGTGGACATAAATCCTTCAGCGGAAATCTTACATTATGATGCTAGTATCTTCCAAAATGCAGCTTGAAATGTGCATTGTGGAAGGTATTATTCAAAATTTGAAAATATGTTAATAAAAAACTAGCTGTATCCACTAACTGCACTCTTTGGCCCTATCATCATGTTTTAATTTTACAGTAGTATGGTTTGATCTACTGTTTCAGTATCATCAATAGGCAAAAACACAGACTTCCAATTAAAGACATTAGTGAAGATATTAGTCAAAGCATAACCTTAAAGCACGTACCAACTGAGGCTGGAGAGTGGTTAAGACACTAGAGAGGGAGAAAGCAGTTCCACCTTCCACTTAAATGCAGAGAAGTTGCACAATACAAGCAATATATGTATCCAATCATGAATCAGGGTAAGGAATCCTGACTTATACTCCAAAGTTCTATAAACAAGTGAAGAATTAAGACTTCTGCATTCCCTAAAGCTTATATTCGAGTAAAAGGATTTGGGACCTTACCAGAAATCAACATTCCTCGAAGTGCAAAACCAGTTTACAAGATTTAGTAGCCAAAACAGAGTCCTACTGCTCCTTAGTTTAACTTTATGATTTAGACATGCATCAAATCTACCCCCTACTTTCAAAACACGTTCATCATTTAGTTTAATCATCAATTTAAGAATGTATAGGATGTGTAGTGTGGTGGTGCACACCTGTAATCCTGGCACTAGGAAGGTTAAGGCAGGAGAACTGCCATGTGTTCAAGGCCAGCCAGGGCTACATACTGACTTCAGAACCAGTCTGGCCTACAGAATAAGACCCTGTCTCAGGAAAAAAATAAAGAAAGAATGTAAAGGAGGCAGTATTTAAGAGAAGGACTAATCAATGCTAAAGAATTACAATCATTAAATTGTTAGAACAGAAAAGATAGTAAACCACTTATAGTAGTCATATTTTAAAAGAAGCTAGCATGCAGATGCATTTTCATCTGTGGGGAGGCACAATTAATTGCAAGTATAGCATTTTACAAGACTTTCTAAAGTATGAGCATTTTAAATTTCCTGAGAAGCAATGACATTTGGGGATGACCCCACTTTTTAATCTTACAATAGGGATTAAGCAAAAAGAGAAGAACTGGTAACCACTGCAAACTTTACTTTTTATGATAGTTCTAAATCACCAAAGTAGAGGCTGGAGGAATGGCTCAGCCGTTAAAGCACTTGCCTAGCAAATGCTACGTCCTAGGAATCAAGGTAACCAAGGACGCAAAAGACTTCTATAAGGAAAACTAAAGTTCTCTGAAAAAAGAGATGGAAAAGTACATTAGAAAGTGGGAAGACATCTGTTCCTAGAAAAGCAGAACTGATATTGTCAAAATGACCATATCACCAGAACCGGTATACAAATTAAATGCATCTCCAATTAAAGTACCCACAGCACTTGTCACAGACCTAAGGAAAAAAAATCCTAAAATCCCATACAGGAATTGAAAAACCTGAAAAGCAAAGCAATCCTGCCTGAGCAACAAGACAAAAGCAGGAGGCATTATAATCCCAGATATCAAGTTATATTACGAAGCAACAGTGATGAACCAAATGGGGGTTTAGGGCATAGCTCAGTAATTAGAAAGCACAGGACCCAGGTTCAATTCCCCAGCACCACATACTATCTGGTCATAGTAGTACATGCTGAAAATCCCGGCACTTGGGAAGCTGAAGCAGGACTGCCTTGAGTTCTAGGCCAGGTTGGGCTACAAAGTGAGTTCAGGACCAGTCCAGACTACAGAGTAAGAGCCTATCTCAACAAAGAAACCACTCACAGTACTGGCAAAAAGACAGATCAATGAAACAGAATTGAAGATGCAGAAACAACCCCAAGCACCTTCAGCCATTTGATTTTCAACAAAGTGTACTGGGGAAACTGGTTAACTACATGCAGAAGAATTAATCTAAGCCTACATCTTTCACCTTGTACAAAAACCAAATCAAGACTTCTGGGCAAGATGGCAGCCGGATACCATACTGTTCAATGTCTCCCTGTAGACTAACTCAAAAAGTTGAAATTATAGCTAAAAAGTGCCTGTTTGACTTAGGTAAGAGAGGGACGGGAGCCCCAGCAATTGAAAGGAGTCCATGGAAAGGTTAGAAACCCTGCAGACACATCTGAAGCTGAAAAACACAACATCCCAAGAAGCCACCACAGGCCAATTGTGATGGGCCCTGAGGAAAGTGGATGTACCTTGAGACCATTATTCTCAGCAAAATGAATCAGATCCAGAAAGTTAATATTATATGGTTTACCTAATATGAGAAAACCAATCCATAAAAAAATGTAAAAGATAAGGAAGAAAGTAAGAAGATGGACTTTGTAGAGAGGGAAAGTAGGTGAAGTTAGAAGGTGGGAAGGGCCAAGGGATGTGGTATATAAATAAATTTTTAAAAATAGCCAACATAAAAAAACCAAATCACAATGGATCAAAGACTGAGATATTAAAATGGAAACACTGAACCTGCTGGAAAATAAAATAAGCAAAATCTCTTGAGACAAAGGCGTAGGTCAGGACGTTCTCAACAGAAGACCTATTGCATGAGAGATACCAAGAATCAGCAAATAGGATTCTATCAAGTTAAAAGGCTTCCTTTTTGCACAACAAAGGAAATAATTAAGAGTGATGAAAGAACTGATGAATAAGGAAAAAAACTTTGCCAGGAAAAGTATCAAATTAAGGCATTAACACTGTAAAGTAGGAAAAAAATAGTTCTATATAAATGATAATGTCAAAAGGCCACAGTCAAATTCCTAGCTAGAATACTTTTATTGTCATATTACCGTGCAGTTTTATCTATAAAATATGGACCATAACTTATAATTATCATAAAGGACTATTGTAAACAATGGTATATTCCAGTGAGACATAAAAATATACTCATGGAACATTTCAAAGAGAATTTCTCCATTATTACTTTAGAGGTTTATAGATATCAGTAAAATCACTTCTCGGCATTTTGGCTAAGACCAAGTGTACAAGTCTGGGCAAACACAGGCTTATGACCAGGCTTTCTGCAGGAATGAGTAACTGAAGATGTTCAAGTGATACTAATTCTGTTGGAAAGGAGAGAGTTTGTGACTTCTCAAGTGATTCTTTTAAGAGGCTGATTCCCTTCAACATGAGAAAATAAATGTTGTAAGTTCTTTAGTTGTTAGTACCATAAAACATTAAAAATAAAAACTCAGCTATTATCTTCTTAAAATTTTATATCAGTTTTTATATGACCGGAACCAATAGTGGAAAAAATATGAAAAACAGGAATGGGGCAAAAAAAAACCCTATAAACCACTTGCACTCAAAGCATAGAGCTATTAACATCAAGAAGGCTGCACTCTACCAATTCCTGATTCTATCCAAACTAAGTAAAAGAAATCTTAAACTATTTGTGACATTAGCAAAGAGAATTCAACAATATATAAAAAGGATTATGGAGGCTGGGCGTAGCTCAGTGATTAGAGCACCTGCCCAGGAAGGGTGAGGCCTCAGGTTGATCCTCCAGCACCCCATCCTAGCTGGGTAAGATGGGGCACACTGTAATCCCAGCACTCAGGAAGCTGAGGCAGCAGGACAGCCGCTGAGTTCTAGGTCAGCCTGGGCTAAATAGTAAGGTCAGGACCAGTCTGGACTACAAAACAGACTGTGTCCCCCAAAAAATTATGAACATAACTGACTATGGTTTCTTTCAGAGCCCCGACAATATTTAAAAATAAGCCTGTAATTCACTGTGTTAATCCACAGGTTAAAAACAATGTTGCATGGTCATATTAACAGATTCAGAAAATAAACTTCACAAAATTGAACACTCCTCATAAGAAAAACTCTCAGAAACCTAAAAATGGAGGTCATTTTCCTCAAGCTACAGCTAGCAAAACCAAACAGTGCAGACCTGAAGCTGGAGCATAAAATTAACTAGCATGATGAGCTCGGACTGGGTGGGGGCAGCTTGGCAAATTAGCGACACCGTCTCAAAGTCAAAAATGGAAAAGGGGCTGGGATGTAGCTCAGTGTATATGAAGGCCTTGGGCTTAAACCCCTGTACTGAAAAAGAAAATGAAAACAAAAATAGCTAACATCATCACACTTAATGATAAGAGACTGAATACTTTTCCCTCAAAAATCATGAACCAGGAGCCATTCTTATACGTACTGAAACTTGTCACCTATTCAATAAAGCCATAAATACTTAAAGTGAATACAGATTAAAAAGAAATAAATGTGTCCATATTTGCACATAATTATCTCACAAAAAATTCTGGTGAAGTTACAAAACCCCAAAACAAACAAAAGCCTCCTACAACAAGTAAGTGAGTTCAGCAAGATCACAAGGTCATAAGATAAAAAATTTAAAAATATAAAAGATTACATGCAAACATAAATTATATTCTAAATATTAACAAAATAAAATTAAAAAATGCAATGCCACTTACATTTGTGCAAGCAAAACAGGAATAAATCGTATAGAACATCTATAAAACTTACGATAATAACCATAAAATACCGATTAAATAAAAAATTAAATAGAGAATATAATACTCGTGATTTGAAAAAAATAGCAAAGAAAATACCAGTACCCTCCAAATCAAATACAAGTTCAACGAATTCCTATCAAATCCAGTACGAGTACTCGTAGAGATTGGCATAGTCACTCTAAAATTCATATGGAAAGGCAGAGGAACTAAAGCAACAAAACAATGTTGAAGTGGTTAAGAAGAATAATGTAGGAGAAATCACTTTACGCACACTTGACACACTCACTCTCTCTCTCTCTCTCTATATATATACACACACACACACACACACACACACATACATATATATAATGTTAGGTATATGTACATGTATATATATATTAAAGAGTATACAGAACCCAGTAACAGATGAAAACAGACATAACCAAATGATTTGTTAAAATAGAGGAAAAGCGTTTTTTCTTTTCACTATACCTGAAAAAGTAGTCTCAGTAGCTACTGGAAATTATCTTTTAAATACAACGAGCTGTCTAGCCAAGAATGGAGACAAAAAAAGCTGATCTGGAAAAGCAACTGCCAGTCATATCATTATCATTTAAGTTATTAATCAAGACATTATTGAACCTAGAATATACTTATGAATTATTCAGAGCAAATAAGTTCCTTATTGTTTAATTTAACTAGGTTGGGTTTCAACCTTCCATAATCAAAAGGTTCCTCGTTAATATAGATGAAAAAGAAATCTTTGCAATAGGCCCTTAAGGGTGGGCGAAGTAGCAACAAAACACTTGCCTAGCAAGCACAAAGTCCTGGATTCAATTTTCTGACTTTCTGGCATCACACAACAAGAAAGTGGCACACACCTGTAATTCCAGCAATCAGGAGGCTGGAGCAGAAGAAATGCAGTGAGTTCAAGGCCAGCATAAGCGACACAGTAAGTTCAGGGCCACATTGGACTACAAAGTGAGACTCTGAATCAAAAAAAAAAAAAAAAAAAAAGGCCTTAAATCTCACTAAATTCAGTAGTTACTCTGGAACTGCTTATATAAGAAATAAAGGAAAGCAAAGACTGAACTGAATGCTCAAAGTATAAAACAAGTCCACTGTTTTTATTCAGAAAGTAATTTAACTATGACTCATTTAAAAATAATAATGAATAGTCTGAAACTACAAAAGCAATGCAAGGTTAAAAATTTCTTCCTCTTCCACTGAAAAAAAACTGTAGATCCTACTCAGGTAGATGGTATCCAAAGGAGATGACACTGAAAGGCCAGTCAGGAACCTGGGAAAGCAGGCAGAGCTCTAGCAGATGAAAAATGGTTGGAGTCAGGCAAGATGAATATGGGCATAACGGTGACAGAGACCAAGAGACAGCCTCTTATGGGGTTACACTGTTTTAGTGAGGTTTCAAACATTGCTATGAAAAATACAGAAAACTTATCTCATTCAGTCATTTCTACCCTTTAATACACACTACTATTACCTCCATTTTACAGTCTGAGGAAACTGAAGCTTAGGAGAGTTTAAGAATTGTATCTTTAGTACAGATCAAAGAAAAGACATAATAGGCAACAACAAAGAACACCCATGGTATTGTCTGCCCTACCCCACTGCCCTCATTTTCTTGAAAACTGCCCATTCTCACAGTTCTCATGTGAACCTACCCTCTTTATCATTATTAATTAAGAAGCACAATCAATGAATATTTTCTTTCAGAGGTCTAGACTTCAGACTCAAAAGATTTGAAGTCAGCGGTCAAAGATGAAGCTGCTAAATACAAAGCTCCCGTGCTTTGGGCCACCATATTTCCACTTGTGACTAAAATCAGTCTACAACCTAGGAGAATGAAGTCAACATAAAGAATGTGTAGAGAAAAAAAAGAAAGTGTAGAGAATAAGAGTGAGCCCTACTTGCATTTGAGACCTAAATTCCAATTATCATCGAAGTTCAAGTTAATCTTTAATGAGAACAGGTTTCCTTGAATACAGAAATCCTTTTTTAACACAAAAATTCAAGCTGGGTTCTGTCACTTACACTGACGAGTCCCAACTAATACAAAGGGTACAATCATTCACAACAATCAACAAATATTAGCATACATTAATGTCTGGAATTATGCTTAGTACCTCAAGAATTCTCATTAGAAGGGTTAGATTAGCAGACAAAACAGACCCACACAAAATTTGATCAAGTTGTAACTACATGTGACAGATTATAAATACTACAGGAATTCAAAAAAAGAACAGTGTAACCATGTAAGAACTGATTTCGATTAAGCTGATAAAAAAAATGGTAAGAAGGACATGGGGGAGAACTCACAGGGAAAAAAGGGGAGGCCCTATAAATATAAAAGACAAACAAGAAAACCCACAAGGAGCGCAATCTATTTTGGAGACTGATCAGAATTAAGACTATGCAGGCAGGCAGACTAAGACTACATAACTAAAAGCACAGTGTGGATTAGCTGGGCAAACTGCTAGAATGATGCACCAATCCTAGAATGTTAGGCTGAAAATTTGTATTTGGATGGGGTAGTACTTAACAGAAAGCAAAGATTCAAGCAACATCTAAAATAAACTACTCTACTTGACAGGGTGTCCCCAAGTCACCATACACAGGGAAAATGGGAAATTGAAGTTAAATGTGCCTTTACTTATAAAACATCATGAGATTATATAAATATTAACAAGACATTCTCTACATGTTGGCAACCTCTTTCTATACTCATAAAAATATTAAAAATATACAGTAAAATGAGTTAACCTCTCCTATGTAAAGTGACTTTTGGAACACCTTGTACTTTCCTTCCAAGATTCCAAGTAGTGGGCTGGGGACACAATGGTTAACTAACACTTGCCTAGCCAGCACAAGGCCCTAAGTTAGATACTCAGATCCACATAGTGTTAGATCCACATAAAAAAAGTTAACTGAGTATGGTGAAACATGCCTGTAATTATAGCACTTGAGAGGCTGAGGCAGGAAGACTGCCATGAGTTAGAGGCCAGCCTGGGATATAGCCATTGAGTTCAGCACCACTCTGGACTATAGAATGAGATCTGGTTTCAGAAAGATTCCAAGAAGCAGACTTCAGGTCAAGACAGTGGCCGAGTGACAGCACTGCACAGTGTCTCTAGTGGACTCCCTTAAAAAGACGAGAATATAATCAAAAGCCATCTGTCCAGCGTAGCTAGGACAGGGAGGAGAACCCCAACAATTAAAAGGAAGCCACAGGAAGGACAGAAATCCCCAAAACACACTGGAAGTGGAGGTAAAACTGCAGACACAAGTCAATCTGGGAAAAGGCAGAACTGACAGTAGCTGGTAGCTCCAGCCTCCAACAAACAAGCCTGCAGGTTGTGTATACTACAAATGCAATTCAAGCTTCCCCTGGAAAAAAAGGCCTCCAGGAGTCTAGATCAGAAACAGTTATCAGCATCCATAACAGGCAATGACGTAAGCATGAGCCATTAAAAAAAAAAAAAAAAAGGCCTGAGACAGAACTGATGAGTAAAAGAAAGCTCAGCAGAGCACATCAGAACTTTTGGGGTCACTCTTAAACAGTGCCTAGGAAGAAACTGGCACAAGAAACACTTGTGGAGAGGAGAGAAAGGCCACCAACCTCCGGAACGGCTCAGGTGTAGCAGCAGCACCTCCCAGGGTGGATGGAGAGCCCTGCCCTCAGGGGAGGGAAGGCAGGACAGGTGGGAGAGCTTTGCTGAAGGGGCTGAGAGTAATCCCAAAACTTCAGAGGGACACACCCCCCACCCCACCCCCCTTCATAGCCATTTCAAAGAAATCTCTCGGACAGGCCTTTAAAGTGAAGTCCTGGAGTTGGAAGAATGGCTCAGTGGTTAAAGCACTTGTGCAGCAAGAGCTATGTCAAGCACTAAGTACAGGGAGTTCGATTCCCCAGCAACAAAATAAGGTGGGCATGGTGGTGCAAGCCTGCAATCCTAGCACTTGGGAAGCTGAAGCAGGAGGACTGCCATGAGTCCAAGGCCACCCTGGGATCCAGAGAGAGTTCAGAACCAGCCTAGGCTATACAGTGAGACCCCGTCTCAGAAATAAATATAAAATAAAACAATAAAGTCAAGTCCCTCAACCACAGAAACATAGAAGACAAGGCAATAGGATGCCCACAGAGATGCCTGAGACCCCAGAAATTAATGTCATGGGCTGCGAAATAGTAGAACTCATAGCAAAGAAAGTTAAAAAGCAAATCAATGAGTGAAACCTCCAGTTCAAACATGATATCCTCAAAGACATGCAATCAATGATCAGCAGGCTTAAACAGGAATTTAGTAAACAAACAGTGGTCCTCATGGATACAAAGCTCACTGAGCATAGAGAAGCCACAAATAAAAAGTTGGTTGAGGTACATAAGGACATGCAAGATATGAAGAAACACTTTGACAGGGAAGTGGAAATTCTGAAAAGAAATCTAGCTGAAATTCAGCACATGAAAAATACATCTGAAAGCAGGGGAAGTCAACTCGAACATTGTGAGGACAGAATTTCAGACCCTGAAGACAAAGCTAACGAAACAAATGCTATAATTAGGCACTATCCCAAAATTAGAAATGAGTAAAGTGGCTGGATACAAGAGCTGATGGATGATTCAAGGAGAAACAATCTCAGAATTATGGGTGTGAAAGAAAGACCATTAAGATAGCACCAAAAGTATAAATAATATATTCACTGAAATCAGGCAGGAAAATCTCCCTATTCTAAAAAAAATTAATTTTCAGGAATAAGAACCTTATAGAACAATAAATAACTTTAACCAGTAATGAGACTTGCCACAATATATCATAATCAAAATCTCAGAAATACAACGTAGAGAGAGAACATTAAAAGTAGCAAGAGAAAAGCACATTATTCTACCAAGGCAACCCCATTCAAATTCCTGCAGATTTCTCAATGCAAACCTTAAAGGCGAGGAGAGCCTGGAGCAAAATCTTACATGCTTTAAAAGACAGCAAGTGTCAACCCAGGTTGTTGTACCCAGCAAAATTATCCCTGAAAACTGAAGAAGTAAATATTTGTCATGACCAAGAATCCCTAAAGAAATTTGGGACCACTAGCCCAGCACTGCAGCACATGCTTGAAGAAACCTTGGAGAGACACCGAGCAAAGCAGCACCAAAGAACATGAAAGAGGGTCTTCAGGAATAGCATAGCAGTTAAAGGGTTTGCTTTGCAAGTGCAAGGCCCTGAGTTCAATTCCTCAGTTTCACATAAAGCTAGGCATGGTGGTACATGTCTGTAATCCCAGCACTCAGGTTCCTGAAGCAGGAAGATTGCCAAGAATTCAAGGCCAGCCTGAACTCCATATTGAGTTCAGGACCAGCCTGGGCTACAGGGCAAGACCCTGTCTCAAAAAATACAGAAAGAAAGAACATGAAAGAAAGGAAACATCTAAAGACAAAGTATAACAACAACAACAACAAAAAACGCAGATTGGTATTTGAGTCATTTAATTAGTATTCTACTAAAACAGTACCAGCTTTCTCATAAAAACTGGGATACTTCCCTACATAATTATTATTTATGAGAGTATATTAGTTTACAAATCATAATAATTATATTCAACATGGGGAATTGCTATAAATTCTTTTAAAAATATGTGTGCATAAATTTATGGTTAAATAGGTAGATAAAATGACAAACCAAATTTGGCAAAATGTTAATTAGTAAGATGTAACTAATTTATGAAAGTTAAAAATAACCAAGTAAGTCATTGTATCTATTGCTTATGTGTAATTTACTCTTGTAAAACAGATGTAAGTTTATTTAATGTAGCAATTCACTTATTCGATCTTTGATGTAAGTTTATCTTAAGAAAACTGATTGATGTAATGATAACCTGAATGTCTTTTGAATGTACAAACATTTACTTTTCAGTACTCAGCTAAAGTATTTAAAATTTAACTTCTCTCATTTTTTTTCTCACGTTTTCTAGCCTCGTAAATTTTGTTACAGTTCTTTTCTTATGTGAACTGGTGGGCGATGTCATGTTAAAGAATCTCATCAAAGATATAATAAGATACAAAAAAAAAAAACTGTTGGCAAATCATTCCAATAAAGGGCTCTGCCGGACCCAGAGGAAAGGCCTCAAGATGTGGCCACTGCAGCCCATTCTAGGAGTAAGAAGCTGAGCTAAAGAGTAGTGATTTGAGTGGAGAACTGAGTCAGACACAGAAGATTAAATACATTAAATACTGCATGGTTTCTCTGATTTGAGAAACCCAGAACACAGGTATTCTACAGAACCACATGGATGTGACAGTGGGAGTTGGGAGGGTGGAGAGCCTGTGGGAGGGCCAAAATGGGAAGGGATTGTAAAGTTGATGTGATATATATGTGCACAAAAATACTCAAGTTCATTGTAAACATTATGTATCACATATATGTATTAATATAAACAGAGAGAAAAGGGCATTAAATTACCTGCACAAAAGCTCCAGAAGCTGATACCTTGGAGTAGGAGAACCTACAGGAAATGAGGTCAAATAACAAGAAGGGCTGGGCTCCCTAGCCCCTCTCTCACTTATAGGAGCCCACCCTTTCACTGCTCTTGCTTATACTAATATATCCCTTTCTTTCCTACTAAAAAAAATTTAAAAAGATTCCAAGTAGCACTTCTACTTACATTAGAACTTTCAGCAAATCTGTACTATAAAAGCAAAACCAGAAGAATAACTATTATCACACATTATTGCATACAATTATTTTATTTAATCTTCATAATTAAAACCTGTAAGTTTTATCATGATTTGTCTTTTACAGATTAACCACTTTGGGCTTAAGAGAGCTAGGTAACTTGTTCAAGATCACATATAAAAGCCATCAGAAAAATGCAAATCAAAACAACACTGAGGTTCCATCTAATGCCAGTAAGAATGACTGGTATTTAGAACTCAAAAAACAACAAATGTTGGTGAGGCTGTGGGGAAAGGAACCCTCTTACATTGCTGGTGGGACCATAAAACTAGTACAACCACTATGGAAAGCAATATGGTGATTTTTCAAAAAATTGAAAAGATATTCCACTTGGCCCAGCTATATGTCTTCTGGGCATGTTCCCAAAAGAGTTAAAGTCATCATACAAGAAGGACACCTGCATACTTAGGCTGATAGCAGCGGAATTTATAATGGCCAACTCTTGGAAGAAGTCAATTATTTCCAAACACAGATGAATGGCTAAAGAAGATATAGATAGATAATAGATAATAGATAGATGATACATACATACACACATAATGGAGTACTGCTCCTCCATAAAGCACAAATTTGAGTCATCTGTAGAAAAATGGATGCACCTTGAGACACAAGGAATGAATCAGACACAAAGGATTAAATATCATACGGTTCCTTTAACATGAAAAAAAAAAACAAACCATAAAAAGGTAAAAAAAAAAAAGAGATGGAGAAAAGAAAGAAGATAGACTTTATGGAGAGGGAAAGGGGACATGGCAGGTGGGACATGCAGGTGGTTGGGGATAAGACAGTGAGAGGAGAAAAGGAATGTGATATACAAATAAAAAAATTTAAAAGAAAAAAAAAAGCTACCCTATAAAGTGAAGAAGCAGGTAATAATTCAGCTGGTCTACACAAAAGTCTTTAGTCCCAAGGATGAAGTGTGAAGATATATAATGATGACAATGAAGATCATAATGATTGCTAACATTGACTAAATGGCCAAGAACGACGAAAAGTGTTTTCCATGAATTATCTTATTTAATATTCCTAATAGCCCCATGAGAGACTGACTCTTACGAATTCTGCTCAAAGTTACGAAGTCCCAGTGGATGGCCTGGGCAGAATGAAAAAAAATCACAATTTGACTCCAGAACTCATGGTCTAACGCACTATGACACAATGCCTACCTCACTACAAACCTCTTACAACTGAGGAGAGGAAATACAACGAAGATGAGATAAGCAAACCTTTAGAGTGGATGACAAACACTGAAGAAATATTTCCTCTGTCCTACTATTACATAAGTAGTAAAATTCAAAAAATTACTGAAAGAAAAAACACAAGCATATTCTAAAACAATCTGATAAGGTTGGGAATTTAAATGAAATTATCTAAAGACAAGTTCATTTGCAAATGGTTTCAACTAGTGAATTTTCAATTACATTCCTGAACAAAACCAAGATTCAGAGAAAGAGACTATTATCAAAAGCTATATAATTTTTCTATTTATAATAGGAACCAAGAGTCAAATTCACGGCTTCACACTTCCAGTTCAGTTTTCTGTCATTATATAATACCCACATTCTTGGAAGTCAGTGTTCATTTTAGTTATCTACCAGGTTGACAGATATTTGATAAGGCAGTTCTTACATCATAAATTCTCACAGTTAACAGTACAAAAAGTAGGTAAGATCATCCCATTTCAGAAATGAGGTAACTCAAAATTACAGTGCTTTGATAAACTGTGCAAGCACCAAGGGCTAATGAACCCCGAAGCTGGGCTGAAAAGTAGTTGCCTGACTTAAGAACTTCTGTTTTCTAACATGATGGTGTGTGTGCTTAGGAGGAGAGGTGGCGCATGGCCCTATCAGATAGATAATAAAAGGTGAAGCCTTGATAACTGGCAAGGTAAAGTCCTAAGACACCAACACAGAAGACATACCATCAAACAGCATAGCACGTTTAAAAATAATCTCAAGTACACAAGAAAATGGAATATACAAACAAAGTGATACCTCAAACAAATAGAAAACAAGCATTTTAAAAAAAACACTACGAAGACAACCACATAGCTATTCTGATAAAGGCAAAACTGGACATATGTCAAATAATTTAGAATTATTGGATCAAAATTCTAAACACAAAAATCAAAACAAAAGGATAGGAAATATGGATAAATCTCTTATAACCTGAAATGGGAAAACTCCTGTAACTTGACTTAAAGTTGCTAATATAGAAAGAGCTCTTCAAACTATAGGAAAAATTTAAAACAAGACCAAAAAAAACGGAATAAAAAGTTCACAGAAAATCAAATGTTCCTTAAAATATGCAAAGGTGGTCAAGCTTGCTCATAAGAGAAACAGAAATTAAAATTGCCCTGAGATACTACTTCTCACCTATTAAAATTTGAAAGTCTTAACATACTATTGATGACACCAACAGATAACAGATAATTCCATAAATTACTGGTGTAAATATAGAATCATGCAACTCCTAGAAAAGACAGAATACTGAAAGAATGACCTGGGCTGGAAGAAAAAGTAGCACAGCTGTTAGAGCACTAGCCTAGCAAGAACAAAGTCCTAAGTTTGATTCCTCAGCACCAATGAAGCCAAGCATATGGCTGTAACCTCAGCACTCAGGTGGACTGCTGTGAGTTGAAGGTCAGTCTGGATTACACAGTGAATTCAAGACCAGCCTGGACTGAAGCCGTGAGACGCTGTCTCAAAAAAAGAAAAAGAATGAGCAAAGTTACATATGCATGTACTCTGACCCTATAATCTCATTTCTACTAATATAAAGACACCCTGCCAAAAATACGAATTGAACTTAAGTGCTATGTTACTAAGAGCAAAGAATACTAACAAAAATGTCCATCAAATTGAACACTATGGAGCTGCAAAAGAGAATGATTTCCATGTATCAATATACGGCATGGTATACACTACTTTTTGTACTAGAAAGTGGTAGAAATAGAAGTACAAACTTGTATGTATATATGTAATCACAGGCATGTATTTGCTTTGAATCTTCTGTTTCCTATAGTTTTCACTATTAAACCATGTAAATGTTTTACATACACAAAAATAGAATTATATAGAAGAGGAAAGCAATCCCTATATATTAAAAACAATTTGAAAAAAAATAGCCTAATGGATGTCAAGTTGGTGAAATAATTGATATAAAGTCTTTTTTCTTCTTTTCAAAACTAAAACTCCTTTTCTATTCATTGAACAGAGGACAAGAAACAATTTCAACCCAGTAGCAATTAGTATTTAGGATACCATGCTCCACCAAAAGAAAAATTTCCTGGAGAAATAGCTGATTAAGAGTGGGATAAGAAATATGCAAGGTAAGTCTGCCCATTGCATTGTAGCAAATGATGAAACTGAAAAACTGTAAGGTTCATATGCTAGTAACACAGGAGCCAACACGAAAAGCCTATTAGGCAAAACTAGAATAAACTGAATATCATCAAGAATGACAAAATTGACTAAAACACGTTTTGTAAACATTTCTATAATGATGCCAAGTAACCAACCCCTCCACCATAAAAAAGAGGGAAATAGTGGCTATGTCTTGTTTGCTATCCCTTATGAAACTATCATACACTAGCTTCTCAGGCAATGAGAGACCCCAGAAATTTCAGGGCGGAAGGGAACACAAGTAGAGGCCATATTCCCCAGCTCCCTCACTGCCTACGGCACCGTCAACATGCTCCTTCCTATTTCAAACTCCCTCAGTCCTCTCTCACAGAGCTGCCCTCTACTCTCTTCTCTCATCTCTTTGGGCATACAGGTGGCAGCAGCTCCTTTCCCTGTTGTTACAGATCTCAGCACCAAAGAAGTGGGGACAACGTGTAATCTCCAAAGCGCTCCTTAAATTTTGTCTATACTTTTGCAAGTAGTCCTTTTCTAAAACTTTCTTTTCTAAAACTTTTTGCAAATTACTCAGTTTGCCTGTGCCAAGTCTGTCAGTCAGGTTCCACAATGCCTTTTCCTGCAAAATGGCAATTAACAATGAGGTGTTCAACTTGAAAATCATGAACTGTACTGTAAGGAAACAAACAACCTAGGATGGCGAGTCAAAGTTCCACTCTCAATAGCAGAATCACGCTGAATAAATATGAAGTGTAACAGAATTACAAAAATCACTATTTTGCTATTCTTAATAAAGTAAGTAATTCAGCTCAGATCACCAATGAACTGAACCACGAGATGGAAGGTCAGCAAAGCATTTTACAAAGCAAGTTACAGGTTGCTGCCACGTCAATACACCTTTATATCACCAAAGAGGGTCAGAGAAACATCACCTGATGTGACACAAAGGAAAACAATCCAGAGAGTGCTTAAGGAAAAACTTCGATATAATTAAATGAAACTTCTAGATCTGTCCATTTATAGAGAAAACAAGAGGGCATGGGAAAACTCAAATAACATCACCAGGACACAAAAACTCAGAGGTAAAACTACAGGATATAATATCCGTGACTTTAGTCTCATCAGTAAGACATTGGAGGAAGAGTGAGAAGTTCAGGGAATGAGACTACTATACATTTACAACAAACAAACAAAAAAATCACCTAACAAGAGAAACACAGACTTTCCTTGGGCCCATATTTTAATGAAGCAATTGTTTAAAAAGTTTTAGACTCAAAGAAATATAAATACAAACTGGGAATTAATGATAACAGCTTTTAATTTTGTTAGGCATGATAACAGCCATTTGGCTATATAATGTCTTTTTTTTAAAAAAAAGATGTTTATTTAAGTATGTTGAGAGTGTAACAACATTAATTGAAATTCAGTGTATTTTGGTAAGCAGGTAAATGATGAATAAACAAAGTGTGACAGAATTTTGAAAAGTTTTGAATCTGAGTAATAAGTGCTCAGTATTGTATATATGTTTGAAATTTTTCATTATAAAACTACCTAAAAAACCAAACCCATACTTTTCCACTCCAAATACAGTTTTCAAGCTCAAATATGTCTAAGAATTCACATCTCACGCAAAATCCTAAGCCTCATCCCAAAAAAATTCTAATTTTGTTTGTCTAGGCCTAGGCTCAGATTCTATTTTTAAATAACTTTTGAAGTGAATTTGATACAGACAATCTATACTCCTATCTGAAAACTACACACTTAGACTGCTTTGCCACAATTCTTTAAATATATCCCAAATCTTAAAGTAAAGGTATGACCCCATCTCTTAACCTCTCTTTTTTTTTTTTTTTTCTGAGACAGGGTCTTGCTGTGTAGTCCAGGCTAGTACTGAACTATGTAGCCAAGGCTGGCTTTAAGCTCACAGCAGTCTTCCTGCCTCAGTTTCCCAAGTGCTAGAGTTACAGGCACATACCACTATGCATTCCCGTGGTATTCCTCCAGCCCTTAACTCTCTTTCAAGCCTTACGCCACCCCTATCTTAGTGACGGACATTTAACAAATCTTTTTATGAAGACTGTAAGTTCCATGAAAGCAGGGCCCATGTTTATTTTCATTCACCATCACGTTTCTTTTGCCTATCAGAGTGCCTAGTACACATACACACCAAATAAACATTAGCTGAATGAGTAACAGTAAAGAAAAAAAAAGTTAAAACATAGTCGACCTGTTTCAATCACTTCCAGACAATGATCTGAGAAAAATTTTAATTTCTGACCAAAAGTTGACATAAGAAGTATAGATCCACAAAGAGGGCAGAGGCTAGCCAATCATTTAAAATGTAAACAAGTATAAGATAACCTTTCAGTTGAGCCCACTAGTGCAGGCCTGTAATCCCAGCACTGTGGAACACTGAAGCAGGAGGATGGCAAGTTTGGGCCAGCATGAGACTCTTAGACTCCCATCTCTGAAATCAAAAATAAAAATGGGCTGGGGATGTGGCTCACTGTGAAAACTCTGGGTTCCATCTCCAGTACTACAAACAAATAAAAATGATCTAGCTAACCTGCCTCTTTGAGACATCAAATTTTAGACATTAATGTGAAAACCTAGGTCCCTACTCACTGTTTAGTACTAAATAAAAAGGTGTCTGTATTTTAAAATCCCAAACAGGGTAACTATATTAGAAAAGAAAACTACATACATACATTTTAATGAGTATAAAAGTAACTATCTTGATTACTGCTTTCTCCATGATTACGAATGTTAAGTGACAAATGCAAAAAAAATAACTGCCCAATAGAATAAAATTAGTTTGGGAACCAGTTTCAAAATAGTACTTAACAAAGCGTGTACCTATTCTGTATTTCTACCCCAGCATCACTTAACTTTTAAAATTTTATCTCTTAAACAATAAATTAATGATAATTTTTAGAAAGATTTTATTAAAGTATAATAAACAAAGACTCATAGAATTTTTAGACACAAAGAACATCAGTAACTATATGATCCAGCTGTGTTCTACAAACAGGGAAAGTGAAGCCCAGATAAGAAAAAGATTTAATCGGTCATATAAGAGTTAATAGCAAAACAAGGTTAGGCCAATGCTTTGCATTTCCAGTCTAGTGTTCTTGTCACTATGCTATACTAATAGCATGTTTTTAAAAATAATTATTTCCCATTGTGAACTGCAGTACTATCGGTTCATCTTCTGGGACACATGTGTGGTATTCAACAGTTATGCTGCAGGCTTGACTGTCTTCAGCAATAGAAAATATGTCGCGACATGTGGGTTCTTCTGTCATTCATCATAACAGCATCTACAGTCTGACTATATATCCTTAATTTCAAAATCTATAATCATAAAGTAAAAAACCGTAGTCATACTAATACTAATTGGAACCGGAGAATTAAATCTTTGTTCACTATATAATTTTTGTATGTGTCCCTTCTTTTGGATTAAAAACATTTCTGACTCAAGATTAATGAATGACCCAACTCACGTCTCAACTCTTACTCTGAGCCACTTTTCTATACACCCACAAGATCCTTGTAGTGCAAGAGAGACTATTTTCAGAATACATACTCAAAGTATAAAAGATACACATAAAGAGCAAAATAATTAAATTTCAACAAATTAGCTCCCAATCAATTGCCTTTCATTATGAATCTAAATCCTCAAGACAAAATACGTACTTTATAAGCCATGACTAAATACAGTCTTCAAAAGTCCCTTACCACACTACTGAATGTAACTTAAATGTCTGCATTTCAGTTCTAACTGTCTTAGGAGCTTCAGTTATAAATAGATGTATTATGAATCTATGGACACGGCTTCAGGTGTCTGGTAAATTCCTCTTACAGAAGACAACATCACAAATCCAAGCTTAAGCACAGTGACTAATATATATATGTATTATTATAAATATGACAATAATGCGTACCAATTATTAAGTACTTACTAAACACCATATGCTTTGATAATTGTTCGCCCATTGTTTCTCACAACAATCTTCTAACTCCTCCCCCATTTCCCAAAGACAAAACAAGTTTTGAGAAGTTAAAGCAATTCCCCCAGAATACTTCAACTACAAGACAGAGGTTTGAATCTAGGTTTAGACTTTACCTAAAGTTATTGAATGAATAAACGAATTAGAAGGCTGTCTTCATTTAAAAACATTATTGCAACATATGAACATCAAAACAGGATGGTCTAAATTGTGTAGGCACACATCCTGAGAGATGCAGCAAGATGATCACCGAGGAATTTGGGGACAGCCTAGGTATCATAGAGAGAATCCATCTCTTAAAAATCAAGAAAGATAAGATGGGTGTGGTGGCGCATGCCTGTAATCCCAGCACTCGGGAGGCTGAGGCAGGAGGATTGCCCAGAGTACAAGGCCAGCCTGGGCTAAATGGTGAGTTCAGGACCAGCCTGGGCTACAGAGCAAGACTCTGTCCTTAAAAGAAAGAGAAAGAAAAAGAGGCGATCTAGTCCAAACCAACCACATGTGCACCTGATAAAATGATATGGATAACACTTACTAACTTACACATTGTGAACACTGACAGGTAAATAGCAGTACCCAAAGATTTAATATTCTCAGATCTTTTTTATTCCCCTAGGAATAACATGATCTCAAATATGATCAATTCAACTGGCAGGGTAGAGAGAGATTATAAAGGAATTATCTGAAGTCTAAAATATTACTCAAAATCTGTAGTAATATCCCAACATGTGAAGGACTGTCAAAAAAAAACTTCACAAGAGAAATTCCAATTTAGTGTCAGGGATCATAATTAGAATAATGACAAAAAAGGAAGTTTATAAGAAAAGGTTTATTTTGGAATATGAGGAATTTGAGTGACAACACCCAAGTAAAGATGCAGAGAAGACAGGCATTTAGGATCTGAAATGAGATTTTAAAAAACTAATGATTTGGGGATAGAGACGATAAGTAGTTGAAACTGTAAGAATGGATGAATTCTTCAACACAGTGAAGAAACACTGAAGTATTATAGGACAAAGATTAAGGCAAAGAAAAAGAAAGAGCAACAGAAAAGTGAAAAAACCTAGGTCGAGGAAGCCTGGGAAAACAGAATTTAAAGAAAAATAAAAACTAACATCAGGGAACTTTCATTTACATTTGCCTTTCACATTCTGAAAAACTGACTAAGAAGTAATACTAACAGATATGTACAAAAAGACAGCAGTGTTACAACTCGTAACTAATACTGGTTCCCTTCTCTTTCTTCTACCTCCCACTGTTACACTTCTACCAGCTACAAGAAAATTAAAAGAAAAAAGTTCTTCAAGAAAAGGCTGGAGACAATTAGTTCTCCACGTTCTCCTATCTGGATTATTTTGTAACTGCCAATATTCATCATTACTGCTCCAACATACAGGGATTGTGTGGATAAAGTTAGGTTTCAAAACACATTTGCCAAACTAAGCTGGTGGTACAAATCTGAAACCCCAGCACTCTGCAAGGCTGAAGCAGAAGGATCACAAATTTAAGTCCAGCCTGGGTGACTTAAAATGAACTGGGGATGCATCTCTGTGTGAAGGCCCTAGGTTGGATCCCTGGGACCACCAAGAGAGAAGAGAGAACAGAGAAGAGAGAGAAGAGAAAAGGAGAAAAGACAGAAATTAATTTGCCAGTAAACTGTTCTAAAACCAAAAGTTTGGATACGTCCATTGCTAGAGTACAGATCTAGCAAAAGATGGAATGATTTGACAATCTTATTTTTGAGATTACAAATAAAAAATTCAGAGTATTACACGAGATGGGATAATACATAAAAGTACCACTAAATAAGTCAACAAAAGTCAAAACAAGACAAAAAGGCAACTAATATAAGAAGAGTACTGTCCCTTAAATACAAGACAAATCCAAAGCCCAAATAAGGAAGAGCAAGAACAGGATCACTTAAAAGGGAGGAGGGGGGAGGACCTGATAGTTCATTCTGAATAGCAAACTAAGTGAATGAATGATACTTGATGATAAACATAAAATATTAAGCAAAAAGTAATGCTAGACCCTACAAAACTGAAAAGGACTTTTTGTCTTCAAAAAAATTATCTTTACCAAGTTCAGAATAATATAACAAAATGAACAGCTGCTTTCAACAGTTATGGAACTAAACAGAAAAAGTCCAACATTACAAGGGGGAATCACATCCGTTGGCTTACCAATCTCTTCTCTAGTATGTTCTTTTAGAAGTCTTGAACTCCGTAAAACCTGGACAACACAACTCTGAAGGCCCCAACTGCTCTATTCTTCAACTTTTACTTTGTGAATCTTCAACTTTTAGCTTTGGTTCTCTCCCTGGGACCTTATTTTATCACTGTATCAGTTTCAATTTGTACCTTTGTACAAATGATTTTCAAGAAATTATCTCCAATTAGGAGCTGAATTCTATCTTTCCAATAATGTAGAGGTTGCTTCTTTATAGTTGTTCCACTATCCCCTTCAAGTACAACAAATTTAAAACTGAATTTACTTACAGGCCTATTCCTACCAATTGATTTCCAAACCTGACTTTGCCATTTTCACTATTCTCCCTCTAATCCAGGCTTAACATTTTTAGTCATCTGACTAGTGCTTCTCTCTTTGGTTCCTCCTTCTCCTCACCCTCACCCATCACGTTCCATCAATTCTTCCTTATTTTCATGACCCAATTTTGGGCTTCAATCATTTTTGGGCTATTACAATAATTTAAAAATCCCCATCTTACCCTTTCTCCACATTAGCCCATCTTACACAAAACTACTATATTCAACTTCTTCATTCATCCTGTCAGTCCTAAACTCCTTACCTAGCACTACAAGCCTCCACAAGGTAACCCACTTTATCCTTCCCACTGTATCTTCCTCTGTTTCCCTAAACATTCCTTAGTCATGTCTCTCCCTTTCATCTCTGTCACTCTGCACCTTCCCTGAGAACTCCCTATCCTACCCATCCTATCCATCATAAAGCACACTTGGGCTTTCTCTCTTCCCTCCAATTCCCAAGGGCATATACATACTACCTAAACAGTTACTTGGAACTTATCACATATTCTCCCAACCTGCGAAATGTTTTTGTTTCTGTACATATATGTGACATTAATTCCTGTTTTCCTAAATAGATTGGACTCAGAGTCATGAGATATTTCTTTTTATTCTTTACTTCTCAATAAATATTTGTGTAGATCCACCAAAGAAAACTGTACCAAGAGGACAGAATGCAGAATTAAAAAAAAACTACTAAACTCTCCTTGAAACATCAATTCATAAAATAAAAGAACCTAAAAGCACAACCGGGGCTGAGGGTACAGCTTAATAGTTGGGTGCCTGCCTGGCATTCCGCAAGGCCCTGAGTTGTATTCACGGCACCTCAAAAAGAAAAACCAAAACAAAGTCTTAAGAAACTCGCAAATGGGTCAATATTAAAAGACAAATGAGATATAAAGCACATTAAAGATGTAGCCTAATTTCTTTGATTTACTTCTCTCTTTAAACATAAGGGCTTAAATTAAGCATCAACCTTTTTTGTTTCTTAATGTGAAGAGCATCCATAAAGTGACATTTCAAACAACTATCCACAGTACTCTCATTTCAGTCAAGGAGGTTTGGAGTAAGTTCTGAAAGCTCTTAGGAAAAATCTTACACACTTAAACCATGCACTGGTATTCAGAATACATGAAATGCTTGTTTATTTTAAACAACCTTCAAATTTTTCCTCTGATTCCAAATTAGATTTTTAAATTTTCCTGAATGGCATTATTCTATTTATTTACTTAATCCTCTCAAACTGTACATACCTACCATTAATTTTCTGAGGCAATCATAAAATCTTACCTACATAGAAGCTCCTTAAAACTTGTCAGAAATTGTGTGGTTTTGTTTGAATTAGTAGTAGTTTTTGTTGTCAGTAAAAGGAAAAACTTGCTCACAGAGTTTGCAACTATTAGTATCGGACAGGTGGTCAAATTCCCATTACTTACAGATACATGTACATGATACAAACCATTGAAAAAATTTTAAAATAGGATTTTGGCTTTTCACAAGAACTCTTCTAGAATGTTTTGAAAATGACAATTATAAGTACACTACTACCAAAAAGTCAGTTACAACACCTGCGTGGGGCTTTTGCAACCAACAATACCGTAGATGTTAACCCTGTGATGATCTATGATCAGCTGAGGTTTTACATTTAATATTCAGCAAAAAGTTCAGACTCAAGGCACCTATGAAATTTTAGCTCACAAAACACTTCCTCAATATCGATTCTCCCCTGCCACCTCAAAGTCTAAAACCGAAGGAGCTAAATAAATCTCTGTGAATGAAAAGCAGTCTTTCCAAATTACTGTCAAATCGGTAAATACTGCCATTCATCAAGCCATATACCGTAGTAAGGACTCCGACGTAGTAACTTCTGATATGATTCCCGCAACCTCAACCGATAAGTATGAACTGAGCCAAAACTAATAGCTCCGAGGTAAGTACAGAGCCAGTCAATAGGTAAAACGGACCACGAGGTTTCCGTTTACTCCAAAATTCTCCCTGGAACAGAAACCTGGCGTTTTCCAAGACTACGACGCGCACCTGAGCGCTGCCTCTGCAGTGAACCACACGGAAAACAGGAGGGCAAACCTGCGGGACTCCAGCCCGGCAAAAGGAGACAGTGCCACTCACCAGCAGGCAATCCGAATTCACCTCCGATTTGGGATCCCGCAGCAGGTTATCGATTTTTTCAAACCGCGTCTCAAAACTGTCCCCAGTCGACATGTTGCTGCTGTGACAATACCCGCACCAGCAGCGGAAAGCAATTTCAACCAACTTCCTCCGCGGTGGGCTCGCGGCCGCCGGAACCTCAGGGTCACCAGGTGCGCCCGGTCCCCCCTCGTCCCCGTCACTGAGGGCACCTCCGCGCTCCGGAGCCCGGGCTGGGGGCGACAGCGACCCACAGCCGCGCGGACGCCCAAAGTCGCATCCCACCCGGTAGGTAGCCCCTCACGACAGCCGACCGAGCCGTCGCCCGCAGTCTCGTCGCTCCAGCCTAGCGGGCCCCGGCCCGCCTCGCCATGGCGGGGCCCCGGTCCCGGGATGGGCAGGAGGAGGGAAGAGAAGGAGCAGCAGGGTGGAGACTCCCTCGGGGCAGCCGGGGAGGGAGCAGAGGAAAGGCGAACGCGCAGGGCGGGTGAGGAGCTGTGCCAGCGGCGCCGACCGGGCCGCCGACCAGGCCCGCTCCGCTGCAAGGCGCTGGGGGCGACCTAGCCGCGCATCCCCGGCTCTTCCGGGCCCGAGCCGACGCAGCGACCCCCCTCGGCCGAGCGCTGGACCCCGCAGCACAGGATCACTCTCCCATTTTGTCCGGCCGCTGCTGGGGTTACTGCCGCGGTGTCCGGCGAGGCAGGGCGAGGTCGGCGCCCGATGGGGGCTCAGGAGAGAACAGAGTGAAGAACGGGTGTCGGAAAAGACGACGGTCGGTCCCGGCGGCTGCGGACGGGGAGCTCCTGGGAGGGGCTGCAGGCCCGGCTGGGAAGAGGGCGAGTCGCAGCGGCAAATGCTGGGGGGGTGGGGGGAGGGGGGCCGAGAGGGACTAATATGTCCGCCTTCCTGTTCAAACAAACGGAGACCGCCGGCGCCCACTGCGCATGCGGGGCGCGGACGTTCGGAAGGGGAACCAGCCCGGGACCGCGCGCGCGCGCGCGCACGCCGGCGCCTCTCGGGGCGGGGCTGGCCGAGTCTCTCCAGGGAGGGCGGGGCGGGGCGCGGCCGGGGGCGGGGCGCGCCCCGGGCGTCGCGGCGGCGGACCGGGCGCCGCGGCCTGCGTGGTCTTCGCCTGGGTCCGCCCGGCGGCGGCGCTGGGCTGCGGGGCGGCCTGAGGGGTCGGGGCGGGGGCGGGGGCGGGGGCGGGGGCGGGGGCGGGGGCGGACCTACCTCGGCGTGTCTGCCGTCTGACAGCTGCCGCACGCGGCTCTCCCGGGCCTTCCGCCGCCGGAGAACTCTGACTACAAGGAGAGCGCGCCAGTTGTTCTTGTCACAGTTCTAATGGCGATAGATTCTTTCGGGAGAAAAATGCCTTTTCTTCGGTAGGTACCGGCGTTTTCTTTTAGCAGCCGGTGGAGTTTGGTTTTCCGTGGTATTCCATCGGCTGCCCTACAAGTTCAGTGTGTTTAAAATTCAGTGGGAAATGTGGAAGCCCCGAGCGCGCTCAAGCCCAGAGTGTGTGTCGGGAAGCCTTCAAGTTTTGACTTCGGACCATAAAGTCAATAGAAGCCAGGCTTCATTAATTTTTTTTTTGTAAAAGGTAAATAGAAAAAATGTCATTTTTTAAGTCGTTCCCATTCGTTCGCCCATGTCAGCGTCCCACTCTGGTCCCAAGGGCGTCGTGCTGCCGTTTCAGCTTCAGAGTATGCAATGAAACTTAAAAATGTGACTTTTAACAGGACGGAAGTGGAACGGGAAAATAATGAGCGTTTCCTCCTGGTTCAGCTGCTTCCTTGACTGTGGTGGTGAGAGCGAGGAAGACACGCTGTTCCTCAACCTGCTGAGAAGGCTCTTCACTACTTTCAGCAGGAAACCAATTTTTTGGTTGGTTTGCTTCTAATCCATCTTTGGTTTTTCTCATTAGGGCAGATTAAGAATTTCTAGGAATACCCCACACTGCAAATACTACAGATGAGCCAACTGTCTTTGTATATTTAAAAAAAAAAAAATGTGCAGCGCCTGACCAGACCACCCACCTTATGAAGTGAGTCTGAGGTTAGGAAAATATTACCTTGTTTGAAAGCGTCTGTTCTTATTTAATTAGTTACATGTTAGATATGAAGTCCACTGTATAATTCAGGATAGAAATAAGTCTTCTCAAAAATCATACCAAAGATGAAAACTAGAGACAAACTTGAGGTATTTCACTAAATGCTTTTGCAGTGACTTTTCTTGGCTTCAATATTTTAGGTCAGTCATGTGAAGCAGATTTATTTTTAAGCATAAGGGTCTAAAATAAATCTGGCAGTTGCCCTAAAATAAATTTCCTAAACTTTCCTAAACCTTACTTGTCCTTTATTTTGTTACCATTTTTAGGTATTCGTAGGAATTTTGTTGTTTCTCAAAACTGAACATAATGTTGTTTTACATTTAGATAGACATGAAAAAGTACATGTAGCTAGGACAATACATATGTGGCACCAGCAAAGATAACTAGTTGGCAAAATTATTAGAAATTCATATGAAACTTTTTTTAACCTGTAGGACTACTTTGATGATTGTAACAGGCTAGTTAATTTTTTTCTTTGATCAGTTTTCTTGTTTTGTTTTGGTTTTTGAGCCAGGATCTCTGTTTCCCTGATTAGTCTCTAACTGATGACTCATTCTCATTGTTTCAGTTAAGAGCATAGGTACACACAGGGCAACTTCTTAATTTTTTTTAAAAAATAAAATTCTCACCTGTAATATGTAGAGTCATATGATATCAAAGTTCCTTTATGAGCTGCAGAAATAGCTCAGTCGTTAAAGTACTGACCTAGCAAGATCAAGGCCCTGGGTTCATTTCCCCAAGACCACATAAACTGGGCATAGTGGCACACACATGCAATCCCAGCCCTCTGGAGGCTGAGACAGAAGGATTGCTGTGTGTTTGAGGACAGCTTCATCAACATAGTGAGTTCAGGACCAGCCTGGACTGCAGAGCGATACCCTATCTCAAAAAAAAAAAAAAAAATCCTGTCCATCTTAAAATTCCATTATCTCATTGTGACGAATCTCTTCAAAAATCTAATCTCAGTGCTAAGGATTGATTAAACCTAGTAAATGTAGATATGTGTGATCTTCCTTAATATATGTTAGGATACCATGTATATTTGCAAAATACTGACACAGTATATAGATGTTCTTCATTTGTCCAGGTCTGGCACTGGCCTGTAATCCCAGCATTCTGAGAATTGGAAGCAGAAGGGTTACAAGTTTGAGCCTCAGCCTTATCAACTTAGCCACTAAGTGAGACTCTGTTTCAAAATTAAAGCTAAAACATGGGCTGGGGAGCTGGCTCTTTGCAAAGGCCCTGTGTTGAATCTCCAGTACCATAAATTAAATATAAATACATAAATGTAAAATTAAATATAACTTTCTTTGAGGAATGAGAATAATAGTGGATGGCATTATATTAATGCAGTATACATACTACCTTACTAAAACTTAAGATGAATTTTGTTACGATTGTAGCAACATCATATACGGGGAAACTGGGGTGCAGAAACGTTACGTTCTTGCTGAAGATCGTAACAAACCCAAATTGGAATGGTGACAATCTGACTACAGAATGCAAACTCATAACTACTGATTATGTTAGCACTATCCAATCCAAACACAGGAACAAGTATCAACAATTGTTGGTTTTTTTTTTTTTTTTTTTTTTTTGCATTACCACAGATTTAAATGATTCCTTGTTAAAGAAAGAAAAGCTTGAGGAATAGGCCAGCGTTTAAAGTGCTTGTATAGCAGGCACAAGGTTGAGTTCAGTTCCTCAGTACCACCTAAACTGGGCATGGTGACACACCTGTTATCCTAGCACTCAGGAGGCTGCGGCAGGATTGCCATGAGTTCAAGGCCGACCTGGGCTACAGACTAAGTCCCTGTCTCAAAAAAAAAAAAAAAAAAAAAAGTGTGGGGAGCGAGTAATTACAGAATTTGCATTGGGACCATTATATTACAGTTTATAGGAAAAGATGAAGAGGATTTAAACAAATTCAAAGTAAAAAAAATGCCTTGGCAATGTGCAACAACACTGGATTGACTCTTAAACACTAGATCCAAGAGCTAGCCCTTGGTGAAATTTTTATGACTTACAGTCAAACGAAAAGAATGATGACAGGTAGTACTTATTTCAGCAACACATATACAACAGAAATTGAAATGATACAGAAAAGATTAGCATGGCCCAGGCGCAAGAATGACAGAAAAATTCATGAAGTATTCTGTATTTTGTGTAGTTCATGAAGGATATCCAAGAAAAAATAGTAAGTTATCATAAAGTAAACCTAAGTCATTTAGTCTAATTCTCTTAACTACTTTTTAAAATTAAACATAACTTTAAGAGTTAGAGTGTCTGGTACGTTTCTTTCTTTCTTTTTTGGATTTAAGGATTAATTAGGCCTAGGGCATGCATTCTACCACTGAGTTGCACTTGCAGCCGCTCAACATTTTTTGTAGTTCTCTTGGTAGGCAACTTAAAAAATTATGAAGTTGGCAACTGTCTGCAAATACATAAACTAAATTATATTTTAACTTTTTTGGATTTTGGGATTCAAACATCTGGAAACACTTAGTTTAAATGAGTCTTGTGCTAGAACCTAGTGAAGAAATTAATATGCTAAAAGAATTTGAATGAGACATATTTGGGAGAGATCATGGAAAAATAAGAAAGATTTGGGTGTAGACTTTGTATAGTGAAAGACAGTTTGAGCATGTCTTTGCTTTCAGTTAATTGATAGGAAATGGATTCAGTTTAGTGTCTATGGAATTTATTTCATAAATATGGATGTAGGAGCTAACCCCCAGTGGTGGCTGTCAGTGAACCATGTTTCCTGATATTCATATCCTGGTGGTGTTCCCTCCCATACTGTATCTGAGCTGTTGCCTAGGGACCTGCTTTAACCAGTAGAATGCTACATAAGGAACACTGTCCCCATATGAAGCCTAAGCTTTATGCTGGTTAATGCTAGCAACTAAGTTTTGTGCTCTGCGAAATTAGACTGAAATGAAATCATCGTGATATGAGGAAACCCAGTGAATCATATGGAATGATCACATGGAAACCAACTTAGGAACTCAGCAGACCTAAGGACAGAGACGCTAACCTTATGGCCTGTTCCAGCATTACCCAGCTTTTTGTGGCATGTGGGTTTAAGAGACACACTGATTATTCCAAGCATTGTCTACACAGCAGTAAGAAATCATGAGCAGTAAGAAAGTAATTGTTGCTTTAAACTACTAAGTTTTGGTGTAGTTTCTCTAAAGAGTTGAACTTTAGAAAACAGTTAATCACAAGTAAATATAGAAAGAGATATATTGAGAATACTGCTTATACTTTTCATATTACCCAATATAAAACGAAGCTGTACTCAGGAAGAATTATAAAAAAGACACATTAATTCATGTTGATGACTTTTGCTTCAACAGAACCTCTCTACAAAAAAACTAAAAGTCTTAAATAAATTAAGGAATGCCTGTAGATTTAAAAATTATTATAAAATTATACTCATAAAAATTTTTACCTACATTTTTATGTTTCCTCACTTAGTGCATAATTATTTCTGAGCTGTCTCAAAAACACATCAAAAAATGCAGGTACATACTGTAAATTTTACACCACTTATAATTCAGGGCCATAAATTGCATGTTATTCCAAAAATGCATACCACAAATGTTTTAAGAATGGGATGTAGCTAAGTTCCTATAGAAACTTTAGCTGCCATTTCTAAGAAAGTATGATACTTATTATGGTTAATATAACTTTCCACAGAGCATTATTTTTTTTTAAATTTAGAACAATTTCATTTGATTCTGAAAGTTGTGAGATTTAAGATGGATTGTATTTCAAGAAGCTACCTAAAAGTAGTTTATTTTTTCTAGATCTGCGAAGTGAATCAGAAATATGTTCCTTTTCTTAGGAGTATTTCTTTTGTGATATCCAAGCTGCTTTCTTTCCACAGAACATTTAGGCATGGTGAAATTTTGATAGTTTTAAGTCTACTATAGCCTTGGTACTGTCTAGGCAGACTTGGGGATGTGGGCATCTGTGAAGGTTACAGTAAGGAAATATGGGGTAAGCTGTGAGCACTGTGTACCCTTAAGGCTTCTCCTGACTCACCCTGGAATGCCTTCTTCTAACATCTGTTTTATATTTCTTAGAAGCTGCTATTCCATTCAACTGCAAAAATACTCGCACTGACCCTAGAAATAGAATGGGGAAATAAAGGGAAACAGATTTCTTTAACACAGTTACTTCCCTGTTGTATGCCATTGCAATCTTGAGGACCCTACTGTTAGCACACTCTCAAGACCAAAAATGCATCCTGCTGGTATTAACAGTTTACTCCAAGGGCGAGGACTGTTACATTCTTGGAACCTCAAAGGTGATAGGTGTGCAACCATCGTAGAGGGAAGCCCAGAGCAAGGAGACTATGATAAACAAACCAACCAACAAACAAAAACCAGAGCTGATTATATACCCTTTTTCTTTCTCTGGTTTGTTTTGGTACTAGGTATTGAACCCAGGGCTCACACATGCTAGGCCAGGGAAGCAGTCGGCCACTGACTTAGATCCCAACTTTTCCTTGTTTTTGTTTGTTTTGTTTTGTTTTGAGAGTCTCACTAAGTTGCCCAGGCTGTCCTACAACTTGTGATCCTCCTGCCTCACCCTCTTGAGTAAGTGAGATTACAGATGTGCACCATCAAATCCAGTGCCCTGCCTTGTTTTTTACAGCAGCCTCTATCCAGATTTCTTACTCATACCTATGACCATTCCACGGAGTTCTAATGCCAAGTGTGGTTTTTAAGGCCCCATAATTGGTAAATTGCCTGTTTTTGGCTAGATCCGCACCCAGTATTTTACTTCCCTTTTTTATTCATCACAATTTTTATCATTCATTTCAGTCCCAACTTTAAGACTTCTGTAACAAACACCTAGAAACAGAAAAATGTCTGCTTCTGGCATTTTATAGTTTGCCCTTCCTTTCCATAATTCAAATGCCTGGTGACAAGTAACATCCTAAAAATCTCTGTACATGCAATAGAGGCACTGATTTCTCATACTCACCCTTCATCGTATAAATAGAACTCATATGGACTTTATGTGTTCATTCTTAATAACAATGATACTTTATGTACTTTGCCCCTTGTATTTGCATGTAGTATAAATACTCTGCTAGTTTAATTGATAGATTTAATTTTGTTTATGTGTAGTCCTTGTCTTTGTTGCTTTATACATTCCCTAGGGTATAAGCTGGGACTTAAAAGCAATAATCATAGTTTTTGTTTTCATTATAAAAATAGCACATGCTTATTTTTAAAATCTTGGAAAATGTGGAAAAGTAAGCAGAGAACAAAAGTCATCCATATTCCCACCACCCACTAACAATCCCTGTTGATGTTTTCTGATTTTTCTTTTAATCTTTTTTCTGCAACTATTTGTTTTACATGATTTGTGTGTAATTTTTGAATATTCTTTTTTTCTTACATTGCTTTCTACATATATTTAAGTACTTAATGTAACTAATGTACTAAACTTTTAATACCTGCATAATATTGCACCCTAGAAATTTCTCATAGTTTAACTCTTATTCATCTATAAATAGTGCTACCATATACTTCTTTCTGTATAAAGATTTTTTTTCTTAATTTAGAATTATTTATGTAGAAATGATTCTCAGAAATGGGTCAAAACAAGCCAGATGCAGTGACATTTGCCTGTAGTTTTAGTCTTCTGGGAAGATAAGTCAGTGTGATTGCAATGTTTAACCAGTCTGGGCAATTTAGCAAGACCCTTAAAATAAAAGAAAAAAAAAAGATTTGAGTATGTAGCTCAGTGCAGAGGCCATGGTTCAATTTCCAGTACCACCCCACCTCCTAAACACAAAAGTAAAAACTCAAAAGTTTAAAAGTTTTTAATATATAGTGTTGCCAAATCACTTATTTTATTTGATTTGATTTGAGACAGGGTCTCCCTCGGGAGCCCAGGCTGGCCTTGGACTCATGGCAGTCCTCCTGCCTCAGCCTCCCAAGTGGTGGGAATACAGACATTACAGGTATGCGCCACCATGCCTGGCTTTTTTGCTGCTGGGGAATCAACTCGGGTACTTAGCACTTGCTAGGCAGGCACTTTCACTGCTGAGCTATTCCGCCAGCCCTAAATTGTTTTTTTGGAATGCTGATCATTTTTCAGAATGGAGTGGTTTATACTCCCATTCTTAATGTTTTTTGGCTTTTTATCAATCTCCAGTACTGGATATAACAATTAGAGTTCATGGCATTAATTTGTATATCTTTAGTTATGAGGTTAAATTTTTTCTTATGTTTGTTGACTAGTTTTTTATGCATTAACTTATGTTCTGTCTATTCTTAATCATTTTTAAAATTTGCCTTAGTGATTTGTATGAATATATATGATACTAATTTTTACTGATGCCAATTTTTTTTAATGTCATGCTAGGGGGATTGAACTCAGGACCTTTAGCTTGATAGGCAAGCACTTTAACTGCTGAGCTATTCTTCCGTCTCCTGATGACAAATTTTACCAATTTTTCACTTTTAGATTTTGAATTGTTTTTTGACAATAGAAATATTTATTTTTATTTTTTTGCCAAATTTGTGACTTTTTAAATTTTTTCTATGCCATTTTGATTGTTTGTTTTTTGAGATAGGGTCTCCCTCTATAGTTCAAGTTGGTCTTGAACTCATATTTAACCCAAGCTGGCCTTCAACTCACAGCAACTCTTATGCCTCAGACTCCCAAGTGCTGGGATTGTAAGAATGCTCTACCACACTTGGCTAATGTTTATGTGGGTCCGGAAAATCAAACCCAGAAATTTGTGCATGCTAGGCAAGTACTCTAACCACTGAGATACACTCCCAGCTCTTAATGCCATTATATTTAAAAGGTCCTTTCATTTTTTTCCCAAAGTCCCCTATATACTATCTTTAGTCTCCCTATTCTGCTTTTGCTTGGTTTTTCGGTTTGTTTGTTTTTAATTCATTACTGGGAATGCATCAGGGTCTCCACAATGAGCTACATTCCCAGCCACCATTCCCCAATTTTTGTTTTAATGTTGATACTGGGAATTGAACCCCAGAGTTCTCTACCACTGAGCTATGTACAAACTCAGCCTTTTTCTTCCTCTTTTTCTTTCTTTTGCAATACTGGTGAGTGAACCCATGGCCTTTTCACTGATCTGTATCCCTGGCACATTTTTGGTATTTTTCATTTTAAGACAGGGTCTGGGTTGGCCAGGCTGGGCTTGAATGTGCAGTCCTCATGCTTCAGGTTTCCAAGGTGCATCCTTAGCCTTTTTGTTTTTAACTTTGCAACAGTGTCTTGCTAAGAGTTCTGGACAGGATTGAACTTGAAATACTCCTGCCTCAGCTCCATCAGTGCTGGCATTACAGTCATACACCACCATCCTTACTTTTTTTTTTTTGAGACAGTCTCACTAAATTACTAAATTGCTTAGGCTGGTGTTGAATTTACAGTTAACTGCCTCAGGCTCTGAGAATGCTGGGAGTATAGGCATGTGCTGCCATACTCAGTTTTTAATCTCAACTGGAATATATTTTGATGTGTTGAATAAGGTGAGAATTCAGCTGTGCTCCTTCCAATTTGTTCTTCAAATATCATTTATTAAATAAATATCAATACTTTGCTTTTTAATCATACATGAATTGTTGCACATAATAGTATTTATTCCTAAACTATTCTATATCATTTTAGATACAGTCATATGTCTCCTACAACTGGAATACATTCTAAGAAATTTGTTTGGTAGACAATTTCATTATTGTTAAACATCATAGTGTATACTTACGGGTATGAATGCCATCATATGATATGTTTGTGGGGTTTTTTTGGTGCTGGAGATTGAAGTCAGGGCCTCACTTATGTTGACCATGCACTCTCCCCACAGTGCCCCAGGTCACTGCAGTATAATCTTGTCACCACCATTGACCAAAACTCATCCTTCTTTGTTAATTTTCTTTTTAACTTCTAAGCTACTTAAGCCCTCATTCTGACATACAATTTATAAAAAATATTTTCCGATACCTCTTCCATTTTCTACTTCTTCCATTGCCATTTTACTAATTTTTAAAATCGAGTCTTGCTGTCTTATTCATCCTGGGCCTGAAATTCCTGGGTTCAAGCATCTTCTTCCTCAAGCACCTTTCCTGTCTCAATCTTCTGAGTACCTTGGACTAAAATGCACACCACAGTGGCTGGAAAAATATTTTAAGCTAAAAAGTTAAGTTGGAAAAAAATCTTGACGGCATTCCATATTCTTAATCAGTAATTGGTAACTTTTATTCCAAATTTTTAAAAATATTTCTTAACAAAATTATAGGTTACTTATCATATTGACCACATAACTTTCTCACTGGATTATTTTTAGATGTTGTAAATCTTCTGTTCTCATCTTAAGTAGGACCTTTGTTTTGACTATTTCATGATTATTGATGTAAAGGAATATTGTTGATTATGACAAGTTTGCCTTTTTTCCCCCTTAACCATGCTTGGGAATTGAACAAAGGGCCTTGCAAGTACTACACGCTGAACTATATCCTCTACCCTTTTTTATTTTATTTTGTGACAAGCTCTTGCTAAGTTGCCTAGGCTGCCCTGGAACTTGTGATCCTCCTGTGTCAGCCTAATGAATAGCTAGAATTGCAAGGATAAACCACCGTGCTTGTCTACTTAGAGTCTTTTAACGACCCATGTTGCTGAATTCTTATATTCATAAATTTTTTAAAATTATTTTTTAAATTCTTAAATATATTTTGATAACTACCATAATTTACTGAGGGTGAGACTATCAATTTTTTGTTTGTTTTTTTTGAGACAGTTTATCACTCTGTAGTCCAGGCTGTCCCTGGCTTCCCTATGTAGCTCAGGCTAACCTTGAACTCTTGGCAATCCTCCTGCCTCAGCCTCCCTACTGCTGGTAAGGTTATCAGTGTTAAGATACATTATTATTTTATATTACACCAAAGGAAAGGACACTATGACAGACTGTTAATTTTGAGATCTATCTTAATTTGGAGAGTTTAAAATGTGAAAAACGTCAGTTCTAATACAGAGCAAAATATCATTATTTCTAGATACTGATGGATTAGATTTTTTTTTTTTTGGCTCAATCCCAGTAATCATGTATCTGGGTTTTTTGTTGTTGTTTTTGTTTTTAAAGTTCTGGAGATAGAACCCAGGACCTTTGCACCTGGCTGCATCCCCAGTCCACTTTTGGTTTTTGAATTTGAAACAAAGTCTTGCTAGATTGCCAAGGCAACACTGAATCTAAGGTGCTGAGATTACAGGACTGCACCACAAGGCCTGGCTCTCACATCTGTATCCTATGTCAGTGCCCTAGCTAAAGTGATAGAGGTAGATAGCAGGCATCCTTGTCTTTTGTCTGTTTTGCACAGAAGTAATTCATATACTAACTTTTGATTTAAACAAAATTATCTGTCATGCTAAGACAGTGTCTTTCGACTTCCAAATATATGGATATCCATCAAACACTAATGTCGTATTTGCTACAACATGTACTTTTATTTACTTAACTTTTTTCAATAGCTTAAGTTTAGTTAAAAAGAAAACTTTATACCATTAAGGAAGATGGAAAAACAGAATCACTTTTCATAAGTGGAAGGCAGCCACACAAATAAAATATAACAGTTTCTAAGAAACATTGTTATAAAATGTTCTTGCTGTTGCTTACTTATGGCTCTGAGCCCAATGGACTTTTTTGAGGAAAAAAAAAGAGAGCAAGAGAAAGATGTTGGAAAGGCTGAGGGAAGAGGATTCTAAGTTTGAGCCTAGACTGAGCAATTTAGAAAGAATTTATCTCTAAATAAATAAATACATGGGCTGGTGATGTAGCTCTGGGCAAAACCACATACTCAAACAGAAATGACTGGGTCCCATCTACAACCATCTATCTAGTCAATTTTGAAACTTTATTAAGAGTATATTTAAAAATTTTTCCAGTTATTTTTTGAATGTCATTGCTATGACTTTACATGACCATGTGTGTAAAAGCCTTTGGAACTGATTTGTGGGAGATGAGTAGAAAGGTTTGAAGATGTCAGCTAGAGAAGCCTAGCTTGAGGGATGATGGATGGATGATTCTGGTCAGAGCTCAAGACCAGAATACCAGTAGAAACATGGATTGTGAAGGCCAGGCTCAGGAGGTTTCAGAAGGGAAAGAGGACTCCATTAACAGTTGGCTAAAAACCGTATGTGTTACAATCTGACAAAAGTGTTTCTACATTTTTCATGTGTTCTGAGACTCTTCCTGAAACTAAAATTAAGGAAAAGTTTTGCCAGAAAGGAAGCAACTGCAAAGTTGAGGGAAAAGGGAGCATTGTTGTTGAAGAGTTTAGCATTAAAAAGAAGTGAAGTAGTCTGCATTAGGACAATAGGAAAGGTGCTATGAGAGACCTCAGCTATCAGCAAGACCCCCCACCCTTCAAAGGATCAAGGGCTAAAAAAGTTTGCTTCAAAAAGAGATCCCCAAGACATCCTGCCTGGCAGTAGGAAGGTGAGTCTCCTCGAGTTCAGCCATCAGAGAGCTCAGAGACCTTGCATCCAGTCCAAGGAGGCCCAGCCACTGTTTGAGCAGGTGGCAAGCCTTCGCTTCATCCACATGGTGCTGGGTATACAGGCACGAAAAATGCAAGGGTTGTGGAGTCAGGGAGGCTTCCACTCAGATTTCAGAAGGTGGTTTTGGAGGTGAGGCAGTGTGCCCCTGAGAGGGCAGCACATGTAGCTGTGAGTGAAGCCCAAAGTACAGTGGAGGCCCTGGGCATTTGGAAATGCCAGAAATGTGGATTGTCTCCTGAGGAAGGCCATGGGCTGTGAGCAGGGCCAGCCCAAAATGGAAAGCATTCTGGTTGCACCTGGAAGTGATGCTATAGGGGAGAGGCTTCCCAAACCTTTAGGAACTAGCATTACTCCACAACGTGCCCCAACTTCTGGACACAGAACTGCAGAATTTTCCTGCTGGGTTTTGGTCTTGCTTTAGTCCTGTTGTTTTTTGTTCTCATATTTCTCCCTTTTGAAATGGAAATGTTTACCTTGTGCAATTGTATATTGAACGTGTTTAACCTTTCCTTGCTTTTCACAAGGAGTCATAGCTAAGAGTTTCCTTGAGTCTCAAAGGAGACTTCAGACTTGAACTTTTAAAAAGTGCTGGAACTGTCAAGACTTTGACAACTCTTAGAGATGGACTGAATGCATTTTGTATAAGGACTTAGACATGAGTATTTTGGGGACCAGGTGCTGCATGCTATAGTTTGAATCTGAAATGTCCCCAAAAGCCTCACATGTTTGAAAGGTAACTAACTGTATCTTGGGAGTTGTTAATCAGATTATTTGTTGATTTCACATGCTGTTAAGAAGTGGAGCCTAGTCAGGAGAGGTCGATCATTGAGAGCGTGGCCTGAAAGGACATTCTTGCCTTGACTATTCCCTGATTGCTTCCTATATTTTTGGGGAGTGGGAGGAGGGTCTTGCCCTATAGCCCAGGCTGGTCTTAAACCCGCTGTGGAGGACAGGCTGGCCTTGAACTCACAGCAGTCTTCCTGTCTCAGCCTCCCAAGTGCCAGGATTACAGGTGTGTGCCACCATGCCCAGCTTATGTGGTGCTGGGGAATTGAACTTAGTGCCTGCCTAAGTGCTTGCTAGTCAAGTGTTTTAACCACTGAGGCATTCCTCCAGCCCATTGCTTCCTCTCTTGCCAAACTACGAATAGCTATTCTCCAGGTGGGCCTTCCACCATGCCCTTCAGTATTGCCAGCGGACCATGAACAGTCTGAGACCTCTGAACTGAATTAAACTAAACCTTTCCTTAAATTGTGGTTGTTAGATGTTATGTCCCAACAGAAAGAAAGTCACTAGGACAGTATGTCTTCAAACTTTATCCATGTATCAAAATTTTATTTCTTTTAAGGCTGAATAGTATTTCACTCTATGTATACTCCACATTTGATTTATTTCTTCATCTGTAGGTAGACAGTGTTTTGTTTGTGTTTTTATTTTTCAGTGCTGAAATTGAACCCAAGTCCTGCTAATCAAGTATTCTTCTATTGAGTTATATTCCCAGCCCTAGATTTTTTTTAAAAAACAGCCATTTTTTCTAATTTTTTATGTTTCTATTAAAATGGTATGAGAGAAAGACTTTTTTCTAAGTTTTTGGAGATTATTATCTTTGTCTCATAATACATATATGTTGTCTATAGGTCTCAGTGTTCTTTTTTATGAGCTTAACTTTGAATTAAAAAAGAAATCTAGTCCCAGAGTAAAAACAAATCAGGTATAGTTTTGCTCATTAGTTCCCTCATCATTTAAGATAGTAATGAAATCTTTTCTATTACTCTATGATTTGATATATACAAGCTCTATTCTCATTTTTATTATTGCTTAGCAGGCATTAATTTTGTGCAATTCCTCTGAGATAAAATAGAATTATTTTCTGATTCTCTATTAAATGATGTGTAAACTAGAGAATTTAACTGCCTTTTCCTTTAGTGACATGAAGTAACGAATGAAAAGTTTACTTCTACCTTGGCTTGCTGTTATGATTCCTCTACCTCTACCTCACCTGAAATTCTTTACCTTTTAGAAGACAATTACAACCCCAAGATCTCCATTCTTTTTATCCTTGCTTTATTGTGCACTTGAAATTGTAGAAAGTTAATTGGTTAAAAGGGGACTTTTAATAACACTCTTGATGGTTTAAAAATCTCTTTTCACACAGTGAAGGTTAAAGCTGCTGACCTTCTCATTAATGAAGCTCTGTGTTCCCAAACTATGAGGAATTCAGAGAAGGAATTCAGGGAAGGTATTTCTGTTTTCTAGGTTCCAAAGTTTCTGTAAACATCAGTTTTCACTTTTGTTTCTTAGTTTTGCCCTACTAAAAGCTTAGTGATAAAAATGCTTCCAGGAATCTTCTTTGTATTTGACTGGTGTTTTTTTAGGGATTGCTGCATATTTTTCATATTTTGTGCTGCTTCATGAATATTTATTGAAAGATTAGGACAAAAACTGTTAGGTGCTTTGTTATTCAACTACCATCTTAGGAAGTATGGGTCCAAGATTCTTTAACATACTTCATATGATCTGTGCTAGGAGTCTTTTTGCTCACTAGCCTGCTACTTAATGCAAATTTAAAACAGTTTCTTTGTGTTACGTGCTTGCCATTCCCAGGAGGACCCTTTTACAAAAAAGCATGTATTCTTCAAAAGGGTTAAATAAGCCAGTAACATCTTGGTTGATAACTTTAGATCATTAAGCAAAACTGGCTTGCACTGACACTGAAGGAGTAAAGCACAAACCTGATGGCAGCTAATGTTGCATTTTCTAGTACTCAGAAAAGCATTTGATGCAGGAAAACAGAAATACTTCCACTACTCTGAATCATGCCAGCTGTCCTAGGCAATCTCTGAAGAACATCCAGTCTTCCTATGTAGTGTACCAGCTGTTTCACAAGCATCAGAGGTGATGAATCAGATAACACCATCACGTAATGCTACTGCTTATCAATCAACCACAGTTTCTTTACTATAACCTAGTGACAGAGCTGGAGATGTAGCTCAATGGTTAAAGCACTTGCCTAGCAAGTACAGGGCCCCGGGTTCCATTCCCCAGCACCACATAAAACAGGCACAGTGGCCTATAACCTGGTGGCTTTCTATTATTTTTCTCTTGTTTACCAATATCAATTTTTATTGTTTAACATCTCATAATGGAGTCCAATGTGAAAACCAGATAAAAGTGGATGGTTCTAATTGAAGCAGGAGCCAGTACCAGCAAGTTCATCCACACCCCACTATTTTTGGCACAGACATTGCTCCATGGAATGCCTAGAGCTCTGAGTAGCATAATTTCTAACTCCCTGTCCTAGACACCACTGAAGGATATTTGCAGAACTACTCACTGAAGATGAGTATAAGGAAAGACACCAAGATAACATAACTAGAATGCTTGAATTCTGACTTGGGTTAATTATTTTAAGTATATACTTGATTAGTATTGTCTATACTTAGTGCTCTTATCCCTTTCCCACCCCAAGAAACTACTGAGAGGGTTTCACTGGACTGTGAGATCTCCAAGATCATCCTTCCATTATTTTAGTTTTATATGTCTTTAAAAACATTTTAACACTTTTGTGACATTTAATAATAGAATATGGGGAATGGAGGAATAGCACAGTGGTTAAAGTGCTTGCCTAGCAAGTGCAAGGCCCTGGGTTCAGTTCCCCAGCACCTTGTAAGCTGGGTGTGGTGGTAAACACCTGTAATTCCTTCACTCAGGAGGCTGAGGCAGGAGGATTGCGATGAGTCCAAGGCTAGTCTGGCCTACATAGTGAGTTCAGGAACAGCCTGGGCTACAAAGCAAGACCATGTCTCAAAAAATAATAATATAAATAAAAATCAGAATATGATTATACCTTAAACTTGGAAGAAAATATATGGCTAAAAAGTTAGTGATGTGTTAATTCATTTGATTATAGAAACATTGCACAGTATATATGCATTTCAAAACATATTGTACACCTTATTTATGATTTTATTTGTTAATCAATAAAAGTAATAAAATTACCTGAGGACTCTTGAAAATGAATATTTTTGCACATTGTGGAACAAAATGAAAACTTAAGAAAGCAACACATAAGAGAATTTCTATTCAGTAACAGTAATATGGGCAGTTAAAACTCATGGAAAAAACCTCACCTTTCTGCACAAACTAGATAACATATCCTCTGTGGGACAGAGAATGTGGAAGGAATTGTAGGGAGAAGGGAACTTGGAAATAAAATGCCTTAGGAATATGTAAGAAAATGTGTAAGTCCCGAATTTATCCCAGTCTGAATACACAGAAGACAGGCCTGCGGCAGCATAGAAAAAACTTCCGTAACTGCGCTAAGGTTTCTCAGTCTCAACATTATGAATGTTTTGGACCAGGTAATTCTTTGTCCTGTGCAATGAAAGTTGTTTAGCAACATTCCTGACCTCTACCCACAAGATGCCAGTCACATGTTGTAGCAGTCAAAACTGTCTCTGGTTTCTGCACTTAGAGCAGTCAAAATGACCACCCAGGTTTCAGATTCTCTTCTTGAAGATGTGTATGTTGAACAAATCCAAAACAGCATCAACCTGTCTTTGGAAACTGAACAGAGAATGGGTTCCCTGTTCACTGAAAGTGAGTTTTCAAACTTAGCATATGACGCTAACCTGGTTGATTAGCCTGCTAAATAATAAGATAATAATAACAACAACAATAGGTAACAGCTATTTTAGCGGAACTCATATCCATGCAGTTTAATCTTCAAAAAATTCAAAATACAATTCATAAAATTCATTAAAGAACCAAGAAAATGAGAACAGATCTCAGGGGAACAGACAACAGATGACACAAATATTAAAATGATCAAATGCTTTATTGATTTTTGAGACAAAATCTTGCTCTGTAGTTCAGGCTGGTCCTGAACTCACTATGTAGCCCAGGCTGGCATCAAATGCATGGCAGTACTCGTGCCTCGGCCAAATGTTGGGTTTACAGGCATGTGCTATCAAATACTTTAAAGCTGGTATTGTAACTAGGCCCCATGAAATAAAGGCAAACACAAAATGAGTGGAAAATAAAATTTTCCATAAAATTCATAAAAGGATGAAATTATATGAGAGCAAGTAGAAAACAGAATGCCATTGGCATTCTTCACAGACTAGAAAATAAAATTCTAAATCTTACTGAAGAGTAAGGACAAAAGGGACTTGAGCAAAAGGAGCAAATCAGGAGGCATTATACTTCCTAACTTCAAAATACACACTAAAACCACAAAACTGTAGTAATTAAAGCAACATTATATTGGCATAAGAGTGGACATATTAACCTGTGGAACAGAGTAGAGAGCCTAAGTAACACATCAGTGCATGTGCAGCCAACCCATCTTCAACTTAAGTGTTAAGAGCATCTATTGGGGAAATACTACTGGGAAAATTGAAGATCCACATGCAAAAGCATGAAACTAGATTACTTATCACCATTTACAAAAATCAGTTCAAGATTAAAGTATAAAGCATGAAACTGCAACTATGGAACCACTAGAAGAAAATTAGGGGAAATGCACAAGGACACTGGAGTGTCAAAAATACAGGAAACAAAAATGGTCCGTGGGACTCCAAACAGTCTGCACAGCATAGAAAACAGTCATGAGAGTGAAGAAACAACCCTCAAAATGAAAGAAAATATTTGTAAACTATACATATGTTGAAAGATTTATGTACAGAATATATAAGTAACTCAGAAATTCCAATGAGGGACAACCTATTCAGGACCCCCTCCTAGATAGTGGGAGCTTTTACCCCTGTGTCCTTTGTTTCTAAACGAAATCCTGTTCTACACCTTGCAGAAAAATCTGATTTAAAAATTGGCATTGAAGGAATGGCACAGCACAGTGGTTAAAACACTTGCTTAGCAAACACAAGTCCTCGAATTCGATTGCCCAGCACCACATAAGCCAGATGTGGTGCACACCTATGATGCCAGCACTTGGGAGGAGGATCACCCTAAAGCCAAAGCCAGCCTGGGCTACCTCGAATTCAGGACCAGCCTGGGCTATTGAATGAGACCCTGCCTCAAAATAAATAAATAAAATAAAAATGGGCAATAGACCTTATTATGATTTGGATCTAGAATGTACAGGAAAAGCCTCATATATTTGGAAGGTGATTGGATCATGAGGGTTAATTGGATGAAATAAATTAGTGTGTTGATGATTTCCTGTGCTGTTAGGAAGTGAGGACTGGTTGGAGGGGATGGATTACTGGGAGCGTGGGCTGAAGGGTATATTCTTGCTCCAGCTCTGTCCTTTTCACTGTTTGCTTTCTGGACGCAATGGAATGAGCCGCTGTGCTTTGCTGGCCTTTCTGACGTGCCTACGTTGTCGCCCAACCATGAACTAAAATAAACTTTTTCTCCTCTTAGTTATGGGTGTCAGGTATTTTGTCCTAGTGACAAGAAAGAGACTAAGGCAGACATCAATAAAAATTTCATAAAAGACATACAAATGACCAACAACTATATGAAAAATGCTCAACATCGCTAATTACCAAGGAAGTGTAAATCAAAGTATAACCTGACTTCAGTAAGAATGACATCAAAAAGTCAAAGATGATAAGGCTTGTGAAGATGTGGATAAAAATTAGTATAGTATTATGGAAAACATTATGAAGATTCTTTAAAAATTAAAAATAGAATTACTGAATTATCCAGCAGTTCTACTGGGTGTGTATATATCCAGAAGAAATTGAATAACTGTCTTTGAATCCTGTGATTATCGCTACACTATTCATAGTAGCAAAGAAATGGAATAAATTAAGTGTCCATCAGTTGATGAATAAATATGTATATACATGACATAATACTACTATTCAGCAATGAAATGAATGAAATTTTATAATTTGTGACAACACAGAACTGGATGTCACCATGAAATAAGGCAGGCATAGAAAGACATACTGCATAATATTTATATATGGAATCTTTAAAAAATGATCTAATACAAGTTAAGAATAGAATGGTGGTCACCAATCCAGAGAGAGTGAGAAGCATGGGAAATTTTTGATCAGTAAATAGTTAACTTAAGCAGGACTGAGAAGTTCATTTATGTTGTTGTACTTAGGATGACTATAGATAATAATGTCCTATACTTTCAGAGGACTAGAAGCAACTATTTTGAATGTTTTCACCATAAATCAGTAATAAACATTTAAAGAGCTGGATATATTTAACCTGATTGAAATACTGCACAATGTATATATGTGTTGAAAGTCATGTTACCCATTTATATATAATTTTTATTCATCATTGAAGTTATTTAAAATTTTAAAGAGAAAATTTAGTACTAAAGCAAATAATCTCAGAAATTTAAAGTGTACTAGAAATGATCAATAGTAGAATGAAGATGATGGAGGAAAGAGTTTGTGAATTTGGAAATGGAAATGATATCATCTGAATAACAAAGGGAAAAAAGTTTGGGAGAAAAGCTAAAACTGCAGGAAATCATCAGCTGCATCAAAATCAGCCTTTGTAACATTGGATTTCTACAAACAGATTAATACAGAAAAATTGAAGATAATGGCTGAAATTTTGCAATTAAATTTGGTGAAAGACACTAACTTACAATTTCCAGAAATCCAGTGAATATGAAAGAAACTCAACTCAAAGAAAAGCTTACTCATTATAATCAAACCACTGAAAACTAAATGTAATGAAAAATCATGAAAGCAGCTAAGGAAATAAGACTATATAAACATACATGAACAGCAGTGTTAATAGTGACCCAGTCTATTGGCTCAGGTCTTTCATTTTGGTCTTTAAATTATTTATATCTTGGATTTCTCTTTTAAATTACTTATATCTTGGGTTTCTCATATAATAGAAACCATGTGATAACCTATGTCTGATTTATTTACTTAGCATTATGGTGTCATGGTTCATCATTTTTCTGCAAATGACCCAAGTTTATCCTTTATCGAAGCGTGGTCTTTCATTGTGTGTGTATATACAACAGGAGTAGCTGGCAGCTTTTCTCCCCATGCCATTAATTCTCTCTTCACTCCGTTGTTTCTTTTGCTAGGAAGAAGCCTCTTAATTTGATAGAATCCCGTTTGTTAATTCTTGGTGCTGTCTTTTGTACAATGAGTGTTCTGTTGAGAAGGTCCTTGCCTATACTTACATCTTCAAGGATTTTATTTATTTTCCAACAGATTTAGTGTTTCTGTTTTTTTGTTTATGTTGGTTTTGGTTTGGTTTGGTTTTCCATACATATATATAAGCACGATACATAATGGTTACAATGAACTTGAGTATTTCGTGTACATATATACTGCTTCAACATTAAAATCCCTTCCCCTCCCCATTTTTGGCCTTCCAGCACCCTCCCCATGCCCCCAACTCCCACCATCACATCTATTAGTTTTACAAAATACCTGTCTTCTGGGTTTCTCATGATAGAGAAACTATGCAATATTTAACTTTCTGTTTTTGACTTACTTCACTAAGGATGATGGTATCATGTTGTGACCATTTATCCACAAAAGCCTCAAATCTGTCCTTTATGAACAAGTAGTACTCAATTGTATCCGTATACCATGTTTGTTTTATGCTACTGGAGATTAAACCCAGGGCCTTGTGCATACTAGGCAAATACTCTACCACTGAGCTACCTGCCCAGCTCAGTATTTCTGTTTTGATATCTAAGGCTTAGTTTATTTTGATTTGATTTTAGTACAGGGTGAAAGATATGGGTCTAATTTCATTCTTCTGCATGTGAATATCCACTTTTCCTAGCAACCTTTGTCTAGAGTCTCCTTCCTCCGGTATATGTCTTTGACCTCTTTGTAAGTCATGGGGGGGACTCTTTCTGCATCCTCAATTCTGTTTCATTGATCCACATGTCAGTGTTTGTGTCTGTATCATGTGGTTTTATCACTATTGCTTTGTATTATAATTTGAAATTTGGGACTGTGGTCTCTCCTGCTTTTCTCTTTTGCTCTGGATTACTTTGGCTTTCTGGGTCTCTCCTAATAAAATTTAGGATTGTTTTTTCTAGTTTGTGAAGAATAATGCTGGCATTTTGTTTGAAATTGCATTGAATCTGTATATCAGTTTTGGTAATACGACCATTTTTGACCATATTGATTCTGCCTGTCCAGCAACAGGGAATGCCTTTCCATTTCCTAATGTCCTCCTCAATTTCTTTTCTTTTTCTTTTTCTTTATTCTTTTTTCTTTTTCTTTTTCTTTTTTTTGAGACAGGGTCTCGCTCTGTGGTCCAGGCTGGTCCTGAATTCACTTCAGAGCCCAGGCTGGCCTTGGACTCACAGCAGTCCTCCTGTCTCAGCCTTCTGGGTGCTGGGATTACAGGCATGCGCCACCACGCCCAGCTTTCAATTTCTTTTTTAAGAGTATTATAGCTTTCATTATAGAGGAATTTCCCTTTCTTGGTTAAGTTAGTTCTTAAGTGTTTACATATTTTTGAAGATGTAGTGAATGAGATTGCCTTTCTGACTTTTTTTGTCAGTTGATTCATTGTTGCTGTACAGAAATACTACTGATTTTTGTGATTTGGTATCCTGCTACTTTGCTGAACTTTTTAGAGTCTCTTTTGGGAAATTTTTTGTAGGTAAAGAACAATGTGATCTGCAAATAAAGATAATTTGACTTCGTTTTCTACATGTATCCTTTTTTTTGTTTTCTCTTGTCTGATTGCTGTAACTAGTTTTGAGTATTTTATTGAACAGATATGGTGAGAGTGAACACTTTTGTTTTGCTCCTGATTTTAGAGAAAATACTTGAAGATTTTTTTCCTTTTATTCTTACTTTTGTAGTGGGCTTCTCATACATGGTTTCTGTTATTTGGAGGTAGGGTTCTTCAATACCAATTTTCATGTATTTTTGCCAAAGGTTTTTCCCATACCTATTGAGATGATCGTGTGGGTTTTGTCCTTTATTCTCTTTATGTGATTATTATTTTATTGATTTATATATATGGAAGTATTTCTGCATTTCTGGGGATAAAGCGAATTTGGTCATTATATGATTTTTTAATGGAACCTAGGGTCTTTACATCCTCAAACCTGTTTTTAGTATTTGATTTTAAGACAGAGTCTTGCTAAATCACTAAGTTGCCCAGGCTGGACTTAAACTTGCGATCCTCCTGCCTTGGCCTCTCCAGGGTGCTGATTGTAGATGTGATCTTTTTAATGATTTGTTGCAACCTATTTGTAAATATTTTGTTGCAGATTTTTACATCTCTCTTCACTAAGGAAATTAGCTATAGTTATTTTTATTTTTTATTAAGTCTTTGTCCAGTTTTTTGGTATCAGTGCAATGCTAACTTCTGGAAATGAGTTTGGCAGTGCTTTTCTCCTTCAGTTTCATGGAAAAGTTTGAGAAGTATTGAGAAGTATTGGTGTTAGACCTTCCCTGAAGTTTTGATAAAATTTTGTGGTGAGTTTATCAAGACCTGGCCTTTTCTTTGCTGGTACGATTTGTATTATTGTCTCAGTTTTATTACTGGTTGTTGGTCTATTTAACATTTTTCTATCTTCTTGGTTTAATTTTAGTAATTCATATATATATATATATATATATATATGTAAGAATTTATACATTTATTGTAGGTTCTCCAAATTGTTGAAATATGAGTTTTCATAATAGTTTCTTATAATCCTGTGAATTTTGATGGAGTCCATTGTGATTTACCTTTTCCATTCCTAATTGCATTAGTATAGGTTTCTTCCTTTCTCTCTCTCTTTCTTTCTATCTTTCTTTCTTTTTTCTTTCTTTCTTTCTTCCTTCATTTCTTTCCTTTCTTCTTTTTTTTTTTTGGGATGGGTTCTTGCTCCATGTAGTCCAGGCTGATTCTGCTCAGGCTGGCCTAGAACTCATGGCAATTCCCCTGCCTCATCCTTCCAAGTGCTGAGATTACAGATGTGTGCTCCTACACCCAGATATTATGTAGTGCTGGAGGACCAAATCCAGGACCTTGAGCTTCCTGGGCAAGTGCTTTAGTTACTGAGCTACGCCCCTAACCCCTTTTCTTTCCTTCTTTGGAAGTTTGGCCAACCAACCAATGCTTGGAATTTACCAATCTTGTTTACTATGTCAAGGAATCAACTCTTTGATTCATTAATCCTGGCTATTTATTTATGATCAAGTTGGTTACTACTGTTATTGTTTTTTACCATATTTGTTTTAAAAATTAGATTGTTCTATTGTTTTCTGAGAAAGAAGTCTAAATGGCTCATATATACATGTGAATTTCTCTATTTTTCATTATTTCTATTTGCTTTTTTTCACATCTTTTGAAGCCCTGTGGTTTAATGCATGAACTTAGGTTTGTTAAATCTTTTGATAGGCTCCCCATTTATAACTATCATGGATGTGTTCACAATAATACTTTTCCATATCTCCCTCAGTGTAAGCTCTCCAGATTCATGATCTGGAAGTACTCCATCTCACATTCCCAGTCACATATCTTAATCTAATTTAGTCAGAAAATTTAGTAGTTTATATGTTTCTAAAAATGGAACTATTAGAACAACTTGAGAACACTAAGTGACTAAAGAACATAACCTTCAAATACAAGACAATTACAAAAAGAGAAAAGTTTCAGAAAGCATTTAATGGCAGTTAGTGGAACTAGTAGTTTGAATGAAATTCAAAATCCTGTACTGAACAGTCTGTTGCTTTCTTTCTTATATTTTGAGATTTCTAGGTTGTTTCTTTGTTTACACTTCCTCATACATGTTCTCCGAACAAACATCAGTGAAACCAAGTATTAACATGACCTTCAATGCCAGAGTACATATACTCCCACTCCCTAAATGCCAACCTAATTCCTGAGGGAGCCAAGATCTACTTGATATTTATTTCTGGATCTCAGAATAGTGGAGAATTTTGTCAGGTTGTTTTTAGTTCTAGCAAGGCAGCATGAGCCAACATAGCTTGCTGTGTCATTGGTGAAAGAAATATTGTCCCTTCGCTACCTATTCATGGTTGTTATTTCCCTGGAATGGGCTTGGGTAGGGGGTGTCAACAAACCAGAAAACAGCCCAAGAGCTAAAGAGAGAGGAACTATCTTTAATGAGATTTGGCAAAAAGATTAAATGAAAAATAGTGAAGAATATTCAGAATCTTGAGCTTTTTGTGGTCTCCCTGTGTAGGTTAGGCTAGCCTTCAACTCATGATCCTTCCACCTCGGCTCCTATTGCACCCAGCCTGAGTATCAAGTTCTTTTCTGGAATATGAGATTTATGACAGTGCCTACCCCATAGTGTTGTGGTGGAAATCAAATCAGAGAACTGATAAGATTTTAGCATTCTGTAAAACTCTACATAATGTTAGCTCTTAATATTCCTTGTTAAGCACACTGATATGATTTATTCCTTAATAATTTAACTTTAATTGGAAAAATTTACACTTCTTTTTTGAAACAGGGTCTTGCTGTACAGTCTAGGCTGGTCCTGAACTCACTATGGAACCCAAGGTGGCCTTGGCCTCACAGTAATCTTCCTGTCTCAGCTTCTTGAACGCTGGGGTTACATGCATGCACCATGATGCCCAGCATATGTGGTGCTGGGAAATTGAACTCAGGTACCTAGCACTTGCTAGGCAAGCACTCTGACCTCTGAGCCATTCCTCCAGCCCCAAACTTTTATTTACATTTCTTTCAAATTCTTTTATATTTTAAGAAAAGAAGTGTTGGCATTTCAACAAGTTGTTTTTTCCCCACTATTTTTATTAATATACAAATGTAATACATAGTATTTACAATGAATTTGGATGTTTCGTACAACTACGTATCATATCAACTTTACAATCCCTTCCCATTTTCTACCCTCCCACCCCCTCCCTATCCCTTCTCCCCACTCCGTCTATCACTTTATATGGTTCGAAAGAATGTCTGTATTCTGGGTTTTCCGAGTCAGAGAAACCATACAGTGTTTAACATATTAATCTACCGCACCTAAGTCATTTCACTTAAGTCACCACTCTAATTCAGCTTCCTATAACAAGTTTTTAAAAAATTCCTTTATCATTTATATGTACTACTCTGCTTTCCATTTTCAATGAGATCATGAAATCCATTCACTGTATTCTCAATGAACCCATGTTTAGTTAAAGGTATTTTAAGTGTATAAAATATTTCCATAAGAATACACAGTATATCTTATTTTCTGGAGGTGAAATTTGAAAAGCTAAAAGTCTTTTCTCTGCTATTTGTATAATATATTGCCCTAAATACCAGTATTTGAGTTCTTAGAATTCATATCCAGTTACCACTGCCACTCAAGATATGTATGTATCTTCTGTTGCAGTTAAGGCTAATTGCAGCTACAATCAACTCTTTAGTCTATGCAAAGCGTAGTTTTAAAGTCTGCATACACACACACACACACGTGCGCTCGCGCCTGTATGATATTTTTAAATTATTTTATACAGATTATATTGACTTTTTATATTATTCAGAACAATTTTAATTTTTTTGTGTTTGCAGTATTAGTGAACATTATCTATCTGTATAAATATTAACATTAATAGAATCTGTATAAAATACTCTCGGAAGCTTATCCAGGAAGTTAAAAACAAAGTTCTCCAGGTCAGCTTATCTATTTAGAATTCATTTTCATCAAAGTGTTTGTTTTTCAGATATGAAATGTTGAAGACTTTCAAATTTGGTCTTCTTTGTTTACTATAAGCAAGGAGTTTTAAGCATTGGGAGAGCCTGGAATACACTCACAAAAGAAAAATGACTAAGAATTCACATTTGTGAAAGACTACACAAATAAATCTAGGTTCATGAATTATTCATACCTAGAAATATGAATATTTCATTTGTTTGTTTTTGTGCTTCTGGGGATCAAACCCAGGGCCTCCCACATGTTTGGCAAGTATTCTGTGTGGTTTGAGCTATTCCCAGCCTTAGTACTTATTATGCAGAAAAATCACACTGTTTTGTTCATTTGTAATTCACAATAACAAATGTTGAGCATCTTTTTCACCTGTTTATTTTACATCTGCGTATATTCTTTGATGAAGTCTATTTAGCTTTTTTTCAGCTTTACATTGTGGTCTTTTATTTTTAAGATTTTCTTGTATATGTTATATACCATTTCTTTATCATATCTGTGTTTTGTAAAAATCTTCCACTACTCTATGGGTTGTCTTCTCATCCATTTAACAGTGTCTTTTACAGAGCAGACACCTTTAATTTTAACAAAGCCTACCTTATTAATTATTTCTTTTATTGGTTGCATTTTTGATGTATGTGTGTGTGTGTGTGTGTGTGTGTGTGTGTGTGTGTGTGTGTGTGTGTGTATATATGAAGTTATCATTGTGTCAAAGTTTACTTAGGTTAAGGTTTTATAGTTTTAGCATCTTACATTTATGTCTTTGATTCATTTTGAGTTAGATTTGTGAAAGCTGTAAGACCTCTGTCTAGCTTGTTTTTTCGTAACAGGATATCCAGTTATTTCAGCC